>JAFBMS010000098.1:287500-507500 GCA_019788955.1 Albula glossodonta | reverse complement strand
TGGGCTCTGATAACAGAAGTGTGTTCGCTCTTAAAAGGGTGGGTGTGGTCAGTTATGCTGCCACGGTGACAGTTCCCACCCTGGAAGGCCCAGTGTCATTCTGCCGATTCATTTACAATACTCAGAACAAAATTTTTATTCCAAATAATTGCATGCTCTGATAAGTAATATGTTACTTTGAAAAGGGAACCACTTAGGCTGTGCCAGTTTTAGTTCCAACCCAGCACCTGATTCATCTAATCAACAGCACCATTATTTCATGCACTTTTGTTATTGGTACAGCAGGGTGCCTTACACTTTCCCCATGGTTTTGGTAGTGTCCTTGTACATGCGCTTACTCCTCCCTACCTGCGGAGGCGCTGTCCTTGATGCACTCCTTCAGCAGAGCCCAGTCCTCCACAGTGGCCCTGTCACAGTGGAGTCCCGCGTCCCCCACCGGGGCGTTGTCGAGGAAACGTAGCTGTGGGACCAGCTCCCTCACTGCAGATGTGTACTCGTACTGAGCTGTCTGTCCGTGGTGAGCACACAGCCACAAAACATTGCAGTTAAAAAAACATTGGGCAAAAATGTTTATTCTTATCACTGTATGTGATATGTCACAGTGGCATGGAGTTTCTTTTATAATTTATTTTAAATTAACCGTTATTTCTCTTTTGTAACTGCAATAAATTATCAGCTGTGCTTTTCTTAAGCTACACAAAATTCACATAAATCAAATAAAAAAAGCATAATTTATGTTAATGTGAATTACAGCGACAGCTAACTGCAATTGCTCATAGGCTTTGAGTGCAACCATTATTTTATGTCCAGTAGGTGGCACTGTTTCCTTCTACAACGTTATGCTGCTTATTGTGATTACAAAGAAGTGCCAAATAGCTTTCAAGTCCTGGATGTTCGCCACACAAAAACCCAAAAGCAGCTGTACAGAAAAAAAAACAACAAGACAGGCTGTGACCTACCACAGCCTGACTTGTCTTTGTTTTTTTTTTTTCTACAGCTGCTTTTGGATTTTTGTGTGGCAACCTGAACCATTTCACAGGATCTTCACTCCCAATGATGTCATTGATAAAGAAACTGAAAAAACTGACAATCTAACCATTACAACAAATCCAGTTAAGAAAAAAACCTTCTACCAGCCAAAGCCCATTACCAAATTTAATCTGCTATAAATATATAAGCCATTACTTTTTTTATCACATACAGTAGCCTAAGTATAGACCTTGTGAATTAAAGGTGGAGCTTGAGAGTAACAGGACACTGTTACCATAAAACAGTTAATGTGTAAATTGAAACTCTCATCCTGAATAAAAAATTAAATGACCATCTGCTGAGAGAATGACTACCGATCAAAGAAGGAGAATACACACCCTTTTCTATTGGCTGCACACATTCTGGGGCAGTGAAATTATATGCTTGCACTAACCATGTGTCTAAGCTATGTGACACAACCGCAGGGCCTGCCCCCACAGAGAAAGAGACCTTTGCACTGTGCCAGCACCTGGCCCGACACACACTTGTCCACACACTCATGTACATGCATACACACACACAAGCGAGCATGCACACATGCATGCATGCATGCATGCATGCACACACTCACACATGTATCCGTACATACGGACACCCATGTACACAACCGCACACGCACATGCAGCAATACACACACACAAATTTGCACGCAAATGCATGTACGGCACGCCATGGTAGCTCATCCAGTAGAGTGCATGCCACATAAGGCCAAGGTCCTACTGCAGCGGCCCAGGCTCAAATCCAGCCTCGGCCCTTTGCTGCATGCCCTCCCCTCTCTTTCTTCTGCATTTCCTATCTGCCTCTCTACTATAACTGTCAAATAAAGTGGAAAAATCCCAAAAAATAACTCTAAGACAAATGCATGTACACATGCTCACACACACATAATCACACACATACACACTCACCCATGTACATACACACGCACTCACATAAACACATGTACATGCACACACACCTCACTACATATTAAAAATCCATTATCTCTCCTTTGTGGTGGACTGGCCCACTTCCCACTGTTCCATACATTAAACAAAAACCAGACAGATGACTGATTGAGTTAGACTTCCTGTATGCTGCTGTAGTGTTACAGCAAGCCTACACTGATACTGGATGCAACACAGGATTTCTAGAATGAACTGATAGAGTAAAAAGAGTCCTTGTTAATCACTTAACTGTTGTTACAGATTTAATAGAGATTCAGTCGTACAAATTCTCAGACAACATTAGTGCATTAAAAATGGATTCATTGATGAGGAATGTTATTGAGATATTGCAGAGAATGTACTTGAGCTTGGAGTCCAAAGGGCAAGGAGTAGTTCCTGTCCTCGTGGTGAGGGAATCCCCCCCCCCCCTTTTTTGGTAATTGAAAGAAAGTGAATATTACGTTGCCTGTCCTTGAAGGAGAGGATGAAGGTGGAGATGGGGAGGAGGAGGGATGCCGGAAATGCTAAGCACAATGGGAAAAGAAGTATGTGGCGTTTACGCAACTGTATGGGACCGAAAGATCGATGAGATAGGTTGAGGGGTTGTCCGGGAATTCTCCTCCCAAATCTCTGTTTTAACAAACTCAAATATTTTTGTGTTAGTACATATTAGGCCAAAACTACCAAATAAAGATAACATAGAAGAAAAATGTGCATCTTTCTCCTTTTGAACATACACACAGACACACATGCAGTATCACAGTGACATTGTCCTGTAAAACAGAAGCACCATAATGTTTTTAAGCAGAAGAAACATTCACCCAACAGCTGTTTTTCTTTCCCTATGCTCATCCACACTAAATGCTTGTTGCCATCCAGATTTAGCACTTGTACAGCGCAGATCAAACAGCCCTTTCATGTTCCCAAACCGGAGTGGTTGCATTTTGATAACCCGGCCGCCTTTATCTCATCGGCACACGACAGGTCTATGCTGACCGAACGCAGACCCCCCCCCCCCCCCCCCCCCCCCCCCCCCCCCCCCCCCCCCCCCCCCCCCCCCCCCCGCTGGCGTGAGGATTCGCTAAACACCGTGGGGTCCTTTAATCTTTTCAAACAGGCCTGTCCCCCTGAACGCCCAAGCCAAGGTCTGTTGTAGATCAGGTGCTCCCATAGCCAGGTATCGCAACTATTATACAGTGGGTCGCTTTCCACCACCTCCTAAAACACAACCTAAATGACCCAATCAGCGGGAAAATCAAGCATGCTGCACTGGCCACTGGACAGTGGATGGAAAAGCCCCTTTACATCACCACGCTGGTCAGGCTGAGGGTAAACATATAGAACAACACAATGAAATAAGGACATTTTTCTGCCCTTAAAATGAAACATGAACCCAAATGCTCTTTTCAGAACACAGTGATGAAGCAGATTCCATCACAAGGCAGATATCACCTCCATCTTGTAATAATTCTCTAATTTTGGAATACTGCACATAGCTCTACTAAATCTATGTACTAAATATAATAATACACATTATGTGTTGCTCAGATCACTGAGAGGAAGACAGATAGTACCCAGCTTAAGACACAGTAGTGCTATGTTTGTCAAAATGGTGTATTGTGGGTAAAGTGTGCGGCATGGTGCATTCTGGGTCATCTCCGTAAAATCTGGTGCCTTCTGGGTAAAGTGTACATGACATGGTGCATTCTGGGTAAAGTCTTTATGACGTGGTGCATTCTGGGTAAAGTCTGTATGACGTGGTGTATTCTGGGTAAAGTCTGTATGACGTGGTGTATTCTGGGTAATGTTGTGGGATTCTTGTGACCGTGCTGGGGGTGGGGAGGGGTACCTGGGCAGCCCCCGGGTTCGGCCAGATGCAGACGGGGTTCCCCTCCAGGGTCAGGTGGCTCAGCTGGCCGCACAGCCCCAGGTACTGCACCTGGATGAGGTCATCCACGGCGTTCCCCTCCAGGTCCAGCACCTCCAGCTGCTCCAGCATGCTCACCTGGCTCAGGTCCGAGATGTCGTTGTAGGCAACATACAGCTCCTGTGTGTGGGGGAGGGGGGAGCAGGTGGTACTTATAAAGTATCTCAGAATAGGAGAGCTGACCTGGAATTTCCCCTGTCCCTACACTAACCTTATCCATTACAAGTGAAAGAGCAAACTGATCCTAAATCAGAACCCATGCTTTAAAACACTAAAGAATATGGGCCCTGCAGTCTACAGACAGTGAAACCCTCCAGGGCGTGAGTTTGAGATCCCTGCAGTTCAGGGTGCATCAGTCTGGGGGTGGGACTCCCAGTTAAGTTCATGTATAACTGAAGAATGACCATGGACATCAGACTACATTACCTAAGTAGCTACACACACCCTTATTAAGGGGAAGATACTCCTTAACCTTTTGCCTCGAACCAAACTTGTATCAGTATTGGGGGCAGATTATCAGTTATTAACATCTTAGTAATGACTGCACTCTCACAGAGTTTCAGGATTTTTAAATTCATGACACGTTTCCCCAAATTAGACAGCACCATTAGAGACTGATACCCCTTTGGTATACCTTGAGAGAGGAGAAGGAGAGAATCCCATCCAGGTCAGCCAGTCCACAGCGCCCCATCCACAGCACCTGCAGGTGGGGCAGAGTCGTTCCCAGGTCCCTACGGGACAAAAAGGTAGCTCAAAGCCAGCTCAGCCTCTTCCCCAAAACACCCTCACACCTGCACCCCCAACCCATGAGGTCCCACAGTCTCACCTTCAGTCTCACCTTCTGACACTCAGTGTTCGGATTATTTTTGGCCTTCACTTTCTACAATCTGATTGGGGCCAGCAGATTTAAGACACCTGATTTGGTTGAGGTTATGTATCCTTTTCACACACCCACCCCTTGTGTATTCATCAGAATTAGCTACTAACCAATGATTCATTAGCCAAATACATGCTACAGTCACACCACTTCAAAGTGAGGTTGATTGGGCTTGCAGTTAACAGCCTATCAATTTAGGCCACTGGTCCAGCATCCTTAATGCATCTTAGAGCAAGACAGCTGATCTCTGTCAATATCCCACTCATAGGCATCGTTTACACTGGAGATGCTGGAGACATGATCCCCCCCCCCCCCCCACTTTTTGTTGTCATGGGCCATTTTCATCCCCACCACTTTGAAAGCCTTTAGTTTGTTGAACCAGTCGTTGTCCCCAGCACTTTTCAAAACAAACTGACGCCCACTACATTATACATCATGCGCTAAAGGGTAAAACTGATCCTAGTACAGCATCTACATACACAAAGCATCTCAGAATAGGAGTGTTAATCTATGATCAGTTTTCTGCCGACTATATCCTGTCCTTATCCGTTGAGCCGAACAGAGAAACTGATCCTGGATCAGCACCGTGATGATTTATACATACGGCGCCCTGTTCTGCGTTCTCACTTTCACCACATGAATCAGGGATGAAACGTGCAAGCGTCCGACCCCAAACAAATCACCCCGCACTCTTCCATCCACTCCCTCGCTGGCTGGCTTCCCCCCTCCTCTCCTTCACCACTCGCATTCATTTCATGCTGTCACCAGTTCCCTGTGCTCCATAGTTCACACGCGCTATCATATTTACAGTCCTCACAGGTCACACTCACAATCATATGTGCAGTCTGTGGATGAGCAGTTACATTCTTTCCATGATAATACCATGTAGGAATGGAGA
This sequence comes from Albula glossodonta, assembly GCA_019788955.1. NCBI lineage: Eukaryota > Metazoa > Chordata > Actinopteri > Albuliformes > Albulidae > Albula > Albula glossodonta. The sequence continues at coordinate 501,843 of JAFBMS010000098.1, read as the reverse complement.
AGACATTGGAAGCAAGCTCAGGACGATATTTCCAAACAAATGTAATAAATACTCTCATATATCCTTGACCACACCACTGAATTTAACTCCTTAGAACAGGAGGGGAGCTAAATAGTGAAATAACGTGGTGTAATGTGTGGATAGAGCATATTACCTGGAGACACTGTGCCCCTGCAGGACTAGAGTAAAACTACAGCCTTTAGTTTACTACAGCTAGCCAGCAAACTTGATAAGCCAAATTCGTGAAATTCCCCTCTGGTGTTCTTAAGATTCAGCTCTGAGTCGAGTGCCCTGAGAACCAGTCACCTAAGAGATCCCTTGGGTTGTAATACTTTAACTGAAGAAAAATGAAATAAAAAGTTCTTATTCTAAAGATTATTATTTCTGGAATGGGTCCCGTTTTAAACTATTTTTATAACAATAACCATGTACAACAAAAATGATAATTCAATAATAATTCCAAGAACTCAGAGAGCAAGGCAACATCTGCAGCCAGACTAGATGTGACATGAAAAGGGATCGTGTCCAAATTTTCATTGCGCCCCCTCAACATTATTAGTGATGCTGAACGGAAGGGACCGTGTGTAAACTCTCATGCACCACAACAGCAGTGATGATGCTTTAGTGCATTGTGTCACACCCCAGCCCTGGAGGACCATGGTGTATGCAGGTTTTTGAAATACATCTCAGCCCTTAAATGAAACTTAATTTAAATCATTTGTTTGGCCTCAGAGTTGACACAACTTGTTTCTCCAAGGCTCGTAATGGCCGCCGTTCGAATGGAAACCGCAGAAAAACCTGGAGGCACAGCGGCCCTCCAGGAATTGAGTCTGAGATCCCTGACTGTTATGACAGAGAGGCAGTGCAGGGAATATTTGCAACATCCAGCTGTGTGAATGAAGAGTGACCTTGACCCCCTTCCGTCCCCCAGGCCGGGAGAGCGCACTTCCTTTCCACGGCTTCAGAGGCTGCGCCGCCAAATATACGCATCCCCCGAGCATGCCACGGCGCGGTGCACGTAGCCGATTTGGAGAGAGCACAACACGTCCTTCCCTGCCCCGCCTGCGGAAGGCTGGGGGGGGGTTATGGATAGGGGGTGCACCTGCACCACTTCCCCTGATCGTGAGCCCTCAGAACACTGGCTTCAAACCCCCCCACCACAAGCTGACCCAGCCCCTCAGAGGGCTTCCTGGATCTTCTGGGACTAGCCCTCGGATCTGGTACTAATTACGGTCCTCCCTAGCATGGAAGAATGCGTTTTTGGGTGGGACCGGCAAAAGCCCAAGTGCTGTGTCTTCCTCTTTTGTTTTGAGGGACTTTCCTCAGCGAAAAGGAAGAGGACTACCTGGACTTTCTGCATAGAATACAGGCGTATGAGTTGAGCCTCGAGGACTGCTTGGGACGATATGGGAACAGTCACACTGTCAGACGGACCGCAATGACTTTAAAAGTGGTGGTATTATGAGGTCACAAAACACCGGAGAAAGTGTTCACTTGGACAAGATGAGGCTGGGATGGCCAGTCCTGGTTTGGGATAGCCACAGGGTGTGCTTGTTTCTCTTTTCACCTTAAAATCAGGAGCAGATCTGACAAAGAAACCAGATTATGTCAGGTAACCATGTTATTACCTGAGGTAACTGATCGATTAATTGCTGAGTGATAACTGAGCAGTGTAGTGTCACAAGATTAAAAGTTCTGTTGTATGTCCACCACCTGTCAACATCCACATTGTTTTTTCAAGTCTATTCTTATAATGTTTTAAGAGTGCACATATCAGGTGACCAAGCCACACCCACAATACAAAGACACATTTTAATGCCTACCCCAGCTATATACTGTCTCATGGGTCTATTTTCAAAGACTGACCCCTATTTTCCATAATAATTTAATTTTGTCAGTAGATTTCTAATACAGGCTGTAAAATTCAAATTAAACCCCCACGTAAAGGTTCCAGGAAAATGATACCATGAAAAATATATATTTATTTTTTTATAGAAGAATGTTTAGTTTTCTCTTTTATAAAACTCCTCCATTAATTCAGATTTGGAACGTCAACACAAAAGACTGAATCTCCACGGCAAATGATACCTCTAAAAAGAGGAGCAGCGGAGGATTATTTAATTGCGTTAATTAGATCTTTAAAGACACAAACAAAGGGAAAAAAGGGGGAGGAGTTTCTGCAAAGCGGAGGAGAGGAGAGCCAGGTACAGACTTACCTCACAGACATAATCAGACTGTTGTTCATCTTCAGGTGGAGAAGATTGGGCAAGTAGGAGCCTGTGAGATAAGCAGATAAGAGAGCCGTTTCTCCTCTTGACACACACACACACACACACACACACAAGAAAACAGTAAAAACCATCGTGACTCAGGTCAAATGGATCGTAAGCAGCTGGCCCCCTTTCAGATCTCAGATGTCATCACTCATCTGTCCCCCCTGCCGTGCCGGGTCAATCGGGCATCTGGGCGGACGGATTTCGCCCATACGCGCGCCGGATGCTCGCCGGCGTATCTACAACAAGCGTGTTGCAATCCAGGCTTTCACCCTACCCACCCCCCCCGCCACCCAACCCCGCCACCTGCACCCACTCGGCTTATCAGAGGGTGTGAAATGCATGTTCTCTGAAGTCATCGGTGAAACATGTTCAGTATGACTTATCTGAGTGACTTTGAAGCCTATCTATACGGTCTAATGAAATGCGGGCTATATCCTACTCTCACTGGGATATTACTTTGTCTCCTACATGGTGAATTGATCTGTCTGAGAAGACATCTTTCATTACTACTACTGCTACTACTGGCATACAAGTATTTTTATAACATGGTTTGCATCAAAAAGTGCACCATATTATGTGCATTTGAATTTACCAAAGAAATACAACAGAAACAATAACCGATACAATAGTATCTTTCCCCTTCTATGTGGTGTGTGTTTGAATGTGTTGTAGTTCCACTGTGTACAGTGTATGGTGGTTTGGTTCTCATGGTGGTTCTGACAGTGGTATGGAACCCCCGTGAGTCCGTCTCACCGAAGTTCCCCAGGGTGTTCTCCCGTGTGTCCACGCACATCTCCAGAGTAGTGACCTGCCGTAGGTCCTCCACACCAGTCAGGTCTCTCTAAAGGGAGACAGACAGTAAAGGGAAGTCAGTTTCAGATGTTTACTCCCATTTCAAAATGGCTGCCAGCTGTCGCCAATTGAGCATTAGCCCCATACCCCCCCCCCTCCCCATTTCACACACTGTCACACTACACCTGTAAGTTCTCACGCCTTGCAGTCTCAATCGTAACCTAAACACTGAGCTGTGTTTATAGCAACTTCCTTCCGATCCGTTCCCCCTCTCTCACTGTGGTTAAATCTCACTCTCTTGTCACTTCTCAAAATTGACTCTGACTGTATTTAAAGGGCTTGTTACAAAAAAACCCACACAAAATATGTCTTGTTAGATCAATGATCCTTAACTGCATAGTTACATATTTCTGATCCATTTTTTCCCCATTGGATTGTGGTCAATGTGGACACATATATATTTAAAATGATATGGTCTTAATTTCATCAGATCTTCTTAAAGGACCACCATCCAGCTTTCACAGCTGTTTCTTGTAAAAGCTGTGTCTGTGTGTGGACACTTACCAATATTTGTCCGTGCAGGTACACACACACTCTATGTCTCTCTATCTTGCTTTCTCGCTGTCTCTCATACACACACACACACTCTCTCTCTCACATACACACACACTCTCTCTCTCTCTATCTTTCTCTCTCTCATACACACACTCACACTCTGTATCTTGCTTTCTTTCTCTCTGTTACACACATTCTCTCTCTCTCTCTCACATACACACACACACTCTCTCTCTCTATCTTGCTTTCTCACTGTCTCTCATACACACACTCTCTCTCTCTCACACATACACACACACACACTCTCTCTCTCTATCTTTCTTTCTCTCTCTCTCATACACACACACTCTATATCTTGCTTTCTCTCTCTCTGTTACACACACTCTCTCTTTCTCTCTCATACACACACACTCTATTTTGCTTTCTCTCTCTCTCTCTCTCTCTCTCTCTCTCATACACACACACACACTTGCACAACACCCCAAAAACTCTTCAAACAAAATTCTTCAGTCTCACATTATGAAAATAACTCAGGTCTGCTGTGCTAAATTAATGCACCACTGTCTCCTTATGGGAAAGGTACTAAGCTCCGGGCTACTCTCAGATATTATTATAAAAGATGGAAGCTTCGCCTTGCGTTTGCCTCTCTGCCCACTGTAATCAGAGCACTTCAAAGACACCGATGATAAATCAAACCTCCCACCAGCTAAAGGCCTACATCGTTCTCAGTGTACCCAGCTGTCCCTCTTAGCCAGAAAGCAATTTTACTCAAGAGGCTAATGGCGTACCCACCAGGCCACTGTGCAACATGATTTATAAACCCACTAAATAATTTAAACACACACGCAGAAAGGGGAATAAGGAGACAGAGGGATAGAGGAGGGGGAGAAAGGCAGAGCTTTTACTCTGTTCATGAAACAGAAAAGGGGAGGGAGGGCTGGCAATTATAAGTTTATGGCCTGAGAATATTTGGCAAAACTGTAAAACTTCTGTCGTAGGAAGGAAGGCCAGTTTGGATAGCATCAATACTTAATAGGAAGAAGCCTGTGTGTGTATGTGTAATTATGCGTATATAATATCCTACCAGTTTCTCTACAGATAGGTAGAGCTCCACTTGAATCTCCGAGTCTTCATCGATGGCAGGAGTCGGGTTTGTTTGCCCAGATCCACTCAGTTCGGTTACCGACACGCGAGGCGTGCTGGGTCGTGTAGCTGTCCGGGACTCATCCACCGAGTAGTGCATCTTCCTCACGCATCTGAAGCGAATAACGATGGCTTTTAACGGTCACATAATCTAATCTATTCCATTATTACAGTTAATAGGTCACTTTCACGGCATCGATGCGGACGCTTATTCCATCCATACAGTAAGTTAGCCTGCTCCTTCATAGTGCTAATGGCTGAATGAAGTATCGTGACACCTACAATGGGCGTAATGGAGCTACTTAGCCGTAACTGACTGATCAAAATCAATTGTTGTGTTTTGTTGTAAACGTAGATCATTTTGATTGGTTTAAACAAGTCTGTGACTGACAGATAATTTACCTCCAAGCATTGCTCGTGCCATGATACCTCACTCATTCATCGCTAATTCATAAAAAACATTAAAAAAAAATATGTAAAGCAAATGTTTAACAAAACCTCCACAGCTGAAAAGCAAACAGTGTTTCACAGACAACGACTATGCATGTCTAACCTTTTCAACCGCATTCCCCAGTCCAGATGTTGGGGTTTGATTCATAGCTTTGCGGGTAACTTGCCACCCAAGAACACCCAGGGGACAGATAACCATCTAACTGGACAACTAATGATAAATATGGCCATAAGCAACTTATGTTGTAGCCTAGGTAACTTGCACAGACACAGCTGAGAGTTCTATGAATTAAACAACACAGTTATCAAAAAAATCCATTACATGTTTAGAATGAACTAATATTAAATTGATTAAGACAGTTCTTGCTCGAGTCCCTTGCTTGAGCATTGAATTAGTTACCTTCACACGCAATGCACTCGGGGTTTACAGGCTTGCCAAATTTCCTCACCCACTCTCCTGTTATTAACTACAGACCAACCTTGTTGTTATTCACCATGTCTTTAGGAATGGTAAGACAATACAATAGCACAGACACCCTTACCTCACAAAGAAAAAACTAAAATTTGCTCAATTTCAATCATTGATCTGGAAGCCTGGGAACTGAGCGCTTCACTTTTAGTTTGGTTGACAACGGTAAATGACTTCCTGGATACACACAGGCACTTGTGCCTCTTGGGAAGTGTAGTCTGGATATATCTTTCGCCGGCTTCCTCGAGGGGCACATTGAAACAGTTTCGATGCAACGGCTGATTATGACAGCAACTGAACAGACAGCTATTTTATGTTAATGGAATGGCTTTGGTCAAAAAGCAGTACTGACAATGTTAAGGGGGAATCCATCATATTGGACTCCAATAGATTTTACATTTCTTAACGTCACAAAATGGCAACATTTATCGAACTCACTACCACGTGCACGTTGGCTGGCTATTACTCGCTAATTTTGTATTTGGGCTTTAAAACCGGCACCGCTTGTATGATTGACTGGGACACCCAATTAAATACTCCTCCTTCGTGCCCGCTTTTTATTTGGAAAGAAACTGTCCAATGGTGACTGCTATAGCGGCGAATTGAGAGGCGACGCTTGTGTGCTCTGGGGCGGTTCTGTCGTACGGGGCTGGGCGTGGGCAGCAGCAATTCTACATTCTATCTGCCTTTTTCTATGCAATGCTCGTTACGTCCTGACCTCACCGGGAGCAACTAGTAAATGCCTAGTGACTGGGGAATTTTCCGGTGAAAGTACTACACGGGGATTGTTAAATCGGACTTGATAATCGTATAAACAAGGGGTAGAGGCGAGAACGACCAGAACTCCACCGCCTGGATTTTTATTGCTTGCGTTGCTTAACATTATTGACTACGCTGTCTGTCCCCGGAGGACCACATCGCCTTTGATAATTAGGAGGACGCTGTTTGTTGTAAGTACAATGTTGTGTTCTTTCTTCCTCCCCGCAGTCCACGTCGTGTTACTGGAGGTTGAAATAATCCAATAAAATTTGGAAGAGCTCAGTAAATATAGCCTAGGTTTTTTTTTTTTTACTGCGCAAACACTGGGAAGCGGCTAAATCCGCCAAAAACATCAAAATGGAATCAGCTAATGTTACAACACCATGCGACCAACCTTTATGTTTCTACGTTTTATTCTGTACTATGTGCGGGGTCTATTAGGAAACATGTATAACAGTAAATTATTATTTTAAAATGAGCTCTGTTTAAATTATTTATATTCTACTATGTTTTCCAGCGCCGCTGTTCAGTTAAATTGGATTGCCTAACCCAATGCCTGTGAATTCGAACGCAGTGATTAGTCGATTTGTCTGCAATTTTTGGTTCGTTGAACTTCGGGGGTAGCGATTGATATTTTCTCGAGCCGCGTAAACAAAGGCACGTTCTCTTGAAAGTGCACACACAAAATGCACACAATTTGTTCACGCGTAGAGTTGTAAGATCACCTAACTGTTAAAAATGGATCATTTTGTGCTTGTTATTGCCAGTTTACGTTTAGTTCGTGGTTGCGTCTATGTCCTTTGGATGTAGGCTACCAGACAAGGGTGACGCCCCGTCACAGTAAAACTGAAACCTCGTAGCACTGCGGAAGTCGCATTCCATTACTCGGCATTTGATTTAGAACGAGATTTTACACTGTCATTTTTCCTACTTAGTAATTTGACTAGTAGCAAATTATTTTGGTTTTGTGACTGCGTCCGTTCGCCTGTTTATGTAGCCCAGCAAAGCAATCAGTAGTCAACGAGAAAGAAATAACTGCACTGTTGTGTCGCACAAATTTAAATATGAACTGTTACAGAACGTTATACAAAATGTTATAAATTGACTTATGCAGACGATGTAGCCGATGTGCATTGCAGTCATCAGTCTGACACAGCAGGCAAATTGTCTCGGAAACAATTCTTTAATAGGATTGATATACGAATCCAATTCAACAACAGGTATGACGATAGCGAGAAGGCACTTAAAACATGCTTTCTTGTCGTGTATTTTTTGCAGATTATTATTTGTCTTTATGTTACACACATACAATTTAGCGCGGTCGTTTGAAGCAGGACCATCTCCTCATATTAGATTCTTAAACTGAAGTAGGCTACATTCTCTACAATTCATCTTGTCATATCTGTGGAGGATTTCATTGCAGAATTTTCTGGCTCTGACTCCGCAGAATCGCATGTTGTTGTAATTTTACACTATAACATTTAAATACTTAACCAACATTTTAACTTGGCTATTGTGACCGAAGATATATTCCTCCTTTGTATAGGCTATCCATCTTGTGTGTTGTAGACCGTTTGCACGCACTGTTGGAGAATGAAAAGGTTACAAACATGTACTCATGTTGGAGGTTGTTTCCTTTGGGCCGATTTTCAGTTAACTGAGCGATATCGGTGAATTCTGTTAGGTATGTAAAACAATAGCAGATGTTATGTTAGGTCATGTACTGTGTGTGTGTGTGTGGTGATGTTGGTGGTGTGTCATCCAATGGAATCGTTCGCTTAGAATCGCTGTGACAGGAGAGCCTGCCATGACACTTTGTAGTATTGGCCAATTATATACTTACATTCAAAAAATAATTTTATTTAGGCTGTATTTTTGTTTCTCTCCAAAAGAATTGCAGACCAAAGCTTTAGCGGCTTGTAGCGGCTTCAATGTGTATTAAAATGAAACCACACGCGTTTAAAAATCAGCCGGGTACCGTTGGCCAACAGCATCAGCGGTTCAACGGTTGAATCCACGCTGGACAGTGCGACACATTGTAGGACTCACACACGCACGCAGGCGCGCCAGCTTAGCACGGACCTGCATTGGGCCAGGCAGATACATCAGTAAGCCAGTTGTTCAGTCGCTTTGTGTAGCAGTTGATGAGTAGAGATAGCCATTGTCCTGCCGTTCCATCTGTGTGGACCCACTGGGTGGCCCCTGTTTCACTTTTCCATTGTGTTTGTCAGAAACAAGACACATTGTTGTGGGGGGAGTTCTGTTTTGTCTGTGTGCTTACCCAGGCAGATACAGTACCCCCTGCTTAGTAGAGAGGTTTTTTGGTGGGGTGTGGCCATTTCACAGATAGTTCACAAGATGCTTTAGGTCGCACAGTGACATGGTTAACAGCAACAAAAGAATCCTCGAATGACCATGAGAACTGCTGTTCGGTAACTAGTGGACTATTCTCTTCGGCGCTCAAGTGGACTCCGCTTGTTTCTTTCTATCCTTATTGTGATGTAGAACAGAGGTGTGTAGTGCCAGCCGTATAGGGCTGGTGTGTATGCTTTGTTTGTTTTGTAGATTTCCTTTCATTCAGCAGCTAATGCATGCCTTGGGCATGAATCCGTGTGTGCACTCCAGAAACATGAAATGAATCAAGCGTTTACACACATTACATTATGGGCACACTGAAAACACACCAAATGCCGGAGTGTGCACTGGTGCTTCAGGACTGGAGTCATGCACACCTGACGTGGGGTAAACTCAGTGGCACAACTGGACCTTTAAACGCTGATTTCTCCTCATCAGCGTTAATTGGGCAATGGAGTGCTCCCCTGAGGGGTGGGAACTAATAGGGCAGATGTGTGGTTTGCTGCCTGATGGCAGTTCCTGGTTTGCAGAGAGCTGGTGTCCCTTCGGTCTCTCCTGCTAGCTTCATTACAGCACAATCTGGCCCGATGAGGGCCAGATTTCAGCTGAATAGAATCGCTGGTCTTTGTTGGGGGTGGGGGGGGGGGGGTTCCTTTTGTTATCCCCTCTGCGTGTTGTTGCCTCTGACCCTGCTTAATGGTAGTTCAACCTGAAAAGGACAGCCCTAGTTTACAAAAAGGTCACCCCCCCCCCCCCCCCCCCCGACCCCTTCAAAAATTGGCACCTCGGGGGGCCTAGGACTCTCTGTGCCTTTTTTCCAGGCAGCCTGACATCTGTAACACGTTCGCCATCCTGGAACAAGAAGCAAGAGAACACTGTCATTCGCTGCTTTTTTACATTTTTTTTATGGGGGGGGGGGGGCTAAGATGCCGCTCTTGAAAAGCCAGCTTCTTAGAAAGAGCAGAAAGTGAATGAGTCTTTGGGGAGCGACTGAAGCGGTGAGCCCAGAATACCAGTATTTTTGTTGTTGTTGGCGACACAAGACTGTGAAAAATTAGACATCATTTTTGGCCTTTGACATGTGTTGTGATTTTTTACAATTTTATGTTTTCGTGTACATTTGACACTCCATTATTCTTGCAGTCTTCAGATAAATTGAGCATGATTTGTTTTTTTGTTTTTTTTTTTTAGCAGTTGGACCATAAACATGGACTACATAGCACCACTTTTTATGTATCTCTGTTATTGTGCATTGGTGTAACAACACATAAAGCTACCAAATGTATTTCTAAGTATTGACAGTATTGTATGATTTGTCCTGTGTGGATTGGGAGGTGCGTTGTGGCATGACTGGGTTTTACAGGCCCATTTGAGTCATCTCAACAATTTTTCAGCCTGTCAACTAAAAATAATGTTGCATTGTGACCCAAGTCCAAAATTTGTGAGTGTTTGTGAAAGTATGAGTATTTTGACCATAAAAGTCATAATTTTCTGGCTTCCTACTGAAACGATTTCTCAGGAACTGTGACAAGTATACTTATGTGTAGATGTTCAGATGTGATGCAGCTGTTGTGAGTGTAAGGGTACCTAACGAAAGAGGGGGGTGTTGGTTTTCCGAGGTAGTTCCCTGAACCAATATGTCATCAATCTCTGCTTCCGTTTTTGTGAGTGAAATCAGGAAGTAAGCTCGGCAGCAGTGGGCATTTAAAGACTGAAAGCTGGTCTGAAACTGGTGGCGCTGCTGCTATGGTCTGATCCGATCTGAACTGAAGCCTGCAGTGAGGCCTTTGCCCTGTCAGGGGGCCTTGGCTGGCTGGTGGGGGTGTGGCCATCTGGGGGGATGATGTCATTGTCAGGCACTGGAAAGGTGTGGTTGTAGTTGGGGTGGGAAGCTTGTCATGGGGGGGGGGGGTGTACATGATGGTATTTCAGCTGATAGAACTGTCCCACCCCACCGCCCCCACACTCACACACACACCACTCCCCAGAGTGTGTCCTGTTGCCACCGTCACTCCATTAAAAATCAATTATGCGTGCTATTGGCTTGTGGCGCTGCTAATTTGGACCTCTCAGCCAATTAGGTTCTCACTTGGGCCAGAGCCGAGGAAGTGGAGACACATTCTTTAGGCTTGTGAATGTTTCCCTACAAACTTCCAGGACACTGTGGCAGTTTCTTTTGTGTTTTGTGTTTTTTACGTGGTGGTGCTTTGGTTGACTGGAATGGTAAGAGCTGGCTGCTTGTGTGGATAGCGCTGAATTCAGCAGAATTGTGCAGAATTCAGGTATTCTTTATGTTGTGTATTAAAACTTGTCTTAACTTACTTATGTAATGAGTGTCCAAAAATGTCACTTAGTTGTGATACTCTTGTAGCTGGGGTGGGTGGCTTGTGAAAGCAGATGAAGGCCTACAGAATCCTGTGTGCACAAGTATTAACAGACATTAAGACCTATTTTATACTTGCTAATCAATTCGACATTTCCTCATTCTCACACGTTATGACTTTAACTGATGACATTTTTGTCAGACTAGGGTTCTCACTCGGGAATTTTTCAGCAGGTCATACGTAGGCCGGGGAGAGCTGTACTCTGATTGGTTGACTAGTGGTTCTCAAACCAGGATGTTCTTGAATTCTTAGTTTTGTGGAAAAAAAAAAAACAAAAACAAGTGTGGGGAATTTTCCCACCACTGTTGTAATGCTATGCAAACCAAGTGTCATGCTGGAATGATCTGGAACATTTAAACTGCCACAGTCCAACATAAAGAGGAACCTGTGGGCTCAGAGTCACTGTGCTGTTGTAATAACGATTAGTCTACACTGATGAGCCCCAGTTCCCTTGGAGTCATGACCCCGAGGGTGGTGACATCACTCCAGTGAGCTCATCTTACACCAATCAGATTCCTGACTGTATATGTCATTCCCAGCAGCAGCAGCTGTCTCCAGAAGCGAATGCCTGTGGACCGCTTGGTGAGCCTTTGTTTCGCACCTGATCTTGGAGCCAATCCAAAAGGGAAAAAGGGGAAATTGCACAAAATCGAAAGTAAATCATGAATGCGAAGACCCACCCATGTCAGAGCGATGACATCTGTCTCCAGCGCAAACTCCTTTTGTGTTGTAATGTTCTAATGGTTTTTCACAAGGGGAATAGGAAATTTACCAGAATCACAAGTGAATATCTGCTGGAGCTGTTACGCTGTTACGCTCATGCAGTGTACGAGAGAGCGAGAGACACAGAGCTTTCTCACGTCTCACGTTAGACTCGCGGTTGGAGTGACTTCAGTGACTGAAAGGTGTATTTGCTGAATCTTCATATTACACCAACCGTAATGTCACATAATAATTAGCTTCCATCTGCCGCTCTGAGCACAAAATGGCAGCTTCAAGTAATGATATGTTGTATCAGTGAGGTACAGATACATATGTATTGCTGTGAATGCGTGTGTGTGAGTGTGTGTGTGTGTGTGTGTGTGTGTGAGTGTGTGTGTGCGTGCGTGCGTGTGTATGTATGTGTGTATGTGTGTATGTATGTGTGTGTGTGTGTGTGTGTGTATGTGTGTGTTTGTGAGTGTGTTTGTGAGTTTGTTTGTGAGTGTGTGTGTGTGTGTATGTGTGTGTGTATGTGTATGCACGCTCTTCCATGGTCACAATGAGTCTGTACTCTTTGTTGGCACTTCTCACTGACTCCAGGAAATGGTCAGACGCTGTGAACTCATTCTCAGTCTGTTTAACGCGGATAGAGTCTGACCGAAACAGAAGTTTTGGTCTGATTCCAATGCTGATAATTTCATGACCAAACTAAACTGATGAGCACAAACCTCTGCCTTGTTGTTCAGAATATGTATGTGTTCTCCTGAAACTTAACTCTGAGAAGTTCTCAAAATTTCCATTAGTCCATTACATTCCATTTCCATGTTTTCATTAATCTTACCTTTCCTTTAAATAATGGGTGCATTATCAAGGAAATTTCCACAGACACCGCTATATCTATAGCAGGCCCATTCTCTCAGTTCTCTGACACATCTGTTTGGCCCAATACAGGTTGAGTATCCCTTACCCAAAATGCCTGGGACCAGAAGTGTTCCTGATTTTGGGTTTTTTCGGATTTTGGCATATTCTTATAGACAGCTATTCCCTGACATATGTCCGAGTTCAGTTCTGACTGACCAGTTGCATCTCGAAATGGACATAAGTCAGACATATGTTGGCATGGCATGTAGAAGTACACATGTAACATGTAGGAGATGTACACAATGGCAAGATATCGCCTGACAGTCAGTATCGTATGCACACAGCCGGTAGCACTTGCGGATGTATGACCATGTGAAATTTTTATATTTACATATATTTTTTTTCTTTATTTTTAAAAATTACACAGTATTTTTTTTTTTTTTTTTTTGGTCGTATGTACGGATGGTCATAAGTTGCACAGGTCAGGTGTGGAATTGTCCTCTTGTGGCTTCATGTTGGCACTCAAAAAGTTTTGGATTATGGAGCGTTTCAGATTTCAGATTTTAGGATAAGAGATGCTCAACCTGTTTTTAGAATACCGTGCCAAAAATGAGATTTTTATTTCTTGAAAGGCAGATTGTCTCTTGGTTGGACCCAGGGCCGCACACCCCATTTCTCCCTCACCCTCAGCACTGGCTCACTGACAGCCAGATTGGTGTGCCCACCCCACCCCTCCCCTCCCACCCCGCACTCAGGCCCAGCAAGCCGCCATGTAAGCCGATATGTGCCCTGGCTCCAGAGGGGGCGATTGGGTTTCAAAATGAACTAATTTCCCCAGTTAGAGGTGGCTTCGCTAAATATACATCCATCTTCACTGGCGCAGGATGGGCTCAGTAGTGCGGTGGTCCGTGATTGGGCACGGCGTGTCATGTGACTCCCTGTGCTGCCCACCCCCATTAAGGATTACGGATACCCTCTGAAGCGAACAATATGGATGATTTATTTTTCTTGTCCAACCCCTTTTCCTTTTCCACTACTTCTTTCTCACTCCTACATACACACAAACTACCTTATCATGTAATCTTGTGTTTTTTTTTCTGCAAGAGAGGCTCAAACCACCATGCCGTCAATCAAAATGCAAATGCAGCTGTAGCATCAGATAATATCAGAACGGCACGGAACTTGAGGCCGAATCGGAAACGCAACTAGAGCTGCTTGGATGTGCTCTTTTTACATCTCTCTCTTTTTTTTTTTTGGTGAGGGGGGAGGGAGAGGCTGTATTTCTGTTTTGAGTTTTTTTTTTTTTTTTTAAATTTCATTATTTATGCTTTTGGGCCGGTCCCAGACACGGGCATCACAGATTTGGAGGCTAATTAAGATCCGTCTTCAGTCCCAGCATGCACTGGCACTAATTGTTAATCTGCAAGTCAGATTGAGGGGAGAACTGGGAGACGCTTCCAGGAGATTTCTTCTTGGCTGTATCTTTGGCGGACAGGGGGAGGGATACTGGTTGGGGGGGGGGGGGGGGGGGGGGGGGGGGGCAGCAAAAGGTGTGCCAGTGACTTCCCCTGCAGCCTTGGGCTGTCCCTGCCCAACCCCCAACCCCCACCTTCCCAAAATAAACACTGAAACGCCATATCTTCATTGTTGTGCGGCGGGGGGTGGGAATGGGGACGAGGACAGGGAGGGGGATTAATTAAACATTAATTTGCTTGTGTTTGTTTGTATCATTAAAAATCCTTCTGTGCGTGTGCGTGCGTGTGTGTGTGTTGCTGGGGTTCTGCTCGTGAATCTAAGCGGTTTTCAGGGTCCGCTAGCGGCATAGATCAGACGAGCTTTCCGCGGCGGCCCCCCTAGCTCATCTCTAATGAAAAAGATCAGCTGTTCTCCCTCTGGCCGCAATGATCTGAAATGAGCAGTAAGACACAGCGCAGGGCACACACACTACAGGCTAATGCAGATACAGCATGCACTTTGTAGGCCTTCGTGTGTGTGTGTGTGTGTGTGTGTATATATATTTAATATATACATATATAAAATTCAAATTATTATATTTCACAGCTTATTAATCCCCCATTTTGTGAGTAGCTCCTGTGATTCTCGTAAATTGAGGCCTCATTTGAACCTGATGACATCACTTCTGCACCACAGAGCTGCGGAATCAATGGTTTATAGTCTGCATTTTCTGTCCTGTCCAAAGGGGGAGCTGTTGTCACAAAACGGATTCATGTGGTCTTTGTTTTATTCTTGCTTCCTGGGAATTGATAGTATTTGTCTGCCTGCCAATGGGCTGGCATTCAAAACGTGTCTCTGATCTAGGATCAGGTTTTCCTTTTTATATCTTACATTTATCCATTATGAGGAGAAGGGTAGACCTGATCCTAGATCAGGACTTGTGATGATGAAATATTTCACTATAGGAGTTCTGATCCAGGGTCAGGCATCCATTGTTCATATCCTAACCTAATCCATTATCATTTAAATGCTCCAGAACAATCCCAATAACAAAGCACATTCACGCTTGCGTTTGCTCTCGGGGCTTTTCCGAGGGAGCATTCGTCGGCCCATCCCAAGCCTCGATCTGCTGATTAGGCCGCAGTTAAATTGGAAGAGGACGGTCACAGTCCAGAACAGACGCCACAGTGAAATGCGAGGGATTATCTGTGGTGATTCTGAGGTACTTAAAAGTTCTGCAAAATGATTTGAGAGTAATTATCAGCTTTACAGAGCGGCACCATAATTCATCATGTTTGAACTGTTTTTCTTAGCAGAGACATATAGGGAAAACTGTGGCCAGACCTTGTTTTTTTTTTTTTTTTTACTTTGTGCGGGACGGTTTGTTTACCGAGCAGGGATGAGACGGAAACGGAATGTTTAGCCTCCTGATTGCGCAAACCAGATGACCGCTGCATCTGGTACATTTAGGAATCATAGCTGTCCACCTTCAGGTTTTGAAAGGCGCTTTCGTGTTTACTTCGGGCCTTTTTCGGGTTGTTTGCTCTCAGCTTTTTTTTTTTTTTCTTCTCTCCAGTGTATTCGCTTGACTGTGATAAACACCCAGCCCTCTTTCAGTCTTGGGCATCCAAGAGCTTTTAGCAGGGCACTGCGCTGCTGTTGTCAAACAGGAAGTTTGCTTTTTTTATCAGTCATTAAGCATTAGCGTGCCAGAGCCGCTGCGATGTTCCGGCCCCGTTGCACAGAAGTGTTTCAGAGGCGCTTGGCCGCTGCGGATCACACGCGCGTGACGAGTTGGCCTCTTAATTACACACTCACACGTGCATCCGGGTGCGCTAGCATCACTGAGTCCAAGAACAACAGGTTTCTATAAATAAACACTACCTGGGACGAAGTCTACGTGCTTTCGGAATCTGACTGTGGGCTGTTTTTTCCCTCCTATTCCCTACTTTGGTGGCAGCCAGGAACACACACTGCGGGCCGGTGAGAAATGCAGTCTGTTGTGCTCCAATCATAAGGTCCTCTGGGTGCTTAGACCATCATAGCGCTCTACCTCAATTCTGTGGCTGTAGGTTGTTCCCCTGCATGATGTATTTAGCTCTGTTGCTATGTTAGCATAGGCTTAACATAAAAGAGAGACTCATTTCAGTAGCAAGGTAAGTGTCTCTATTCATGAAGCATCTTATACAATTTCGCTGGTCTAGGATCAGATTTACTCTGTCCATTTCCTAACCTTGTCCATTTTGGGCTACAAGACAACACTGATTCCAGATCAGAACTCGTTGTGTAAGGCACCTGATAAATGCAGGCCCAGGTCTAGAAATCCTAATGAGTCCTTATGTGCTGGGTGACCTGTCCTTGTTTTGTTCATTATAACTGTCCGTATAATTTGTGCTGGACTTCTGTGGCTCCAGTGTACTCACTGAGTAGAGGGTAGTATGGAGGATCCTGGAGGCAAAAGTGCTTTGAGGTCCTAGACAAGCAGGTGGAAGCTGATGTCTCACAAGAGAATTTAGAATCAGTCACTCTCAAACGAGCACAGAGTGCCCCTTTGGGAGGTAATGTTCGGTTTGTCGAGTTGAATTTTAAAAAGGTCAAATTCAAGTAACGATCTGGCATGTGACTGTTTACCCATGACCTATTTTAAACGTTTACTGTACTATAATATAATATATTGTTGTTTTTATTTCGTAATGCAGTCATACAGTATTTAGGTTCTTGTAGCTTTCCAAGGGTCCAGTAGGAAAGTAACAGCTGAGTCTATGGAAGGTAGGGCCAGTCTCAAAATTTCCACAAACCCTGACTGATGTAATTCGGACGTCATTGTGAGTTTGATTGCACCACTCTGGTGTGGTAACCAAGGGGAGGGACCAGTAGTTGCCAAGGAATAGTGGGGAAGAGAACATTAGGATGCAGTCATTGAGTTCAGTTAAAATGGAAGATTGTGCAACATTCCTGTGTTGATTCCTTTGATAGCGTATATTAACATCGATAAAATATAATTTGTGCCTGAAAGCGGTTCCTCCACAGCTTGTTGAGGCAGGTTTCAAAACATGTGACCGCAATGTGTATCTTATTCCTGCTAACCATTTCAAACACACAGGGATAAGCTGAATTGGACGCAGACTGATGAGATTTCAAATAGGTGGGGGGGGGGGGGGGGGGGGGGGGGGGGGGGGGGGGGGTATTTAGGGGTGGGACCAAGTTCATTTCTTTCTGTGGATGTTCTGTTCTGTAACCTAATGCCAGAAGCGGTGAAGATGCGAGTGCTTGGACATATCGTATCAAAAGCAAAAAGGAGATCAGATCATATATTACCAGGTACCAAGCCGTTTGGAATCGACCACCTGGGCAGTGGGCTACTGTTGCCCTTTTGGTTTCTCTCCCTTTCGCTGTTCTCTCACCCTCTGTCCTCTCTCACTCTCCCTCTCTCTCTCTCTCTCTCTACCCTCTGATGTTCTCCTCTGCCAAGTTCTGAAGTCATACATACAAATTTGATTTATCAGCATGACAAAAGCACCCCCATTCTGATGAACTGTGTTTTTTTCCATAAGCGAAGCAGGCACGTGTATAAATATAAATACTAAGCTCTCTCAGTAATGTTGCAATGCAGAGCTGAGGACCCGTTGCGTTGAGATGTTTTTTTGCTGGTCGCCATGGCGTGCGATGCTGTGCTAGACAGCCAGTGGAAGTGGTGTGAGGCCTGGTTGCCTAAGCCCTCAAGATTTAACATGAAGTGGATTTTGCAACCAAAAAAAAAAAAAATCACAATATTGCAAAATCTCACGATTAATAGTTGAGATACTCAACTATCAGTTTTTTTTTTTTTTGTCTGTTTCTCCCCAAACACCACACCCTTCACACAGACTCCCTGCCACTCAGGACAGCCACAGAGAGTAAGTTCTAGGTCGTCAATGGGTTCAGAAATTGAGTTCATCCAGTGTGTAATAGATTAAATCAATGGCACTGAACTCCCACATCCTGTGGGTCTCATTCGTGCAGATTTCTGAAAATTATTTTTCATATCTTATATCTTTTTAAGTGATGAAACAATCAATAGCTTCAGACATTTTTTTTTTGCCAGGAAATCAGTTTCTTATCTTGTTCGAGAGATTAAAATCGTATGGTGGCGCGAGCATTACCAACACCGTTAAATTGTCGAGTAATTATACTGCATCCCCCGATACAGCTCCGATGTTTTGATGTGAGGCAGAAAGTTGAAGGCCCGTCTGGCTTTCACAGCTATACATCACATCCTGTGATTAGAAAATGTTGTTGCACAATGTTCCAAGTTTGAAAAATTGACACGTGAGTGAAGGTATTTTGGTATTTTGTTCAGTTTTTTTTTTTTGTCAATGTTTAGTTTCTGACTTCCTTTTACAGCTATTTCCCCTCAATGCAGTGATAGGTTTTTGCATGTTGTGTGTATAAATATATACATATCCCATTCATGGAGTTACAGGGCATTTCTCTGGAACTCTTTCCATGAACTCCTATGTAACCGTTCTCTTTGCCTCCTTTGCATTTATTCAGTTAAACTCAGGAGGCGATTTGGGCTGCAGCCTTTAAACATGTCTCGGCCTCAGAAAGAGTTTGTGTGGTTGCTTGGATAATGTAGCCTGCCGTCCATCGGTTAATCGTAATTCATGCATGGTTTTATCCAGTAATCTAAACACTAATTACTGTATGTCAGGTATGTCAAACCCAAACCCTGTGGGATTTTAGTGTCTGCAGGTGTTTCAAAACGTATGTGCCTAAATGAAGTCATTAATTGGCTAAAGACTCTCCACACCCCTTTTCAAAAGCTTAAATTGACCAATTATCCTTCCGGGACCTGAGCTTTAGATCTACGCTTTATAGACCGAACATCTGAAAAAGGAACTCAAAGCGTATGAGAATGGCTTGTAAACCTGATCGTTTGTTGTAGGTTTCAGTCAGCATTACATTGTTGGTCAGTGGTTGAGTTGGCATGATTTGTCTTATTAATTTCACAGTATGTTCAGGCTTGTACTACCTCAAGGTTATGAGCCCGATGTTTGAGCTTACTTAACACTTTCCCTGCCATGGTGAATGGTTTTGCCATTCTCCCCCATCCTTGCCTGCAGTGGTGAATGGTTATTACATTCTCCCACATCCTTGCCTGCAGTGGTGAATGAACACATTAACAGGCAGAGAGTGGAGTGTGGCTGTGTGCTCTGGGGCCAGAATGTGCTGGATAACACTCCGGCAGAACAGAGAAAAGCTTTAATAAAGGGCCGAGATTTACGGTTCCAGCCACCCTCCTTCGCGGCCCTCTCTCTTTAGTGGAGTGGCACCGGGGCAGCTTGGAGCACACCTGGTTGCAATAAAAAATCTGCGCTGCTTTTCCCCAGTGAGCCATCGAGCGCTTTCTGTCATCCCCGGCTGTTCCATATGCTTATTTTTCCCGCCGTTGTGAGAAATGGTCCCTCCTGTAGGTTGAACGTCCTGACCAGCAGATACTTTCTGAGTCTGCCTTGTGTTTTAAAAATTGACCCTGCTTCTACCAAATGTGGAAAGATTGCACAGAACATGCAGTTGTGCAAAAACTTTGTTGTGAAAAATTGTCTCTTTGCATGCACGCACACAGATATGCATGCATGACAACAGAAATAATGAACATTACATTTTTGAACTGACATATTGAGACGCCATTTTGTGTTCACAGTGGTCTTTTCTCCACCGCTTGGTCTCTCCTTCAGATGAACCTTTGAAGTGTAGTTTCATAACGCCCTGTAGTGTGTTTAGAATGCCCTAACTGTGTTAAGTGCGGTTGAAGCCGACTCATCATTATCTCTTCCCGGGGTTTGATGACGTCAGCAGGACTCTGGACTACACCCATGGTTTATTGCAGTAATGATAAAGCCAAAAACCCCTGAAAATGTAGCTCATCAGTTCCTTGTTTGCTCTAGTAGTAGTACTTCACCTTCTAAGGGGAATTAGACCTGGTTTATTAATCTGTAGCCTTCTTGCAGTAAGCCGGTTATAGAGCAGACGAGTGGTAATTAGTGAAAGTGCTCCACAGTCCATGCATGTACAGGTAGTGCACACATCAGTGACACAGAGAGCATGAAATTGTTCAGTATTACATCACTAAGGCTGCACAAAACAAGGGACTATGACATCACAGAAGACTGAACAATACCAGACATCATGACATCATTGAGGCATGCGTGAAACAAGTGGCAAGAATAATGCGCAACCCACATTCATTTACAAAGTTCAAGTGTCCATTCCCCATTGAAAGAGTAGGCTGCATTGCATTTTGGGAAATGTGTTGATATGACCGTAGTGAAAGCGCATGCTAATTTTCTGAAAAGCTAATTGGACCATTTAAGCCCGCGGAGATGGATTGGAACAGAAAGTTGTGAACACTCATCCCAGCAGGAGTTCTGTGCCCTCTCAGCACAAGGGAACATTCTGTACAGCTCTATTAAAATCCTCAGTCATATTTTATGTTCCCTTAGGGGGCTGCAAACACGGTCTTACAGAGACTAATGTGCCTTCCCTAGGGTTTCTGTACATCGCAACATGCAGGTCACGGATGGGAATCGATTTTAGAATGGATAAATAAGGGGTTTTAATGATAATAAATGTAAGCGTGCCATTATAAATTACATGCTGTAAATGCAGTCATAGTATAGAAAAAGGGAATCAGGCTTTCTGTTAGCAAAGCACTTAATTTTTGGACATAAGACTGTAACAAATGTACAGTAGCGACTGAATCGACTGTCCAGAAACAGTAGCTGGTGTTTTTATCTCGCAGAAAGGGTGGGTGTGACTGACCGCTGCATAACATCAAGGAACGCTATTTGAGGGAAGGACACTGGTTACTCCATCTTTGTAGGCCGAGCCTTTTGGCACCAGGCATAATGGAGTTACATAGGTAAAGTTGACCACTGACATGACATGAGGACATGGGTATAGTGCCATTGCACGAGTAAATTGATGCAGCGCCGTTTCATGTAATCCCAGTGCTATTACGTTTGCCGTAGCCACAGTGCTGTTACATGGAAACATGGCTCCGGTGCTATCCTGGTCCCTCAGCTCTCTGTAACCAGATAAGGCCGCTTTGTGTCTCGCCAAATGCTCTTGGAGGCTTGTGCAGTGGGTGTAACCCGCTGTTGTTTTCCAATGTCTGAGGGACTGGTGATTTATCCAGCGTGTGCTGCAGTATCCAGTGTATGTGTTAGAACAGTTTTTTTACAACACGTAGGCCTACCCCCACATACCTCAGGAAAAAAATAGGCCTTGGTTTGTTTTCCTGTGTGTTCCTTCGGCTGTGAAACATTTTGCTTTTACTGTTTGTTGTGATTTTAACATTCTTTTTTTGCTAAGACCGTACAGAAGTCTCTGACAGCAGCCTAGGCCTGTGAGGTCTTGTGAGCTCCTGGCATCTTTACAGATGCCTCTCAAGAACAGACAGGGCGCCAAACATACAGTAGGATTTTAAAACAACTTGGTGAAATAAGCTAACGTATCGTCCTCATCTTGCCCTCCCGCTCTTCCCCCTCCCACTCTCTCTCTCTCTCTTTCTTTCTCTGCCTCTCTCTGCAGTGGCCTGAAGAGGGTGGACAGGATGACGGAGTATAAGCTGGTGGTAGTGGGAGCAGGTGGTGTGGGCAAGAGTGCTCTCACTATCCAGCTCATCCAGAACCATTTTGTGGATGAGTATGACCCCACTATCGAGGTACGTGTCTATGTGTGTGTGTGTGTTTGTGTGTGTGGAGGGGGGTGGGTAGGTGGTTGGGGTGCACCCTAGAGTTCAAATTTTTAAATCACAGGAAGGCTCTACTTGCCTCAGTGACATAGATGAAAATGTAATGCAGTCCTTTTCAATGTTGAAAATTTCAGTCCAAACAGCAGTGAGCATTAAGAGAGAGGGGGGACTGGTGGCTTAGTGTCAGATTCATTCTTTACCACAAGGTCCGAGCTACATCCACACCACATCTCCACTGCTCTCTGTCCACAGTGCCCTCCTCCCAGCGTGGAATCCTGTGCCCTCCTTTATGGAGATGGGAAGAAAGGATGGAGAGAAGGAGAGAGATAGAGGAAGGGAAAGGGGAAGAGTAAGGGATCCAGAGGAAGAGGGGGGAGAAAATTGGAGGGAGAATGATGGAAAAATTAGCACAGAAGAGAGAGGAAGAAAAGAGGGGAGAGAGCAAGAGAGAGAGAGAAGGAGGAGGAGGAGCAAAAGAGAGAAAAAAGGGAGGGAAGAGAGATGGGTGGGTGAGAGGGAGGAAGAGGGGGAAAGGAGGAGGTGGAAAAGATAGTAAGGGAGAGAGGGGGAGGGGAAGGGAAGAGAACAGAGAGGGGGAGAGAGAGAGAGGGAGGAAGAGAAGAAGAGAGCTGTCTTTCAGTATTTCCTCTCCTGTCCCTTCACACTGTGCCCGCCCCTGGACAAACAATGTGCTTTTTGTGTCTAAGCATTCCTTAGCCTCCCGCACCCTCAGCGTCCCGACTCTGGACATTAGCGCTAAGGTAACGCTCCAACTGCTGCAGTATCAGAGCAGGGGATCAGCTAAGCGTTAGCGCTAAGGTACCGCTCCCACTGCTACAGTATCAGAGCAGGGGATCAGCTAAAGGTTAGCGCTAAGGTACCGCTCCCACTGCAGCGGTATCCAAGCAGGGGATCAGCTAAACGTTAGCGCTAAGGTACAACACCCACTGCTACAGTATCAGAGCAGGGGATCAGCTAAACGTTAGCATTAAGGTACAACTCCCACTGCTACAGTATCCGAGCAGAGGATCAGCTAAACTTCAGCGTTGAGGTACAGCTGTCACTGTAGCAGTATCAGAGTTGAGGGATCAGCTAAATGTTAGCTGAAGTACTGCTGTCAGTTACTGCAGCTCCCACTAATACAGTAGTGCAGGAGTAGTGGAGGTCAACATTTGCATTAAGGTGCAGTTTTCACTGCGACAGTATCAGAGAATAGGAAAAGCTGAATGTTAACTGGCACTGTTTTCTGTGCAGAAGAGCATATCAACATTAGCGCTAAAGGTGTGGCACCTCCTGCTTTGATAGCAAAAGAACAGCTCAGTGCTAAGGCTAAGGTAAAGCTACCCACTGCTATCAGGGGGGAGCTACAGCAGCATATAACTGGGCAAAGTTCCTGCAGGTTGAAAAATACCTGCAATCAGTGATTCTTTCCCTGTTAAATACATTAATGGCAAAATACACGCTTCACAGCCATTTATATGAGAATTGCTGTTTAACTATGACCTTTAGATGAGTGTGAAACTGCAAAAGAGGAATATTGTACGTCACATCATAAACAGAACTTGGGTCCGTTATTGATACGTTTAACTGAATGTTCCCAAAAGAAAAAAAGGAAGGATAACTCTCAATTGCGTCAGCTTTTGATTTTAAGCCACAGTCAAAATTTTAAGAAGTCTGACTGAGGCCTTGATCAAAATGCGTTGGCGGCTCTGTCCGCAACGTTGGCCTAAAACAAAATGTGGTGCAAGAGTTGTCCTTCCTTCCTTATTTCATTTCATATTGGAGAGTTCGCTTACTCTCAAGCTCTACTTATGAGGTCATCTGGGGCCATTGTTTGGGAGTGTTCAGAGAATCATGACATCACAATGAGCAGTGGCCTATCATACCCTACCAGTACCCTGACTGATTGAAATAAAAACCATTATGATTGGCTTAGAGGAACAAAACTGCTTGATTGATTCAAGGAAGTCTTTAAGCTCACACCAGTTTTACATTCATGAGGCATCATAGTGGCTTGACTGTGGTTTAGTTGCTAATGATTTGCTGGCTGAATGACAAGAGACCTACTGACATACTTGAAACTTGTGCACACAGAGAAAAAAAAAAAAAACAATGTTGCTTGGGTCAAAAAATCAGTGTGTTTTACTTCCTTATTAAACCACGCTCATTTATTGTTAAATGCTGAGATCGTATCCGTAAATGTTTGCAGCCCTTTTTTGACCTATTACTCCACATCTGCCCCTGCAGTGAAAACCTCTACCTAAGCCCCAGCATTTATGTTAATTATTTTTGGCAGGGTCTGAGCTGTAAGCATTAAATTTGTTTTTTGGAGTTGTGCTGACTAAGCAGTGATATTAAATAGCTCCACCCAAAAACACAAATGGCTTGCATGTTTCAAAAGCCACTTCTTTGTGGCTGATGTCATGATGATGTCATTGTGATATAACCAGTAGGTGATTTGTTCATTTTTAACAGGGGGGGTGGCCCCATGGGAGCACCCCCCTGCCCCCACACCACCAACCAACACACACACCTATAAAATGGGAATGGCAGGTTAACAAGGGGCATGCATTTTGATCATTTTGCTAACAAGGGGGATGGCATCCCCCTTCAAATCACCTACTGGATATAACCACATTTTCGTAACTTAATTGAATGGAGGTGTCTTGAATCCAAGAATGCATCTTTGCCGTGCAGTTGTACAGTTTTTTTTGTGGGAGGAGGGTTAATGTTTGGGGAAGAGTATCGGGTTGGACAGACTGATCACCAGATGCAGCCCCTTTACTGCCAGGCATTGCAAGTCATGTCTAGTGAGACTGTGTGCCCAGCTCCCTAACCTCTACACTACCGCCCCCTGCAGGACTCGTACAGGAAGCAGGTGGTGATTGACGGGGAGACATGTCTGCTGGATATCCTGGACACGGCAGGTCAGGAGGAGTACAGCGCCATGAGAGACCAGTACATGAGGACTGGGGAGGGCTTCCTCTGCGTCTTCGCCATCAACAACACCAAGTCCTTTGAGGACATTCATCAGTACAGGTGTGTGTGCGTGCGTGCGGCTGTGAGTGTGCGTGCGTTTGTGTATGTCTGTATGGGGGAGTTTATGAATTTATGTAAGTATGCGTGTGTATATATTTATGCCAGTATGTATTTGTGTACATTCATGCATCAGCTAGTGTGTGTGTGTGTGTGTGTGTGTGTGTGTGTGTGTGTGTGTGTGTGTGTGTGGTGATTGTACCCGCTGGCCCCTGTGCTATATCACAGTGATGTAATACTGTGGTATTTATCATGGCTAAAGAAAGCTTAGCCTCCCGACTGAAGGGATCACAGTGCCCTGCCAATGAAATCGATCCCGATTCAATTAGAGGTGGGGGGGGGGGGGATTGCGGCTTTCAAGGACGGGAAGGACAAGGGAGGAAATGCAAGTTGAATCAGAGTCGGAGATCCACGCATGATTCCGAGGGTTCCGGAAATCGGAACTCCCCAGTAATTCCTCTGATTCTGTTTGGCAATTTCACACAATAGAGAATTGTTCTTTTCTTTTTCAGTTTTTTTCCTTTTTTATTTCCCCAAACAACTCACAATTTTTCCTCCCTACTGTTTTTTTTTTTTTCCTTTGACAGTTGCTTTATCACATGTGCAAGCAATTTACATTTATAATCATTTTGGCGTTCACCATGTTTTGGTTAGCTAAATCTGTGTTTATTCCAGGCAAGTGCTATGAGGAAAAGACAACAAACTAATCATACTTGGCTATGAATGTCTTCCTTTGTTTTACTGTGTGTATGATTGATTGAAAATTTCCGTATTGGGTGGATTTTTCTTGCAGTTCTAGACTGCAGTGGAGTGCAAAACGGCCAGTTCAACGGTTTAGGTAGTGCACTGTTGTCTGAATCAGTCTAGGAGGACTACAATGTCTGCTGGTTTTCTGGTGTGTTTCAGTGCTTATTTTGCTCATTTAAATCTCTGATTTAAAGTCCATACGTATGATTTACGTATGAAGCACCTTAGTTGGTTGCAGATTGAAAGGAAACAACAAAAACAGGCGCTACAGCCGTCCCAGCCTGGAGTTTGACAGCTAGCTGAGCTAGCGCGCTCTGTGTCACCGTTAGCATTTGTGTCACTGCTATCTTCGGCTTTAACGTCAGAGGTCTCTGTCCTGGGGAATGCACAGAGCGGGCAGATCTGCCCGCGTTTCCCAGCACTCCAAGAGTATAGTCTTACCTTCTCTCTCCGGCCATGAACCGTGGGGAGGGGGGGGGGCGGGGGGGACGGGACGATGCCCAACACTATTACTTCTGCTGTGGCTTCGCCAAAAATATCTTAACTGCCAAAATGTGAGCCGTTTTTTTTTTTTTGTTTTGTCATATATTTGTCATGTGAACCCTGGGGGGAGTGGGTTGTGTGGGGGGGTGTGTGTGTGCGGGGGTGGGTGGGGGTTAGACAGAGCGGAGGTGACCTCATCCGGATCTCTTGAAATCCTCCTTCATCCTCATCCAAAGGTCGGTATTCCAGGCTTCCTGGAGGCTAACGGGGTCAGTAGTACAGAGGGGTAAAACAGAATTGAAATGGCTCCTCTGTTTAGTTATTGGTTAGCGGTTTTTTATTCATCTTTACTTGATTGACTTTTGTTTTGTGCCTTCTGAGGAAGAACTGAAGGTTAAATATATACTGTGTGTGTATGTGGATGCATGTATTATTATTATTATTTTTTTTTTTTATGTGCATATATGTTTGTGAATGCTCAAATCTCAATGAGGTCGTAGATGTGGAATGCTCACTATATCCAAGACTTAACTTTTGATTATCAAATCAAAAAAGGGGTCATTAACAATACCGAGCGCTCAAGTAAAAAACATAAAGCACAGAATGAAGCATATTGATGGATGGACCTTCAGTTCTGCTTGAAACAGACTTATTTTGTATGCGTTTGTGTGCCTACAGGGAACAGATCAAACGGGTAAAGGACTCTGATGACGTTCCCATGGTCCTGGTGGGCAACAAATGTGACCTCCCAGCAAGGACGGTAGACACGAAGCAAGCTCAAGACCTAGCCCGCAGCTACGGGATCCCCTACATCGAGACCTCGGCCAAAACCCGCCAGGTACAGCCGCTCCCTTTCACCCCGCAAACGTAGAGTTTGCGGGTTCCATTCCCAGCAGGGGCAATGCTTAAGTCACAAATATCCTGGACATCTGAAAAAATTGTGGCACCAAGGGCTCTTGTGTGAGGCTTCATGGCTCAGCTAAGTTTGGTGTGTGGGGAAAAAATGAGAGGAAAAAACCCTCCATACTTCCCACAATGCACTGCTAGCTGCTGTGACAAAACCCACTCTCTCCTCCCTGATCTTCATGGCAACAGTATCCACACACACCCCAATCCCCTTCCCAGAATCCTCAAGGAGGGCTTCTCCTTTACATCAGATCATTAGGGATGGGCACATTTAAACTTGTATACATGTTTAAAACATAAATGGTCCTGTATCAGTTAAAGAGGGATTAAACCAGAGCACCATCCTCTCAAAGAGGATATGTGTGGGACCCTCCATTTCAATTCACTTTTAAACCAGGTCTCTCACAGTCTCTGGGAGAAAGTCCCTGGTTTCTGCTTGAGGAGGGAACCTTGAATCCGGCTGACAGGGGGAGCCCATTCCCTTCTGGCTGGCACTAGGCGGTGTTAATGGGTTTAACAGCAGAGCATATTAGTGCTAACTGTCACTTCTGTATGAGCTCACAGGGAGTTCCAGTTTCTGGCATGGCATTCCAGATTTATTTTAAGCCGAACATACCTGCGAATGAGGAGATGCACTGAAATTTATGATATCTGAATCTATTTTTTGAGGCTAGCACATGTTCCTACCAACCCCAAAGAGCAGCAAAATGAACTCCTAATACCAAAGGTCATATTCAGCTCAGTTCAAAAATATGAGAAAATTTTTTTGATACGATACCGTTATTCATAACAACATTATACATGACATTAATATATTTATTGAAGACATAATAATTAGCAACTTTATTTTAATTGGATGTTCAGATTGTTACAATATAACATTCCAGCATGTCAGCGTTTGAAGGATTTCGCCCATATGCCCATCGAGACACTTTATTTGAAAAATTAAATTATCTGGGTCAGATTCGTTACTCCGACAACGGGTACTTCGGCAGTAGCGAGGAACTCTTGACAGACCTGTCGGTTGGGGAGCGCGTGACGCAGGGGACTGTTTTATAACCGCGCGGTGACTCATCCTTAGGACAACTCGCGCAGCGCAGTCAACAGGTCAGCGCTGAACGCGAATTGCTCGCTCCCCGCGCGGCGAAAAGTATCTATTCACCTCTAACGGTACAGCTGGAAAACGAGAGCTAGCGAGGGAGAGAGAGAGAGAGCGACGACAAAAGACCGCCTCTGCGCCAAATACAATGTTATGTAAATATGGAATTAAAAAGGGATTAATACAGTTTTTTTTTTTCATTTGAGAAGAAACGGGTTTCTCAGTCTTGGATGAAAAGAGATTCTTGACGCTTCGTGTCACACATGTCAGTTGCCATGGCAACGTGTCCTTAGTTGCTGATCAAGGTTTTATAGGGGCTAGGGGAGAAAAAAGAACGGTGAAAAAAGAGATTATTTTAATATTTGTGGTTTGGTTTTTGGCTGTTTGAAAATATGTCACATCTATATTTAATTATAAATAAATAATATTTTTTGAACATCATAACTCTGAACTTTCATTTTCCTTTTCCATAGTAGATAAGAGCTAAAAATAGCTGTTAATGGTGAGGAGAAATTGGACACCCCGGAAATACCCAAGAAACATTGTCACCAACTGCCATTTGTGGCTATTGTGACAGGCAGTCCTTCTGGGTAATTTCCACTTTTAGTGATCTAAGCATGACTTCATCTTTTATCATCATTGTAATTGAATGAAAAATAAAATGTTTTTTTCTCTGTACTTAAAGTTTATAAGGAATGATCACATCCTTGTTCTTCCACACTATCAGTGTGAGATGACATAATGTACAGTCAATTACCACTTTTTTCCCCTGTGTGTTGCAGTTTCCTTGACAAATTTGCACTTTACTGGAGGTGTAAAGCTGATATGCTGGCAGGTGTTTATTGAAAGGCAGTTTAGTTGTTGGGTGGAGCTGGTAAAAAGGGGTTGACAGCAGCCCAGACAGGAAATTTTCAGGGTTTTAGTGTTCGGCTATTCATCAACAGATAAGGAAAAAGATCTGGTGGATGTTTGACGCACTGGAAGTTATGGTCATTTTAAACAGTGGCAACTTATTAACTGTGACCGTCCCCAATTTAGCTGAGTCATAATTGAGTTCAAAGACATAACAAGCGATATAAAGGCTGTAAGTCCCCACAAAGAATCTCGTGTTCTGACATAAAGTCTGTTTTTATTGAATTGCGTACTCCCGTAAAGGAGCTCAGTGTGTTTGATTAGGTCCCAGCTGTAACGCAGTCATAATGATTATTTGTTTGTTTTTCAGGGCGTTGAGGATGCTTTCTACACATTGGTGCGTGAGATCAGGCAGCACAAACTGCGCAAACTCAACCCTCCGGACGACAGTGGCCAGGACTGCATGAGCTGCCGCTGCGTGGTGTCGTGACCCCGGTGAGCCCCACCCCTCCTCTTACACCAGCCATGCCCACTATCATACTAGCCCCTCCCCTTCTCACATCAGCACTGCCCCCTCTCTTACACAAGTCCCACCCCCTGTGCATCACTGGGAATACACATCCCCCTTCTCTGAAAGGAGCACCACCAATGACAGTTGGCTGGTAGCAACCAGTATAGCCACACCTGCTCTGATTGGTTGCATCTTGTGGGCCTCCTGTGGTTATTTCCAGGGTTTATTGTCAGAAAGCACCCTCCAGCCACCATTGTCATTAACAGTTTCATTCACCAATCTCATCGTTCTCTCATGGCCACTCCCGGTTGGCCAGGTGCCTGCGGATACGCAAACTGAGTGTATGCTGAGTTTGTCATCCTCCCACAACATAGGCAGCATGTAATTGGTGTGTCTGCAGTGCTGAAAGACGTGGGGGCTTCGTGAATCAGAGAAATCGCCTCCTCCCAAGTCCCTGGGTGCATGAAGCTAACAAGTTCAGCTGAGTTTGGGTGCGGTAAAAGGGGGAAAAAAAATCCAATGAAGTTACAAGAGGAAAAATGGAACTTTAATTTCAGAGGATGTGTTTTGCCAGTTGGGCAGTCTTCACCGTTGCTCTTTTAACAGTGCACGATTGGTGTCCTACTTTACTGGTGACCTACTTTACATGTTGGTTAGTGGTAGAGACAGCCCTTTGAACTGCAGAGTCAGAGACACTCTCACCTGCTGACTCAACAGCTCTCTCGAAGTAACCACAGCAACGGCTCTCTTAGTTTCACCCCAGAATTAAATTTTCACTTTCCTCTTAACTTCAAGAGTGTTCATTTGGATTGACCATGTCATGTTTTATTGTTTGGCCTACATCCAAAATGCATCCCATCTGGTTTTGAACAGATTTTTTTGTCGAAGTATGAAAAGACAGTATGTGAGTATGGTTAGTGGTCGTTATCAACAGCGACGCACTTTGAGGCTTTATTTAAATGATGAACTTTATTTATTATCTACACTTGTAAACCTGGACTAGTCTTGAAAACCTTAATCAATTCCTGAGCTAGAAGGTTTTTTAAATCTGACACTATCTGCCACCGTCTGGAACCTGTTATTTAATTTCTTTGATGATTTCAGTGGCTGGATAATCAGTGTTGATACTTACAGGTGGTTATTCCTTGTTTCATTTTGCACTCATCATTGCTGAGGATTCTGGGATGGCAGCACATTGTAGCTCCACTGTCTTATGCCCCTTCAGAAATGGTACTGGGGGACTCTCCGGTGTTTTCGCTCCAGACAGAAGTGCTTAAACTGCTGGTCTATTGTTCTCTCAGTGTCTTCGGCAGTAGGGTTGCTTTCTTTCTGTAGAACCATTGAGCCTATTGTAGGGTTGCCACTGAAAATAAGTGTGGGGCTGCGTGCGTGCGTGCGTGTGTGCGCATGCATGTGTGTGTGAGAAAGAGATAGATAGGGAGAGAGTGGGTAGGGCTCCAGGTGTGAGGCGTGTGTGGTGATAAAGGTGTTCAGCATCTGGTCTTCCAGTCTCAGTAAACTGCCTTTTCCAACTCCTCACCCTGCACTGTTAAGCCTAGCCGCAGCAGCTGCAGCTCACAGCTCACAGCTTACCCCTGTACCTTAAAGGGATTCTATTAATCACTATAATAACAGTAACTTTATTCAGGTAGCAATTCTCTTATATTTAGCAAACAGTGTTGTATCAAATGTATGCAGTTTTGTTGCAAAAAAAAAAAAAAGAATAGAAACAAAGCTGAGTAATTTGAGAAATCGCATTGAAGTTAAACCAGAAACAACAGAAAAGGGGCTAAAAGGCAATAAACACTTAACAAGAGAAAGCTGAAATGTAAGCTAAAACAGTAAAAATAAATAAATAAATAAATAAAATGCTCTTTTGTTCTTTTCTGCAGTCCGCAGACGGAGGGTGAGGACAGTCCGACGGGGCCGTGCAGCAGAATGGACTTGAAGAGGGATCGCAAACAACAACAGAAAAAAAAAACGACAAGAGAAAACACGCAAGGCCTCAGGCCCACCATGAAAGACTTTGGGGGCAGAGGTTCCCTGCTCTTGCGTTGGGGTGTCCCCCGTTTAAGCCCAAATCTGCCAGATGCACAACACCACTAATGACTTTAAAATTTTTTTTTTTTGTCTTCCTGTGTGCTAACACTGGGCGATTATTTTATTTGTTTTGTCTTTTATAATTTTTTTTTTTTTGTTTTCATGAATTTTACCTAAGTTATTGTTTTACAGTCTTCACACTGGTCTTACATGGACAGCGCCACACGGTGGTCCCCCTTGCTCACTACATCTTTGCCCACTTTGTTTTAAGTTGGGGGCAGGACAACAGTGGCCTTTTCTCATACTTGGAAGAGTCCCATCTCTGAAATGGGTCCATGCGCAACACCCCCCCCCCCCAACCCCCCCCACCCCACACTCACCCCACCGCCTTCTCCCGATGACCCAGGAGGTGGGGGGGAGAGGGTATGTAAAGTTTAGATTCAACACAACATATTTATGGCAGTGAAGCAATTGTTTGCTATAAGGAAAATAATACTCATTTTCAAATCTGAATTTCGTGAATGATGATTGCTTTTTTGGGGGGTGGGTGAAGAAAAAATGATTAAGCTGAAAAACTTTGCAGGTAGTGTCCATAATTTCGTGTGGCAGACGGCTGCAGTTTTAGTCTGTAGTCTGATGAATATTTCTGTACATTTGTGGGTGGGTGGGGTCTAGCAGCTCTTGCGTAATGAGCACAGGTTTGTCCTCCAAACGTACGTGGTTAGCGCTGGCAGTCGCAGAACATTGCCAGCTTTAGTGCAACAGACACCGAGTTTTATTTCTCGAGTTAGTGAAGTGTCTAGGAGAAAAAAATACAAAAAAAATAATAAAACGATAGTAGCAGATTTGATTTGCGGATGGTTGCCATGTGAAGGAAATGGGTGCAATGAAATGTAAAAGGGGTCCAATCCCAGCATGCAGGACAGTACATTCTCTTGGACTCTTCGCTTTTCTTATTTCGTCCTTCAGCATGGCATTATTTGTAGGTTGGTGTGCTGGTGTGTTGTCTTTCAAAATTTACACTTGAGAGATTTCGTATCCTTAACAGCCTTGGTTTTTTAATTGGTGACTGGATACAGGATGAACGGAGGACAGTCAAACAGACACTCTAAGATCGCTCAGGTGTTTCGATATTTATTTTTTCTTAAGCATGGTGGGGTGGGGTGGGGTGGGGGGGTTACAGATTTCCTCCTCCCTCCCTTTGCCTAGTTTTAGAACATGCCAGATACTGGCGCATAACTTGTAGTAGCTGCAGCTGCTGGAGATCTGGCTATCGCTGCTTCCGCCTTTAGTGGCTCAGGAAGCCGTTTTTGAGAGTCGTTTTCGTTCCTTTTGAGAGTTACGGGGCACCTGTTATCATTGGCCTCAAGGCATGTTTGTCAGACCCTTAATTTAGTTATCTCAACACTCCCTCAGTCCAAAATCCTCTTCCTTTCAACTGGTTTGTTAATTAAAGCCGTGGGGGGGGGGGGTGGTATAGGGGTTAATTAATACTGTGACAAATGGCATGCAGTTTGGTTTAAAGTGTGCAATGCTAATATGCTAATGAGTTTACCCTTCGGCTCCGCAGAATGCCATCACAGGTGATTATGGCTAGGACGTGCTTTCCCTGCCAAGCCTGAGCTGCCCACCTTCTTTAGCCTCGTGTATTTAGTGATGTGTCTCTGAGAGTTCAGCTCCTCCAGACTATTTTACTTACAGCGGAATTTTTTTTTCCACTCCTTCATATAGTGCAGCGAAAATCGGCTTGTGTGGATTAGAGATTTAAGCTAAATTAATACTTAAAAGGAAAATTTTAATAATAAAAACAAGCAGAAAACATCACACCAGATTTCTACAGCCCGTAAAGAGTGAAATGTTGAAGCCAAATGGGGATTGTGTGTGTGTGAGCGTGTGTGTCAGCATGTGTGTGCAAGCGTGCATGTGTATGTGAGCGTATGTGTGAGTGCGTGTGTGTCAGCATGTGTGTGCGAGCGTGTGTGTGTGTGTCTGTGTGTGTGAGCGTTTGTGTGTGAGTGTGTGTGTGTCAGCGTGTATGAACATGTGTGTGAGTGTGTGTGTGAGCATGTGTGTGTCTGTGTGTGAGTGTGTGTGTGTGTGTCAGCGTGTGTGAACATGTGTGTGTGTGAGCTTGTGTGTGTGTGAGAGAGAGTGTGTGTCTGTGTGTGTGAGCATGTGTGTGAGTGTGCGTGCGTGCATATGCACACATTCGACTCTCTGAACAGAGGAGAAAGGTGGAAGTTTATTTGAATATGCAGTGTCAAAGTAACTTCTCCGGATATGGGTTCACTGTCTGTGTTTTTAGTGACACATGCACATTTTCTCTATATTCACTGAGTGCGCAGGATGGTCCCTCTGGTTTCATACAAGTTGTACCCTCTAGTTTTGAACCTTTATCTCTGTAAACACCTGTAACCCATTTACGTGGATAAGCGTCTTTAGATCTAAGACCACAGGAGTGATGGGGCTGTCCTTGGCATTGCACAGAGTGATGGTGATGCTGAATTACCATGCTTTCTCGCTGCTAAACTATAGGGGACATGGGGTCTGACCTTGTGTGTGTGTGTGTGTGTGTGTGCACATGTGTACGTGTGTGTGCTTCTGTGGATGCTCCAGGTTTAAAAAGCGAAATGCTTTGTTCAATGTATTGTGTTGTTCAATGCCTCATAACTGTAGATTGGTTACACTGCTGGGGATCTCAAACTCGGGGACCCCTGAGTGTGCTGGTTTTTATTACAGTCAATTTCGTCATTAATTAAGGTTGAAAAACGTGTTGTGATTTCTACCATATTTTTTCTTTAAACTTAATTTTTTAACAAAGCAGGTTTGGCTCGTTGCCATTTTGCTCGGGAACAGAACTCCTCATTATCCTCAATTTTCAATGACCAGGTGTCCACATTTTCAGAATTTATGGTCCCATTGATTTAACCAGTCAGTTTATGAGTGATTTGATTTAAAAAAAAAAAAAAAAAAAAAAAAAAAAAAAAGAGAAAAAAAAGAGGAAGAAGCCTCTTTGAGAAGCACCCATTTCCAAGGTGGCACATTTCAGGAAATGAAAGTGATGTTTGATGTGATTGACTGAGCACTCTGCGATG
The DNA here is from genome assembly GCA_019788955.1 of Albula glossodonta. Lineage (NCBI taxonomy): Eukaryota > Metazoa > Chordata > Actinopteri > Albuliformes > Albulidae > Albula > Albula glossodonta. The sequence continues at coordinate 467,135 of JAFBMS010000098.1, read as the reverse complement.
TGAATATCTATTACACCTTGCAGTGTCCATACCTAATATGGCTCTGATAAGGTAAATCAGATTTCATTTGGCATTAACAAGTGCATAATGATGAACAGTTAACATCTCATTATGAGGTCATAGGCACACATAGTGACATCACTGTGTTTACACAGGCATGCAGGACAGAGATTAAAAAAAAAAATAAAAATACACTGCTTGGAAATCTCCCACTGGAGCCCCCCTCCCACCCACCCCCCCAAACTCACCTCTGGCTTTGTCCACTCTCTGAAAAAGAGTCACTAATTCAAGGTTGTTGAAACACAGCCCCAATTGGGATGCCCCTTAATTGAAGGTTGAGGTCTGTTTTTGGGAAGACCTCGGCTTGAAAAGAGATTGGATCCACAAGGACCTCCTTTCACCTGTAAGCCCCATGTCATAGCTGTGTGTTAATTATGCCTCAGTTGTGCTATCTGCTAGAAGTCCTCCTGTCCAGTGATCCCCAGCTGTGCATGTTTGTGTGAGCCCCGGCTGCACTCCTGACCGGCAGTCCTCTCACTCCTCCTCAGTCTCCAGCGTTGGACCTCGCCGCCCTCAACCCCCCCCCCCCCCCCCCCCTCCACAGCCCCGCCCACCCCCTCCTCCAGCTGCTCTTGATGTTTCCTTCGCCAGGGGGTCACTCGGCTCAAAGCCGGGCTGTGTCCCTGGCCTAACCAGGCCCGAGACCTTTTCAGCGCCCCCTAGGGGCCAGTATCGCTGGGCCCATTTTCTGGCATCAACCACACGGTCTGTGTGGGGTCCACGGACTATGGAAAGACAAGGAAAAAGGAACTTTTGCAAAATAGTACTCATCATTAGTGTCACTTGTCTGTTGTATGTAGATAATGGAATAGTGTTTGTTTTTTAATACATGTGAGTTTGGAGCCAGTACTGTACTGACTGATTTTTTCCCCTATATAAATATATATATAAATATAAATATATCTGTAACCAGTGTCGTCATATTGCAGAGAAAGATGTGTTTTACATTGAAAAAAAACTGTGGTGTTGTAAGATTTTATTTGTACTGCAAATAGCACTACACAATTTAACCTTATAAAGAGAAGATAAAAACATCAATTTCTGGGAGAGCTGTCTAGTCTTGAAAAATTGTTTGTCTTGTTTCTTGCTTCTCTCCTCTCGGCCTGAAAAGATATCTGGGTTGAGTGGGTCTCTATTGTTCCCTTCCTCTGTTGAAAATCATTGTTGTGTGTTTTCAACTTCACCCCAACTCTTTTTCAACACATCTGTTAAAATGGAGATGACTAATTCACTCTGTACAGAAAGGAGTGGCCATTTTGCCCTGCCTCTTTACAGGCCAATTCCAGCTGAACTTACTGATGTCACCTGAAGAAATACTCCATAAAAGTGAATCAGAGGGTGGTTTACGACTTCAGCTACTGCTCTGGAAAGAAATGGCCTCCTTTTGCTCAGTAACTTTTAAACAGGATAGCCTGACATCTGTGATGTATGCAGGAACATATGTCATGACATATGGGGAAACCAATTTTTGGCAGAGAAGAAGTCAGAAAATGTCATTTTTACGTGCCAGTTGCTAATCCTTAAGCATCAATTTTCAGATTTCTTTCACTGGGCAACATGTTATCCAAAATGTTATCAGTTCCCAGATTTTGTTTGTTTAAATGACAGTTCTCACAAAGGTTTAGCTTTGCGTCCCCATTGTGCAGGGTGTATGCAACATAAGGAAACTCCATAAATGTGCTTGCACTTTCTGTCATCCCTTGAAGGTGCCAATCCACACAGCAGAACTGAAAACCGAAGAATCTCTGGCCCTGAGACGCTTTGGCTCAGGTGAAATATAAACTTTTTATTCTGAACTTTGAGGGAGTAATTTTAACAGGTTTCTTCCCACTTTACTTTCTCATTTTCTTTCTGACTTCCTCCTATACACATTTTTTGCCTGATATAAATAAGAACCGTTGATTTCAGTTTGTACCAATCCCCCCAGGAAATTAGGCTTACGCTATTACCACCTAGATTTTGTTTCTCAGGCATCAAAACCTGAAGAATAACGAGAATCAGAGTCAATATTTAAAATGACAACACAATTTTCATTCAATGTCACCCCCCCCCCCCTTTTATTGGAAAATAAACACTGATATATTCCCTGAATAATTAAAACCAATAATAATGAGCCTTTTTAATTGGGCCAGTGCCAATCTGTAGCAGGCAATGGTGACATCAATGCTCATGGCCAACTCACATCGTGTGTCCTTACAGAATTTAGGGATTTGACATATCAGCGAGGTTAAATATTGTAGACTTCACACCAGATTAAAATCCTTTCATTTGTAACACCTCTTACTAAGGCTAATGGGATCGAATGACAGCCCATGTCAATCTGGAGAGGGGTGTGAGGATATTGGCATGGCTCGTGTGAAATGAAGTGTGATACTCAGAGTATCAAAGCCCTAGGCACCAAGCGGAGAATAGCACCACCTACTGGACAAATATTTATGGATAATTGCTAGTGTGGTTTCTCGGCGCTTTTCAGAAATAAATTATGACGATGGGGAACAGACAAATGCTTCACTTCTCGGCGTTTATTTGACATAAAATTGCTACTTAATAGGAAATAAGAGGGGTCTGTGTATTTGATTACTGTTCCGAATGCAACGAGCATCTCAACGAAACTGCTGGACACTAAGGGCTAGGTTTATTTAGGATTCTGCGTTATTGACCGTTATGATGGCTGCACTGCCATCTACAGTTAGGAGGAACCTCGCTGTCAAACATTACAGTTACGTCGACCTTTCCCACTCGGTTGCTTTTCCGTTTTTGGCTTAACTGCTTGTCAGAGAAACGAGAAGCTACACCCCACTGTCCTGTGTGGAACTCTTAAGACGACTCTTCTTATTTTCAGCGCAGGCTAATAAAACAAGTCATCAAAACAAATGATCAACAATCAGCGACCAGCTGGGAAAGTTTACTGGTTGGCTCGGGTAGTGAGGATTGGTTGGACTCTAAGGTGAGCACTCAGCATTGCAGCTAAAATATTCCCGAGTATTTGTATCCAATATCGGTACAAATTGCCTGGAGTGTCGTCATGGCTGGTGTGAAAGAGGGTGCGCTGAAGAAAATGTTACCAAAGGTAAGTGATTGTCCTATCCCAGGAGGTTACCCCATAGCCAAACGCTCGAGATGTATTTGGTCTCTGAATGCTTATTAGCCTGATTAAAATGTCTCAGTTCTTAGTGTGGGAATGTTATGGTTGATCACTCCATCTCTGTGTGTGTGTGTGTGTGTGTGTGTGTGTGTGTGTGTGTGTGTGTGTGTGTGTGTGTGTGTTTGTGTTTGTACTAGGTACAGGTTGATAAAAACCATTGTATCAAATTGGCATAACACTTCATAATGAATGGTTTCTCTGCAAAAGGCTAAGCGTAATATTTTACATATCTACCATGAACCGTAGTTGTGTTAATTCAACATTAAGAGCTCACGCCATGAAAGCAAACGGGTCATCGTGCATTTTACTGTGATAAATTCAAATATGATTGTTCAAGGTTCATATGATTTACCACTTTATGTTTACCATTCCGGTCTAAAATACAACAGGGCAAAGATTAATGTAGGTTACTGTACCATTGCACTTTAAACTTGTTTCACCTTACACCATAAAACGTAGCCCGTACATCAATCCAGGCACTGAACACAAAGTTATCCCTACAATACACCATTGACATTCAACACCTGTTTTGATCTCTGAGTGAGATAAGAAGGAAGAGGGACGAGCGATCTAACCTAGGCCTACGATTAAATCTTAATAATATTTTATGCTTGAATTATGATATTTTTCAAAACCTCGTACAGGCTGAGGTCGTGTTAAACAAAAATCGGAGGGTGCTGTTCAATCAACAGTGCTGAAAATAATGACATTTTATTTTGAGAGTCAATTGAATTTCTCAGCTTTAGCCTATCTAGCCATACAGCGCTCAGGGGAAAAATTATATCTTATATATACATTTTAAATGGTGCAGATTTTATTGTGTGTAGGCTGAACTTCTGTGCGCTTTTTCGCGTGAGTTGTATTGTGCATGTTGATTGAAATTAAACTGAATGACCTGGTCTTGAAAATTTTTATTTGCTGAGTAGCAGAATGACGTGAAATGATTCAGTCTAAAACACTGTTTTCTTTTGTACAGCGATACAAGCACAGGGGCTTAATTGCACATGAAATCTGCAGTGTGATCTCCGACTATAAATGCCTTACGCCTGCAATGGAAGCTTATGGTGATAAATGCTCCCTTCTCCTTTTACCATGAAAACGTACCATTATTGCATACAATACTTTATTAAATTAAACCAAACGTTTTTATAGAATTAATTTTATTGTTTTCTTCCAGTCTTCAACGATGGCACTACCAGAGATTTAATGTGTCTGTCAGGAAATGTTCCAGCGTTCTTCTTCGGTAAATATGAGCTTGCACTCCTGCCCCAGCTGTAGATAACAGAGAAGACTTGCACCGCACATACTTGCAAATCAGTTTTACCACTGCCTCTAACGCTCATTAACCTGAGTGTACTGGGTCATGTGACAGCTGAACGTTGCCCTTATTTGTCATCGCAAGCTCAATAAAATGAGTGCACAAAAACATCTGCGCGATGAAATGCAATCTTCTGGCATTGCATTCATGTTTATTTAAAAAAAAAAAAAAAACAGAGCAAAATAGGTGATGGCCAGAATAAATGATCGTACATGACTTCTTGACCTCAAATATGCTGAAGGAATTGTTGCCTGAGCTCTATGCCCTCTTAATCGGAGTCACTATTGGTGGTTTGGTGGTGCTGCATGTGGTTGCTCATCTGGAAATGCGGTTAGACATGGCACGATTCACTCTCATTCACGCTCATGTTAATGAGATGGATGTACTTCCCATTGGTCCTCCCATTGTGTATGTCACTTTGGATAAGAGCATTAGCTGTATTGTTGTCATGTAAAGTAATGTACTGTAATTTGACCATTTCCGTATTCTGTATGGCTTAAATCCACGTTGTTCTTGGTTGGGCTATCGAGGCAAATGAATTGTACTGTCTCCTTTCTCTTCAGGGAAGGAGTTCAACATTCACGTGTGTCTGTGGATTTTGGACAGCTATCCAACAAGCCCTCCCATTTGTTTTGTGAAACCCACCAAGGACACAATGATTGTGACTGGCCAATACACTGATGCCAACGGAGAGATTCACCTACCGTACCTGCACGAATGGAACTATGTGAGCTTAACATCCCCTTGATGTTTGTTTTGCTTTTGCTTCATGTTTGCACTTATTACAATTTAGAAACTGCTAACTTTACTAGAAGGTGCTCACTGTGGGGCATTTGGGAAAAAAATTGACAGTCATCCCTCACCATTCTAAGATCTTGTATTTTCTGTCAATAGGAAGGCTTTTTTTATTTATATTTTATTTATATGTCATTCATAGACAGGGGTGACTATCCAGGTCTGTATGTTATTGTCTGCACACCCGACTCATTGATCTTCCTGTTGATTCTTATATTGACTTCGATCAAGTCTGATCGTCTGATGTTTGATCTCAGCGATTTTGATTCACCCCCAGCCACAGTCAGACTTGTACGGGCTTATCCAGATGTTGACCGTGGTGTTTGGAGAGGAGCCCCCAATATGTGCTCGCCCCCCCACCCAGACCGCACCCGCCGATGTCCGTCAGAGCTGTGAGTGACTGAATCGATGGAGTGAATCCGCCAAAGACTGACAATAGATAATGCAGAAGTGGAAAAGTCCAGCTTCAGAAAGTAAATGAACTAGCGTCTGTTTGCTCCAACTGTGCACAAATAGTTGGTAGCTCCCCTACCTGGCTGAAGAGCTGTGCTAATTACAGGAGGTCCCATCTCAAGTTACGTCGTTTCGTGGTTATGACGCACTCCCATAGATTACTTAAAAAACGTAGTTTCGACCTAAGTGGTTTGGTTCGTAAATACGACCACAAAAATAAAGATGAGAAATTGTTCTCTCTTTTTTTATTACTGTTTCATTTAATTACTGTGTTTTTTAGTACTGTTTCATGTGTTGTGTGTACAGTGTGAGTGACTTCAGGTGTTAATTTAGGTATAATTTAGGTATAAATTCCGACTTACATCGAAAACCGGCTTGAGACAAGTACAATCAGCTGGTTGAGAGCATGGTGGGAACACACACTTCTAATTTCCCAAGCCATTTCTTCATTTCTACACTCCATGCCACCTCCTGCCTGTCATTTATTTTACCTGGCAATTTAGTTTTTTTTTTAAAGATATAAACTATAGCTACAGATTTCAGTTACAAAAATGTGGAAAATATTTTACAGTAGACCAATGTAGGGGTGAACCAATGTTGGTGTGTGAAGCCATTTGGAAAATTAAACGAGAGTAACTGGTGGAAACAAAAGCCAGCAATACAGACGGTCTCAGGCCTTCACAACCCTGGAAATGCATAGAATAGGTTCGCTGATGTTAAGAAAAGCATGGATCTGCAGTGTACAGGTATTCTTTCAGGTACAGGCCCCTGAGGTGTAGAAGGGCTCGCTTTGGCAAAAGCCTGGTACTCGCATCCATTGCAGCCCTAAACGGTGTGCCCAGCTGAGAGAACTGTACCGGTGTATGATGTTTCTGGTTGCTTGTTGTTGTCACATGCTAACTAACTAACTAACTAAATTTATTTATGAACTTTGTGTTTCATTGGATAAAGTATTACCAAAGTGTACTTATTTGTCACGCAGTTTCAACAAATCAACACAGATGCACAGTACAGGAAATGAGCTGGTAGTATTGTATAGGGCATTGTCTATTGTTAGATATTGTACAGGGAAGTAAAACAAATTCCATCATTCTCATATATTTTAATTGACTCTGCTTTCTTTTCTTCCCCAGGGGAATCTCAGCAACTTTCACAACCAGACTTTCTGAGACAGACAGAAATAAATTCCCCTGCTGAAGAGGAATCTCATTTCACTTTGAGAAGGGAGGATGACCAATGCTTACCCCAAGAATCCAGTTGTTAGCTGCTGTCGTTCTCATTCTGATAATTTACATTGTAGTAAAGAACAAAAAGGACCACCTCTCTTAATGGAGAAGCAGACAGTGTGGGCACCTGATGCGTGACCTTTTGAGTATATTTGGGAGCCTTGGTGTGGATGGCTTTTTGATTGCACTGTCTACTGTGAAATTCTAATTCACATAACAGACATGTAACTACCAAGCACTGAGAACAGAGATTGTTTTTGCTAAAAACCAAGGATTCCAGGAATAAACCAAGACCAAGGCACTGTACTCCTGGATACTGGCTGTGGTGTATTTAAGAGTTTGCGTTCTCTTTGGAAATTTAGAAGAAATGGGGGCATGAATCCAATAATGGAATTGGGTACATATGTCACTGTAGTCTGCCTCTCACACATCGTCCAACCTTGTTCACAGGTAAACAGCTAAAGGATGTGTCTGGTTTTCTGAAAGCCCTTTCAAATCTCTTTTAGTAAATGAGGCCCCATGTCTTTCAGGCCTTCTGTTGACTTAGGCTTCCTTCTACATCCACAAGGGGGGGCTGTAAGGGAGTTTGGCAATTTTGGCTAAGAAATGTGTTATTTTCAGAATTTAAAATGACAAGCACCATGTCCATTAGTATATATTTTCAAGTACATAAAATAATTGAATTTCTGATTTTCATTTCCGATTTTAATAAGTAAAGATGCTCATCCTCAACGTTAATTCATTTATGGGTATGTAAATTCGTTTATAAATTACTGTGTATGTATAATAATTGCTTTTACTGCCAATGTTTGATTTATAATACGATGCCATGTTTTACTCGTCTAGTACATGTACGTGAACTGTAAAGGGCTAATGTTTCATTTACTCAGTACTCGTCAGTCATTGGCCTTGACCTAATGACAGTCTGTTGTTCGCCTTTGTACATGCTATTCCTTTGGCGGGCGCAGGGCTAAGTAGCTATACTGTAAATTTGGTAAATGTGCGGTGAAAAAATGACTAAATCCAATAAACGGTTTGACCGCTGCTGGTACGCCTTCACCAGTTTTCTTTCACTTCATCCAAACAGCTAGGTACTTCCCAAACCTTTCTTTTGAGCTACTGTGGAGCGCCCGTTCAACTACAATGGGTGGGGCTTCCAAATGTCCGCGAAGCCTTCATTTGAACCAATCAATGTGTTTTCATGTAAAGCGGACAACTTTTTTATTGGTTGAAACAAGTGAACGATTGATAGTTGCAGAGGGCTTGTTAGGTTTCTGTTTCCAGAGCAGAACTCTTGCCTGGGAGAGCAGACTATACGACAATCTGAACGATTTTATAAACGGAAGCGAGAAGAACAGTCACAATTTCTACTTCTTTTTCTTTGAGGATTTACTCTGCACATCACACGGATCAAATCATGGCAGCTGTCAACGTAGGTTCACTGAAAAAAATGCTGTCAAAGGTGAGGAATAATCACTATCTAATGAATAATGGAATGAAACTGGCTAGGAGTACCGTGTTTCGTTGAAATGATGTCCACATTCCTTTCGTTTCCCGCAGTGTACAATTTTATCAATTGTAAAAGGTGAGGAACACGAGTCATTATTTTTTTTCAATGCATTGCATATAAAATTTGATCACTTTATATTCTGGCTTTTCCATAGAAATACCAGCTTCTGCTCAAAAGCCCACTTCGCTTAGTTAATTTGAATAATATATTTTTGTTCATTTGCTGATATAGCCCACTATTTCTTAGTGGGCTATATAGCCAGTTTTAGAGTAGCTAGGAGACTGGTGACAACACATATTAACTAGCTTGTCCTTTGGCCAAGTACCAATGTTAAATAACTACCAAAATGGATGAGAAAAAGTATTCTGTAATTGTAAGCAATAGTGCTGGGACAACAACTAAACTGTGCGTGAGTCTGGAATTAAATCTATTTAATTGATTGATTAGATTGTAAACCAAGATAGTGAAGAGTAATCTGTAATGGTTTAACGTTATGACCAACATTATCTTGGGAAAATGGTTTCTGAGTCTGGGATCAAACTATTTCCATTTTCTCCTCATCCAGCAATACAAGTATAAAGACGCGACAATGCGTGAAATTATCAGCGTCATCACCCAGTACAAGGACCTGAAGCCCGTGATGGATGCGTACGGTAAACACCGCTCCCTCCTGCCGTGTTCTCTGTAGCAGAGTGAAGAGGACGCATTTTTCAGAATAAAGCTGCTGTTAAAACTGACGGATTAGTGTATAGAACTATTTGTCGCAAGTGGGGAGATACATTATTTGCAAATGCAGAAACTCAGACGGAGGTGCGATCTGACATGAAAGCAGGAATTGAAAGCGTTTAGAAAGTATAGGGAAGGTTTGTAAAGAGATAATATTTACTCAGACTGTAATGAAGGAGCTACGAATCAAAGGGGTATTTTGTTAACACAATAAATAGGCCCCTGAGTAACGCCGTGTTCTTAAGATAAGGGGAGAGATAGGCAGGAAGCTATTGAAGTGTGATGTGTCCTAAGCATTTTATTTTCAGTTTAGTTTGAATGGACAATAATGCTACAAGTATTACAAATGATACTTTTAATACTTTTATTGAATTTGTTGCAATTTGTCAAGGTTTGTGTTTTCCACTTGGTGATTAAGTTGGAAATGTTTAACCCTCTAGTGTTCAATGATGGTACCAGCAGAGACCTGATGAACTTAACAGGAACCATACCAGTAAGTTACAGAGGTAAGCGGTTGTTTTATTTATTAAAAAATACACAAAAGCACAAAAAGAGTTCTTGAATGGCAAGTGCTACAAAACTTTTGGGTGAAAGTCCCCAGTCTACAGTTCTGCTCAGTTAGGGCTGGAGAAAAAATATTTAAAGAAATGATCAGTAGTAGTGGTATGGTTGGTATTCCTTATCTCATTCTTCTTATTTTTTATCTTAACTTTATTGTTCCTGTCATTGTGTCGTTTTAATTTTAATCAATGTTTTCCCTTAAGAATTCCGTCTATGTGAAGCTGTCTGAGTTCAGGTTAGTTTCTGATGCCTGCACATTCTCTCGCTCTCTCTCTCTCACTCTCGCTCTCTCTTTCTCTCTCTCTCTCCAGGAAATGTGTACAACATCCCTGTGTGCCTGTGGCTTCTAGACACCTACCCCTACAACCCCCCCATCTGCTTTGTGAAGCCCACCAGCGCCATGATGATCAAGACGGGCCAACACCTCGATGCCAACGGCAAAATCTACCTTCCCTACCTGCACGAGTGGAATCATGTGAGTCACCTTTACTGCTGTTCCCTTGGAGCTCACTGAAGGATTCCGTAAAGGATACAATGTTGTTGGGTATTGTAACATTCAGCTTCTTCGTTACAATGACGACATTGTAGTTACAGAACGAAAATAAGCAACATTTTGATTTACAAAGTAAGATTGCATTTGCTTTTGGTTCCAATAATAAAGCTGCCAATGTCCCCTGGTCTGTGATCCCCTGTTTATTTCCCCCTTGAATTTTTGCCAGGGTGAGGACACGACCACTTTGAATGAGACTGCCATTGTGAGTATCCATGCAGTCATTAAAAGACAGCGATCAAGAAGGCAGTAATAGCATTGCTTCGCTTTGGGTTCGCTCTATAACTAAACCTCCTGAGCCTTCTAATTGGTTCATTTCCATACCGGTTCGAGCTCTGAACAGGATTCTTACATTAAGTTAAACAAATATGCGATCGACATGATGTAGCTGTGACAGTTATCGATTAGGCAGCGGCATATCGGCAGACCTGCAGTGACTGAAATAGTATTTCTGTTGACTTGAATACCTCCTGATCTTTCCCGTCCTGGCTGCTGTTTTGCTGCTCATCAGTGTGTACCAACCGTATTTTAATCATGATGGATCAAGCAACCATTTGAGCAGCAGAAATAATGACATCAGAGTTTTAAAGACAGATATATCTTTCCCTACTGGATGGAAACTGAGGTATCATGACACATAAAATTGGTGGAGCTACAATGGGTGCCACTGATATCTTTCAACCAATGATAAGGTTGCCCTCTTCCCAACAAAAAACAATGATTGATTCAAATCAGTGACTTATTGGTAACACATGGTAACCTCACATGTATCATTTTTGTAAAACAAGTTGTGTAGGGTTAAATGGAGCCTCAATATGTCTTGTGTTTGTGTGTTAATCCAGCCCCAGTCAGACCTGTATGGACTGATCCAGGTGATGATCGTTGTGTTTGGGGAGGAGCCTCCTGTGTTTTCTCGCCCCACCACACAGACCCCGATCCAGGCCTTCCAGGCCGCTGGACCCCTCATCAGTGAGTACATGGCGGTCCCTTAACCAGGCTGCACCTCCACACTGTGTCTCTGTTGTCTCCCATGGCTGTAAGCATTGCACCCTTTCGGCCAAAGCTGGGCATAGCTGTCAATAAATAATAATTAATGTAATCAAAACTAAAGGCCTTGATGGGTAAGTTTGCCTCCCAAAGTAAGTAAAATACAGCCATCTGTGTGGTCCTTAATCCTGCCTTTTTCCTGCAATTTCACACTGGGTAGATATGAATGTGATTGCTCAGTTCAAAAAGGGAATGACCCAGTCAAAATAATGTAACCCACTTGATATATTCTCTTACCGAGTTGCTGATGACACCAGAGCAGGTAGCCACACTCTTGAACTACCTTGCTAGCAATACACTCCATTGCAAATCCAATAGTTTATTTACAGTACCCAGTTTTCCCGTGTGTTTATGAAATGATGTAATCCATGCACTGTTCCTAGGCCTACGTGTGAATGGACCATTGTGAAAATATTAAAATACAGTTGTACATATTTATATTGGTGCTGTAGATGTAACTCCAGTGTTTGGACAACTACGCCTTGCGGGTGACATTGAAAACAGGGGCGAAAGGAACACGGGGAGTACGAATTCAGACAAGAGGTAAAGAACCATCTACATCAACCAATAACAGCTGCTCCAGCAGGTGGATAATTTAACTTGTCTGTATATCCGCCCAGGAGAATATTACTGAAAAACGAAATATTCTTTACATACTTTACATACAAGGTATTAAAGTAGCCAAGCGAAAAGAGGAACAGCTGTAATGTTTCGACATGTTTTTAGCACCAAAACATGGGTGAACAAACTGTTTTTTGCAGTGTGCGGTGCAGAGGTGGGGAACTCCAGCTTCAGAAGGTAAAAGTACTGCCATGTATTTGTTTTACTTGTGCACTAAAGCAGGTGATATATCTCATTATCTCATCTACCTGGCTGAAGAGTTGTGCTAGTTAGAAAATCAGCTGTTTCAGTGCATGAATGGAACAAATACATGGTCATACTTTTACTTTCTGAAACCAGGGGTTTTCGCCTCTGGTGCTTTTTCCCTTTTTTCTAAGACATTATATTGCCTCTCTTGCACTTGCATCATAACCATCATCAAGTCTGAAACACCAGTGGTGGTTGAATTGAAGTTGCATTGACCCTGCTTAAGGTGGAGCTAAACACTGTTGTCAATCAATGATCTGTTTGAACCAATCAAAAAATGTTGTTCTCTCCATGGCCAATATGATCATTGATCATTGGTCCAATTAAATGTGTCCCTGGTTCCATATAGTAGCACTGCCCATTTTTGGTTCAATGAAACCTCACTCCCCTATCACTAGCAGAACCACCCCTTTTTTAAAACTATTACATTAGCACACAAAATATCAACACACATTCAAGATAAGAACAAACCTCTAGTACATATAGCAGCATGAGAAATACCAATTACTATGCGGAACAAAGATTATAGTCTCTGATTATTTTCATTGCATGTACATTGTTAACAAGTAAATACAACAAGAAATATAACTGAAAAAAATGTCAGGAGATTTCTGAGCTATGTACTTTTTCTTCCCATTTTCAGCGACCAAGCTGAATCAGAACCAGAATCAGATGACTGCAGCTCCTCGTGCATCCTCCCGACTCCTGAAACAGCCCCAGTGACCGTATCTGCCCCAGATCTGTGTTTAGCCCCTCTGCCTATCACTCCAGATTCTTCCCTGCTAAGGGAAAAAATGGAGCTTGAAATTGCTGTACTGAAAAGACAGGAAAAGGTTCTGGAGATTCAAGAGAAGTATTACTCCATTAAATTAAGCCGTCTTACTGGAGAAGAGGCGTGACACTGTGACTATGGTACATGGCATTACCCCCTTAAGAATAAACCACAACTGGCTGTGCAGTTCTATGGAAATAAACCACGACAGGGTGGTGTGATGCGGCCCCGCGGCAAAGCCAAGTCTGAAGTGGTTTATTTCCATAGAACTGCACAGCCAGGAGTGGTTTATTCCGTTTATACCACAGCTACTTACCAAATAATTTATTCAGAACTCATATTAAATTAGGCTTAATTTTTGTATTTTTGAACAAAATATATATATCAATATGTGCAAATCCACAGGATATAGTCCATTCATATAGCTAGCTTGTCACATCCAAACTTTAAAATTGAATTAATTTTAAATGTTCTACAATAAACAATACTATATGTTACACATCTAAGCTTTGGCTACTGAAACAACAGTAACCACTAACTAGAAATTTCTGCTATAGCCAGCTACACACTGTTCACTTACCTGGTGAAGTGGATAACATTACAGTCATGTCCGTCATCTTAAACATATGTATGTACCTGCGCAACACTGAATATAAGCTACATTCTACTCATGTATTAATTTTTTTGACAGATGCAACTCCTTTTTTTGAACTGTCCTGTAGGTTGGTTTTCATCCAAGTCTCAAAGTCTCCATTCTTGCCAAAAAGTTTAAATGTTATTTCTGAGAAATTCTAAATTTTAAGTGTTAAATGTAGTGGTGTATTGACAATGTCACTTTGTTGATGCTCTAGCTATGTTGTTGCTGTGAACTGTAATGTTATCTAATGTTATTACAATGTTGCCATTATGTTTGGTTGTAAATGGAATCCCCAGTAAAGTTGAAGGAGCTTGCGTATTAATTTATAAGGGTGATAAGGCCACTTTCACTGGAACTACTTCATAGCCGTGCATTAGTACCCTGCATTTACTGGGAAATAATGCACACCCCTCCAGCCAATCAGAAACGTGTATTTAACCAAGCCATGGTATAAAGCCACATTACATTATTTGTTACTATGTATTTGCAACTTGTGGCGCGTCATGGAAATTGGTTGTGACTGTTACTTGTTCACCACAGCCCCCATCTTCACACTTTTTCCATTTATGTTATTTTTGTAATACATTACCACACCAAAGCTGGATTGCTCCTGTTTTTATCCTGTATGTCTATAACATTTTAATGGCATGTTATAATGATTGTTAATTGTTATGTTACTATCAAATTTTATGGTATTAGAACCTACTAATAGCACCGTTGTAAAAGTCATTCTTTTCTTTACAAAATTTCCAAGGAATGATTGAGTGTTTAGCTTAACTTTATTCTTTTACAAAATAACAGCATTTTTAATTTCCTTGATGCAGGATTCAGTAGTTACAAAGTAGTTACAGTTGTCTGATAGTGTTATAAACATAGGAATGAAGAAAACAACAAAAATGTATATTCAATTTTGAATTAAAATGCTAATGTCCTTCACTCTATTTTGTTTATATTTATGAGCATGTCACAACAGTACGGAAGTTATTTACCTAATGCTTTTACCCAAAGTGAGTTAAAGTTTATCAGAGTAACCGGGGGCAATTCGGGGTTAATATCCCAAACCTTAGTGTGGCTCAGGGGTGTCTCCAGACCTTATTCACTGGGGCACCTGCCCCAGTAATAATTTATTGTGCCCCAGTAAATGATCATGAAAAATTACTAGTTTTGAAAAATGTATCACAAATTGCAAGTGTGAGGATTTGGGCACTGGGGGATTTTTTAGCAACATCCCTGCTGTGGCTACACTGAAGCTAGAACCACCAACCTTCTGGCTTAACCACTAGGCTCTAGGCTGCCTACATGAAGCAACCTGTGGAAACAGCAGCTGTAACAGGAAGCGAAAGCTGCCGCTGTTCAACATCCTTGCAAAGGAGTTCTACACTAGTTTCCAAGAAAAAGGTGATAATACAGAGAACTTGACGAGTGGCTCTTCAACTGTATTTGAAAACCGTGCCGCTCTGTGAGTTAAGGTGGATGCGGCCTTGTTGTGAACTGAGAGGTATATATTGGATATTGCGGGATTTCAGTACCAGTGAAAAGGAAGCCAAATCCAAGACTGAAACGCTTAATCTAGCGATTTCCAACATGTCCGCTTTAAAACTCGAGAAGAACAAGTGAGTAAATTCATTATTCTGCGAAACAGAGGAATGAAGTTACTCAACCATTAATTCGGGGACTATAACAATTTAAATACTTTAAACCAGCAAATAACGCCCGCACACCTGCGTCACACAAATAAGCCGTGAACATTCTAAATCACATGACCGGAAAAGGTTTTACAGAAAGGAAGTGTCCTGCTCTTCACTTCCTGTTTTGTCACTGGTCCACCAACTTTAGACAGATAAATCTCGTTTTTTCGAAACTGGTTTTATTTAATCGTATACGATATAAATCGTCACTACACAACAAGGGCGTAAGTATTACCCTTAAGGACCAAGAAGCAGAGACAATCGCTCACTTTTATGATCCGTAAGTTAAGAGGTTGTGTACTTCTCTGTTTGGGTAGCTAGCTAGCTACCCGAGCGAACTAGCCATCCAGCTCGCAAGGTCGGTATCTTGCCATAGCTAGAGGCCGGTGGATCTCTTTGTCCTCACTGCTGTCATACAAATTTTGTCTTCTTTGTGGAATATAGTTAGCACACCCCGAAGATAAAATCATGGCGGTCGTCAATGAAGGTGCACTGAAGAAGATGCTATCGAAGGTGAGGAATAATCGCTAGCTAGTTAGCTAATGGGTAATGATAGTGAGCTGGCTAGCAGTGCGGCGTTTTGTTGAAAATTATATCCATACTCGTCTTGTTTTCCGCAGTAAACAATGTCCTGGAGCCAATCGTTTTTGGAATGACAGTCAGATGCAGCTATCTGATAAAGCTACCGTGATCAATATATCAATATATGTTATAATTGGCGAAGTCTGCTAGACTGTTAGCCAGCTGTTACACCTGTTAGCCAGTTAGTTGAAACTATTTATATCATCACGGTACAATTATGTATTGTCGTTAGCTAATGTTTTGGCTGTACCTGTCAGTAACGGATATCCAGGTGACTAACTACCAATGTAAGGTATGAAGAACATTTTAGATTCTAAACCAACACCAGGAAGAGTAATCTGTAATTATATAGTGTTATGACCAACGTTAGCTCGGGAAAATGGTACTTGAGTCAAAAATGAAACCATTCCCCTTCTTTTTTTTATCCACCTCGTTGTTTAGCAATACAAGTACAGAGACCTGACAGTGCGTGAAATCATCAGCGTCATCGCCCAGTACAAGGACCTGAAGCCCGTGATGGATGCCTACGGTAAACACCGCTCTCTCCTTCCGTGTTCCTCGGCTAGTGTTTACAATTATGTAGCCTGTGTCATTTTGCGTATTTGTTGTTTAGTAAGATCGTAGCTATCGCGTTTACTAGTGTTAGGATCGAGCAGCCTTAGAATTTATGTTTGTGTACTGAATACATACATAGTCGAGGTGACATGTTGGTGAGCACTATATTACGCCACTGACGTTACAAAGGGAGGTGTGTTCTGGGATGAAAGCAGGAAGTGAAAACATTCCAGGCAAAAGTCTTGCAAGAGCGGCTAGGTGCTTCGAAGGTTTAGAAAAAGATAACATTCCCACAGACCGCGATGAAGGAGTAGAGGGAGTTTTTTGTTTGAATTATGCATACCTGAGTAAGTGGGTAAGGGAAGAGAAGATGGATAGTTGAACAACTAAACAGTTGTTGGGTAGGTAAAACGTTTTATGCTCAGAGGAGTCTAAATCAGAAATTATGTGCATGTAATGTGACTGTGTTTGGTTTGCAAGTATTGTCATTAGTCAGTGTCCAGATTGTATGCTACTTGAGATTTTTGTAAAAGTTTGTGTTTTCCACTTGGTAATTACTTTTGTTCTACCTCCAGTGTTCAATGATGGGTCCACCAGAGACTTGATGAGCTTAACAGGAACAGTGCCAGTCAGTTACAGAGGTAAGCGGTTTTATGTTTTCATAAAAACAAAAAGCACAAGCTACAAACTCCAGGCAGTCATGGGCATGAATAAAACACCCTGGCCAAACTCCCAAATGGCCTTATTATCTAAACACCACATCATCCTCCATAGCCAATACTCCATAAATCAATGCTCAAGCATCCATTGCTGCTCACTTTAGTTGATGAGTGATGAGCTTTCTGCTACAAAATGGCTGTCCTTCTCATCCAGGTGGGGAATACAGGTGGTGTTGCATGAGGAACACTCCACAGCCCCCTTGAAAAGCACTTAATTGTGTGCAATATAAAAATATTACTGTCATTATTATGATATTCAAGTGTACTAATAATAATAATAATAATAATAATTCAATAGATTCAATCCCTCCCCATGTCTTGGATTTATAGTTTCCTGTGAGAACCCTGTCTATCTGAATCTGTCTGAGTTCAGGTTAGTGTCTTATACCTGCATTTTCACATCCTTTCTCTCTCTCTCTCTGTCTCTCTCTCGCTCTCCAGGAAATGTGTACAACATCCCTGTGTGCCTGTGGCTTCTAGACACCTACCCCTACAACCCGCCCATCTGCTTTGTGAAGCCCACCAGCGCCATGATGATCAAGACGGGCAAACACATCGATGCCAACGGCAAAATCTACCTGCCCTACCTGCACGAGTGGAAGCATGTGAGTCACCTTTACTCCGGGTCTCTGGGGGTTGGCTCGGTGCTTTTCCCCACATGCTAGTCACAGTCAGGGCAGTGTTGAGTTGGTCCAACATCATGGTACAAAAGTCACAATAGATTATATTAATTATTTAGATTATATTGGCATGAGTAATTGCTGCTGTGTTTGTTTCAGAATTATGTGGTGTCAGTATCACAGAGGTAAAATCTGAGTTTAGTGGTCACGGTGATTACATTCCAGAAAATGAACTCCGCCCAGATACAGATATCACCCATGGCGAGATTTTCAAAGAAATGACGCCCCAGTTCAGTATCATGTGATATATGGGGTCTCACACTATGCTGTGAGTCAAACCAGAATAGAATGTGTTATGAAGATTAGACATGCTTTTTCCCAACCTCATGGTTTTTGGTGGAAGTCGGTTGCATCAGAGAGCAGTGGATGCATTTTAACTGAACTGTGCTGCCAGTGTAACGGTAGGGAAAACACGGATGCACACAGTATGTGGTGTTTATGTCATAGCACTGCTATATATGGCTCTGTTGTTCACAAGTGGCTGCCCAGATCTCACAGGGTTTTAACATCATCACCAAGTGTGATCTGTGATGCCACAGACAAATCCTGATGTGGTTTCCAGTCACCTGTTTCCATCCAATATCCTAATAGCAAATGCTTTTACTGTAAATCTTAACCTGTAAAGAACATTGGGCAGTCTATTTCAGTTCAGTGTAACTTTAAGAAACCTTTTCATCAGTGGAGGGTTATGCCATATGTGTCGAGTGCCTGTTTGATCCACAGCAGTTTAATTTACAATTCTGTCATTTTCCAAGCCAAACGCAGTGCATATATGTGGCCGAGTTGTGCCTGGATTGAGGGTGTTGTGTGTTTGTGTGTTGTCCAGCCCCAGTCAGACCTGTACGGACTGATCCAGGTGATGATCGTTGTGTTTGGGGAGGAGCCTCCTGTGTTTTCTCGCCCCACCACACAGACCCCGTTCCAGGCCTTCCAGGCCACTGGACCCCCCAACTGTGAGTACATGGCAGTCCCATCAGGCTGCTTCTCCTGCACCTTCACACTGTGTCTCTGCTGTCCTCCATGGCTGTAAACATTGCACTCTTTTGGCCAAAGCTGCTCAAGCTGGCAGGTTCAAGTCTCTGGCTGGGCATAGCTGTCAAGAAATAATAATTAAAAGTGATGAAAATAACCATGACGTTTTTAATGTAGTGTTTTCATATAATGTAAAAGTGCTTTGCAAAAAAGATAAGGTAGGACATACAAATTTAGACTTGATAGGAATGTACAAATATACCAAAACATGAAATGAAATTGCTTCTGCGAAAAGGTAGTGGTCTAGTAGGTGGCATGTTAATGCTATATGCAAATAATGATATGAAAATACTGCTTCTAGGATTGGCAACAACACTGTTGGCACTTGCTGCATACTAAAATCAACAAAAATATTTTTTTACTTGAGAATCACGTCCATCAATACTCAGACCAACAGTCATATCACAAGTGACCTGACTCCACATTACTTATTTTACTTAAGACCTTTTGACCCTAATTCTTTTCACACACTAGATTTACATTTTGTAATCTGAGATGTAAAAAAATTGATAAATTTTTAGTAGTGTTGTATTTTACTTTTAGGCAGTGTGTTTGAATGCAGGATGTAAACATCAGACTAAAAACATTGTTTATGGCTTTTCATTTACAAACTGATAGTCTGATGAAAGTGCAGTGCCATCCTTGAACAGTAGATGGCGCTCAATGATCTTGTTTCTGGTGCAGTGGAAGGCGGCCATGTTTGAGTGTAACTCTCCATTCTATCCTACAGCCTCCTATATGCCTGGAATGCCTGCAGTGTCAGGCTATGGCCCAGGTCATGCCGCCAGCCCCGGGTGAGTTGGGATTGTCCCTGCTCTTCTGCAAAAAAAAAAAAATAAAATAAAACATCCCTTCACAAATAATGTATAGAATCTGTTCCATCATTAGTTTGGTGTTAGTGAAATTATACAGAGCACAATAGCATCAAACATTTAAGTAATTTATTATTTCACAATAATCTTAAGTTCCTTTCTTGGTTTACTTTGAGCATATAAAGACCTCCAGCTCCAGATATTAAAAGTACTACCATGCATTTGTACCGCCCATACAGTAAACCAGCAGATGTCGCTGATTAGCTTCCCCACCTTGGTAAAGATTTGTGCTAATTGGAATGATCTGGTTTGCTGAATGGGAGGGACAAATACCGTACATGGTGTTAATTATTACTTTCTGAAGAGGTAGTATCTACAACTGCATTGTTCATATGCTTGGATAGGGCCCGCAGTCATAGTCCAGTAGGCATATGCTGCAGTAGCCATTTTTTACCACTAGAGGGTGAGTAGGCTGTTAATGTGCTCAGCTGATGTGTTCAGTCTCCATTCTGTTAATGTAGAAAGACTACAAGTTGTACAATGATTATAAAATGGAGTCTGATCTGTCTTGTTGATGTGGTGCTTCTGTTTCCCCTAGAGGGTACCCAGGGTATGCTGGTTACCCTGGTGGAAACTCATACCCCACTACAGCTGGCCCTACTCACTACACTTCCCAGACTCCTGTCACAACTGTAGGTAAGTTGCACTGTTGCCTGATGGGAATTGTAGTCCTGTTTTGTGGCCTGCTTCACCTGCCTCTCCAGCTGTGGTGTTCGATGATATACTGTAAGCTATGAGGTGGTGAACTGAAAGGGTCAGACTTTAAAATTGTCTGTTGGTACACTGTGCAGTAAAAGTGTTGCTGACCTAGGCTTAGGGGGTCAGAGTATGACCTTAAATTCATAGAAGTACTGTTGGCAGATCATCTTTCACCTCCTGCAGAGGCCCTCGAAACGGTCTGAACTTTCTCTCACCTTGACCTCCGACTTTCTGTCTGAAACGCGGCCGTGATTGCGGCCGTGGCTGAGCGCCAGACGGCGTTGGAAAGGTCACGGCTGTAACTGGAGCTGGGGTGGTGAAGGTCGCGGGGTGTGGCAGGTTCATGCTGAAAGGGCCTCCGCTCCTCAGCCGCTAAATTTAGATGGCGGGAGTGCCACTGGCTGGGTAAGGTTCCCTGAAGAGGCTTTGGAGCCCAGTGGAGATCAACTCTGACATTCACTCTGCTGACTCCAGCCTGGCCTCCCCACCCTCTGCATGTACACTAAAATCCAACCAAACTCCAACCACCCCCAAGCACCGACTGCAGCCATTATTCAACCAAAATCTGACTATTCTTCAGCCCAGATTTGTGGTGAAGGTCTAGCACTGAAACGTCATTGGATAAGTGCAGTGTTTTTCACCATACGCACATTTTGTTCCTTTTTTTTTTAATGGCTTATATTTTTCCTATTGCACCTGCAACAAGGTATTGTGAAGTGTGCAGGTACCTCCCATACTGAAATGCCATAAATATGATATTTGTAAATATCTGTAAATGTAGATGTAAGCTCTGCTTATGAGGTAAAATGTTGAAAATAAGTCGCTCCCCCCCCCCCCCCCCCCCCCCCCCACAGGCCCCACTCGTGATGGCACCATCGGAGAGGACACTATCCGCGCCTCTCTGATTTCGGCGGTGAGCGACAAGCTGCGCTGGAGGATGAAGGAGGAGATGGACCGGGCCCAGGCTGAGCTGGATGCCCTCAAACGCACAGAGGAGGACCTGAAGAAGGGCCACCAGCGGCTGGAGGACATGGTGTCCCGCCTCGACCAGGAAGTGGTGAGGAGCCCCACCCCCCCAGCACCTCCTGAACCTGGCTTTACATCTATCTATTGAGAAGGGTCTTGCACAAACAACAATTCAGAAACAGTAGAGCTGCAACAGGCAATATCAATTTCTCAGCATCAGTAGCAGTAGCCAATTTAACCTACAGCATACCGATACCCCTTAAATCCTGTATGATTCTGGATTATTTGGAGTTATCAAATATGCAAGTATAACCAAATACTCAGCATTTGTGATTGGTACAGACAATAATTAAGAAAGCAGAATCTCTGTCCGTCTTCTGTTGCATTTATTTAAACTGCATCTTGACCCGTCTGACTCTGAACATGTATTTCATCTCCCTCTCAATATATACTAGACTAATGTACCTGTTCTTCCTATGGCACCTGCCTGATGTGATAAACATGCTGTATGCATGTCTTTAAATCACTCTGGATAACAGTATCTGTATAGCACTTTAAAGCAGTGTTATCTGGACAGGGATTTTGCTGTGTGAGGAGGCTCAGTCTACCGCTGTGGATTCTGTATTAGGAGGTGTCTGAGACCATTGTAGAAGTTCTTGTTGGTTTTTCCAGCCCATTGTATTCCATAATCCCTTGCTGTGAAAATACTTAGAATGTGGTGTGGGTGTAGTGTTATTCATCTGTAATGGGTGTGACAGACCTGTTCTGTAGCAGTGCCTTGGAGCAAAGTTTGCTCTGTGTGAGCAGAGCTATTTCTCAGTGTGTGCAGCGTGCTAAAAAGTGTGTGTGTGTGTGTGTGTGTGTGTGTGTGTGTGTGTGTGTGCGCGTGTGTGTGTGTGTGTGTGTGTGTGTGTGTGTGTGTGTGTGTGTGTGTGTGTGTGTGTGTGTGTGTGTGCGTGTGCGTGCGCGCGTGTGTGTGTGTGTGTGTGTGTGTGTGTGTGTGTGTGTGTGTGTGTGTGTGTGTGTGTGTGTGTGTGTGTGTGTGTGTGTGGGGGGGGGGTAGGCGGAGGTGGACAAGAACATCGAGCTGCTGAAGAGGAAGGACGAGGAGTTGAGCGCAGCCCTTGAGAAGATGGAGAACCAATCGGAGAACAATGACATCGATGACGTCATCGTTCCCACAGCACCCCTCTACAAACAGATCCTCAACCTGTACGCCGAGGAGAACGCCATCGAGGATACCATCTTCTACCTGGGGGAGGCGCTGCGGAGGGGCGTCATCGACCTGGAGGTCTTCCTCAAGGTGAGTCCCGCTACCTCCACACCTGCACCCCTTTTTCCCCTCTTCTCCTTTGCCTCATTCCCTATTCCCCCATCTCATACTTCCAACTAACTCCCCTGTTCTCCACCTTTTCCCCATCCCTTGATTCTCCCTCTTCATCTCTTCTTTCATGCTCTTTCTCTTGGTGCATGTTTTTCTGACTTAAATGTGTAGTTATTAAAATTTTCCCTTAATTCTATATTCTGCCTGATTTATAAATGGGATATGCCTGTAATATCATCAAAAGCTTAAAATTGTCAAGTTAAATCTGAGTATTTTTGTTGTTAACCAGAAGTACTAGTACTGTGTTTGAGGGAGCATGGGCATGCTTGATTTTAGATCTCTCGTCCTGCTTGTCTGTTTTGAATGGACCCAGCAGTAACAGTAAGCCTTGCACAGTTTCTCACAGTGCTTACTGATTTATGGGCCCGAAATGCTTGCTGTGGCCTAGCAAAACCCCATCCCCGGGTTTCGCTGAGGCCACCGGAGGTGGCCATCAAGCTGCAGAGCGTCTTATTTCAAGCTGTCCCTCTCTGACATTATGCGTGTCTCTCTCCCTCCCCCAGCACGTCCGCCTCCTGTCCCGTAAGCAGTTTCAGCTGCGGGCGCTGATGCAAAAGGCCAGGAAGACCGCCGGCCTCAGTGACCTCTACTGACCTCCCTTCCCATAATGCACCTGTCAGAGTTCCTTCACTCTGTGGTGCGGATTTTTTGTTTTGTTTTTTTTTTTTTTTTTATTCTTGCCCACCCTTCCTGAATTCCTGTCCCCCCTTGGCCCCGCCCTCTCCAGTGAGTCACAATAGAGGGCGTGTCGTTCCACTCCATTACTCTGAGCTGATTGGTGGCAGATGTTCCGATTGCCTCAGTACCCCAAAGGAGAACACCTGACAGCAACCAAAACAATGTGGATTTCAAAGAAAATGGGAACATGGTCAAAATGTAAAATAGAACGACAGCAGTGAAAATGAGTATGTAGTCTGTACATGAGAATTGTCTAGTAATTTGTGAGGAGTAAGCATTATTAGTGAACCTGGTTCTCTTGCTCTCTGATTAGGCCCCAGCTGAACGGTCAAAGATATGAGCCGGATGTCGTTATGTGAACACTAACCCCGTCTGAGGGGAAGGAACTGTAGAGCGCCGGTGAGACATAGTGTTGGTGGGAATCAAACTGTTCTGTTTCCTCTTAAGGAGAGGACGGTACCCAATGGAGCTCCAAAAGTAGATTTTTTTTCTGTTTTAATTTCAGTAGTAGGTGTCATGTTGGCATCACTTTCCTCACCTCTTAATGTCTCTTGGTAAGGAAAGAGTAGTATAAAATAATTGCTGATTCGGCACCATTCAACCAGATCGACGCCGTACCAATACTGAATTTCGGTGTTGCTAAGCAACGGGTCCATGAGCATCGGCCATGTAGTATTACAGTATGTTCACGGGTGCTCAGGAATGGAGCTGGGTCAATGGTACATATGACATTCATTCACTGGGAACTTGCTCTTTGGAAAGGGTAGCCTTAACTGGCCGCCCTCCGGAACGTCTGGTAGGGAAAGGTTGCCCTCCGATATAAATAAACCCCCCCCCCCCCAACAACCTTTCAAACCAGACACGAGGTGAACTGAACAACGTATACCATTTTCAACCCCCATTTTATAAATGAAGGATTAACTACTCTAAACCTGGGATTTGCGGGGCTTGCATTTGATCGGCGAAGCTATCGACATCACTTCCTGTGTGGTGTTGCGACACCCTCGCGGGACCTTGGCGGTCTGAAGGAAGTGTGTATTTCAGAGTTGAGGGTACTCGGGTGCATTTCGTGGTAGCGCAGTAGTTTTGCGCACCTTTCTCGAACCTTAACCTCTCCCATCGTTAATCTCCTTGTTTTGGCCCCGTTCTCCTGCAGGCCAACAACCTGGACATGCTGTCTGCCATTCTGCTGCAAGCACGGCTTAGCCACCTTATTCAACAGTACTCCAATACTCTCTTCTTGTAGATTTTGAAAAGTGTGACGTAAAGATCTAGGCTAATTATGCAATACGTTGTCACTTTCAGGAAGTGAAAGACTCTGTGTTGCCCAGGAAATAAATTCCTGTTGTACTATTCTTGTTTTACCCCAGTAAAGCAGGAGATCAATGTTTTGTAAGTTAAGCCTGTAGTATTGAAAGAAACGTAGACAACACTTGTGCAGTGCTATAACTCTTGTGTATATGACTGCGACCATTTGAGACACCTGACATGTATACAGTCATGTTTCTGTTTTCTAAAATGTACACCATGGCCCATGTGGTACAGTGCAAAGTGCTCATGTTCCAAGTCCATGCGTTGAGTTCACGTCCTCAGAAAGCTGGCTTTGGTGTTTCCCATGAAATCACCCTTTATTATGTATCGTTCTTGTTGAGATATTATTTGCTGTTTTCTCTCTGCTCTTGCTGTTTTTCAGAAAAAGGTATGTCAAGTTTATATTCTCTCAGATCTTGCTCTTAAGGGATACTTTTGTTCTATTTAGGATATCAAAGACTAATATCAGACCTGCAGATATTTATCTTACCCCAGTCTAACTTATGTAAAGTGAATAATGTAGTTTTTTTTGCATTTGAACTTTTACTAAATGCACTTTTGATGGATATGTAAAATGGAAATCAGTTTTTTTTTTTGTTTGGGGTTTGTATTTAGAAATAATAATTTCCTCAACCGATGGAGAGTGCCCTTTGATTGTGTACTCCTTTCAGTTCAAATAAAACTTAAAACTGGAATATTTGCCAGCGTTCTAGACTTTTAGAACACTGTGTCATGTGAAATTCTGGAAAAGAGTTTTGGTTTTTCAAGGTTCCTGCCCTTTTGCTTTGAACTGTCTATACACTATAGATCAACTGAAAGAAGGGAGGAATGATGTGACCTTAGCGTTTGGATGGGGCCAATACTCAGTGGGTGCGTGCCAATACTTTCTCTAGTTTTCTCGTTTCCTCCCTTTGTCACCTACTTCGGAAGAATGTGGAGGAGACGAGGAGATGAAAATTGGAACAGCTAATCCGATTAGCCCTTCATGAAAGGCGATCATGCATATTGATGAAATCATGAAACTCCGACTGATTCCGAGGATACCTAAGCCAATCAAAATATTCTGTGGGATGGTCTTTCAATCTGACTGGTCGTGAGCACAATGATGTCACCCAAAAGTGTGAAAAGACTTACAAGGTGGGATACATTGATGTATGCTTCGTTTGGAGAAGAGGAGGAGGTGAAATATTGTCTCCCACCCTTTTGGAACAGGGGAGGGAGGGAGGGAGGGAGGTGAGACGAAATTTGAGAAATGGAACGCACCCATTGACTTCATTCCACTGCCTCCATGAGCCGGAAATTGATCGTTGTGTCCTCACACGGCTTGGTGTCCCAATATTGCAGGAGACTAGAGAAGCTACCTAAATGACCATTGAGCTATTAAATGTGTCTTGTGCTGAGCTCATTTCTGGGTGACATACACACAGGTGCCTGGCAAAAACACACAACATGAGTAGGTGAGAAGTGGAAAATTTTTGCAATGTCCTTTTTTCCATAAAGGTATATGGGTCCGCTTTACCCTCAGTGGTTCCAGTGTCACATGACATGTTTAGACCAATCACAGACAAGTATGAGTGTCATACGCTAAAACCACATATTATTAAAATAGTTACTTCCAGCTCAGTCCATTGAAGAGGGACCTGGAATAAGTGTTCGAGCATGGAAAGCTTTACTTTTGGGGGAAAACACAAGCACAGTGTGGATGTGTGAATACTTTTAGTCCTGTCACCTGTGAAGTGAATGGAGAGACGAGAGTAAAGGAAGAGACAGAAGGGATCGTTACGATTCTCCTGGAAGTTTATTTGGTGGCAGAGATAATACAGACCGACCAGCCAGCTGCCTGAAAACACAATGGGTCAGCCGCTGCTTCTCCTCCTATCGCTCGCGCAATGCTCAGTATCGCTGCATGTGATTGGTCCATGATGCATCACATGGGTGACCAATCAGAAGGGGGAGAGAAAAGCAATGCGACCAGTGTTAAGGTCTCTCACAACGTTACAGTACAACATCCAACATCTGAGCATATGTGCGTGTATGTATGCATGCGTGTGTGTGTGCGCGTTTGGCCGAAGGTCAGGCAGCAGCAATAATGAGTATTCAGGGAGACCTTTGCCATTTCTTCAGGGAGTGCAGAGCGCGAGTGAGTGCAGAACCTCACAGCTTTCTGAGCGGACCTAAAGTGCAGTGGAAGTCACTGCCTGGCAGGGTTTGCTTTAATTATGACCCATGCTCCTATGCTAGCAAAAGCGAACTGGTTATTTTTGAGATGCACAGCTACTCAGCCTAGATTCTCCGCACACTTTCTAAAAATAAATAAGTAAAAATAATTGCCTTGTTCTAAATAAATAAATACAGTTTTAAAAAGTATGCGAAATCTGTCTGTCAGCGGCACCCCGTTTTGATTTTCAATAACTTGCAGTTTGTATTGAACAGTACTCGTGGCTAACACCAGCACAGTTTGAGGTCCATGAGGCAGTGAAAGGCTATTTTCAGTGCACTTCTGGTTAGTTTTTAAATGCAGGTTTGGTTTTAGGTTCAAGTTCTTCTATGTGTGTGTTATATTTGAAGTTGTTACACAAAATGTTTCCAGCTTTCCACAGTTATTTGGTCTGTTGTTGATGAATTGGGTGCCAGTTGTGACATGAATGGAGTCCCAACTTTGAGAGTGAAAGAGATAGAAAAGTAAAAATACCAGAGCCTGTAGCTCACTCGATCAACCCGAAACCTCTGCAAGTCATGTCTGAAATGTTAATATTTTTCGCTACATGGAGGACAGTGAGGAAGACTACATATGTACAAGCACACACACGCACACAAATGTCACAAGGCCCTGTGACATTAAGGTTAATAGCTATGAGGAGGGTCTTGTTCCGCCTTGCGGCGCAGCGGTCAGGTGGCGAGGTGTAACAGCGTGTAACAGTTACGTCAAGCGTAACTGGGAAGTGGGGGTGGGGGGGGGGTACACATGGATCCACAGGTCAATTCGGGGGATGGTTCCTCCTGGTGTTTGTTCTCTGAGGGGTCTGGATGGGAGTGGGGCTTGGAGTGGGGGTGGGGTTTGGAGGGGGAGGGGCCTGGAGTGGGCGGAGCCTCTCACAGGGTCAGCTCCTTCTGGACACCCCACAGGGTCTCTGCGCTCTTGACCAGCTGTGCCTCCTCCTCGGGCTTCAGGGTCATGTGCACGACATCTGTCAGCCCGCTGTTGCCCAGAACACAGGGCACGCTCAGGAACACCTCATCCTTCACCCCGTGCATACCCTGGGGGGGGGGGGGAGAGAGAGTGTGTCAGAAGCTGTGTGTGTGTGTGTGTGTGTGTGTGTGTGTGTGAGAAAGAGGCAGCACCAGGAACTGTGTGTGTGTGTATGCGTGTATCTGAGAGAAACTGAGAGAGAGAGAGACAACGAATGTGTGTAAGTGCGCATGCATGTGAGAGAGAAAGTGCAGGTGAGCGGGTGTGTGTGTGAGCCAGGGGGGAAAATACCAAGGTATATATAATCAGAAATCACCTGTAGCAAGATGTACATGGCAAGCACTCACCTGTACCAAGGTGGACACAGGGTGCACCTTCCTCAGGTTCTTGAGGATTGTCTCCACCAGGTCTGCCACAGACAGGCCAATGGCCCAGGATGTGTAGCCCTTCAGCTTAATGACCTCGTAAGCACTGAGTGAAAGCACAAAGGTGAAACACGTAAGGACTCATACCAATATGGTTTTACAATGACTGACACTTAATAGGCTTGTGCTGTTTGTTTATATTTGTGTATTATCTCCAAAAAATTGTGTTCATATAGATTTCTTTCTGTGAACCAAGATGGTATAGATGAATATGAGTGAAAGGTAAGTTGCTGAAAGAAGTTTTTTTTTAATTCAGAGAATTGAAAGTGCATTGGATACCTCGTATATAGAGGCAGAGAACCTTGAGGGACACAGCACTGGACACTCACTTTCTAGACCACAGAATCTGTTTATGGAGGTCCACATTGACTGGTGGTTTTTGATGTGTTTCAGTACTCTGACATCTCATTCTTTTAAATCACTGATTGGCTAGACGCACATAGTTTCCAAGGCCTAAAATGGCTGCTGATTTAAAGGAAACCCCAAGAACCAGCAGACACTGTGGTCTTCCAGGATTTGAGTTTGACACTTCTCTATACCACAAGAAATCGAAAATCTAATATTCTTAAATTTCTATACTTTTGTGCAGTGTGAAAACTGCAAAGATTATAATCTTTGGGTACATGTTGGAACATGGCAGAAATTACGTCATTCATTCTTTTGTTCCTGCCAAATGCCATGTCTGACATACTTCGTTTCGCTTGCTCTCAGAACAATAACCCCGTATTTTCTCAGCACTTCTCTGGTTTCATGTCTCAAATATCTTTGAGGAAAGATAAATTTTATATCTGATTTCAAATCTAATACTCCCACAAAAGTGGCGTATCCAGTGAGTTTTCTGTGACCTCTGGGAGACCTTACTTAGAACAATAAAATGTTATAAAACTGTTGGGTAACATTCCCATCCTAACATTACCTCTCAACCAATATGAAAATATGACTGGAATCTTGGTGGTGTAATGTTGAACATTTTGTGTTATGTAGGTGACACACCTCAGCCAATAATGCATGTGTGCACATGCATGTGGCTTTGTGTGTGTGTGTGTGTGTATGTATGAGAGAATCTTACCCGTCGACCACCATTTTGTGGACATGCTTCCAGTCCTCCTTGTCCTTGTCTGTGCCCATTTCGGGGTTGAGCGCCTTAAGGGAAACGCCGGCCACGTTCACGCCGCTCCACACGGGCACTGTGGAGGGGAAAGGAGCGATGAGATGACCGCCATTACACCAGGTCATTTTTCAGGCTGACCGATTGACCGATCACAGGAGCAGAGCTGCTCCAGGGAGACTTCGGCCATGGTCACTGCCACACCACATATTAACTGAGAACAGCATCTCTTGCTGTAATCGCAAAGTACACGTACTGCTCATTTAAATGTACTGTTGTTGTTTATTCTAAGATTATTAAAAGAGTCTTTTTCATGGGGCGATTGGTCTGGGTGTGAACCTGACACTGCAAAGCAAAGACTGTTGCCATTCGAACTGACCAATCATTAGGGTGTGTTTTTTCCCCCACTTCACACTCTTTAGACTTGGTTACGATGATCAGTTTCAGGAAGATGCATATTACAGTTAATAAAAATATTGTCACATGGGAATCCATGAACCAATCAGATATAAGCTCCTCGATGAAGTTTATTGTATGCCTTTTGACTGTGAATGCATCTACAGCAGTGCGACAGTACTGACTGTAGATTTTCTGTCTGCCAGTTGTGTATGTACGTTACAGTTGCATAAGTGCTCCGCCTCCCTCTAGTGTGTCATGTTGATGGAAAGATTAACTGTACTGAACTATGCTGCAAGGCTGATTGTGTGTAAAACCGTCACCGGCTGAATGCAAAGGATACTGGAGGAATGCACACAGCTAAGGGGGAAGTGTTCAGGCATGTCAGAAGAAACATGGCTGGAAAGCAGAGAAGGGAGGGGATGGGGGGGTGGAAGAAAAATGATGACTGACAGACAAGCTGCCTGTCAGATTATGTGGACTCCACACTGAAGCGTCATGACAGGCAGGCAGAGAGAGACTCCTCACTGTTATTCTCACACACATATCAGCAGTCACCATGAACGCCATCACTGCACTAAGACAGACTCACTGATGGGTGTCCATGTCATGCCTGACTGACAGATGGACACTGGACACCCTCGACATAGTCCCCAAGATTGATCGACAGACAGACAGACAGACTCACCGCTGGAGTCGCCGTGCTCAGACAGACAGACAGACAGACTCACCGCTGGAGTCGCCGTGCTCAGACAGACAGACAGACAGACTCACCGCTGGAGTCGCCGTGCTCAGACAGACAGACAGACTCACCGCTGGAGTCGCCGTGCTCAGACAGACAGACAGACAGACAGACTCACCGCTGGAGTCGCCGTGCTCAGACAGACAGACAGACAGACTCACCGCTGGAGTCGCCGTGCTCAGACAGACAGACAGACTCACCGCTGGAGTCACCGTGCTCAGACAGACAGACAGACGGACAGACTCACCGCTGGAGTCGCCGTGCTCAGACAGACAGACAGACTCACCGCTGGAGTCACCGTGCTCAGACAGACAGACAGACAGACTCACCGCTGGAGTCGCCGTGCTCAGACAGACAGACAGACTCACCGCTGGAGTCACCGTGCTCAGACAGACAGACAGACGGACAGACTCACCGCTGGAGTCGCCGTGCTCAGACAGACAGACAGACTCACCGCTGGAGTCGCCGTGCTCAGACAGACAGACAGACAGACTCACCGCTGGAGTCGCCGTGCTCAGACAGACAGACAGACAGACGGACAGACTCACCGCTGGAGTCGCCGTGCTCCCCGACGATCCAGCCGTGACAGCTGGAGGGGTGGATGTGCAGCTTCTCCCCCATCAGGAAGCGGAAGCGGGCGGAGTCCAGGTTGGTGCCGCTGCCGATGACGCGGTGCCTGGGGAAACCGCTCAGCTTCCAGGCCACGTATGTCAGGATGTCCACTGAGCACCATTAACAACAACAAACATATTATTAATAACATTAACAATAATATTATCACCAAATAAAAAAACAACATCAAAAACATCAACCTCAAAGAACTGTACCATGGAGCTGGCTTATGAAATTAACTGAAGTCATAGACTTCATACAAAGCAACATGGAGCCCAAAGTGCTTCACATTAGAATGTGAAAATTTAAATGCCTTAAAAACAAGACAATCACTATAATCAACAAGAACTATAATCAAAACTGTTAATCATTATAACAAGGTTTATACCGATTACTTTCATTTAAAAACAACAACAAAAGGGGGCTGAATCAAAGACAGTTAAATAAGTGAGGAGAGGTGGGAGGGGGGGGAGGGGAGGGGGGAGGGGGGGGGGGGGGGGGGGGCGGGGGGGGGGGGGGGGGGGGGCGGGGGGGGGGGGGGGGGGGGGGGGGAGGGTATGTGGAGTTTATTACACGTTCATCTGAGAAGGTCACTAGATCTCGCTGGCCATGGAAAGGCCTGGGGTTGTGCGGAAGCACTGCAATGACTCCCTGCCCTTTTTTTTGACACCACATTCTAGCTGCGGTCCGCTTTCTCCGCTTGGAATCTGAGATCAGGAACGCTACATGACATACAGTAGCTCTCTCCCTATCCTATCAGTGCCTCTACTTTTGGGACCCCACAGTCGGGGAAGTCAGGTGGGAGGAGAACGGAGCGAGGTGATGCAACAACGCACACTGTGTTACGGCCGACTCCCCTCTTGACTCATTTTTTAAGCTACTATTTCACATCCTGTTTGTTCATGGTGTTGCAAAAAAAATTGGCTGTCAAATTTATATTTATTACTTCCTCCTAAAACAATTTTCTGTGTGCTGTGTGCAGGTTCTTGCATGTGTTACGGACGCGACATAGCCATCCTGCAAATGAGGGCACATTCGTTTTCCATTCAGTTACATAAACTATTACATGACACACTCTCCAGTTCCTTGGGGTATTTTTTTCAAGAGAACCAGGAGTGAAATAACCTGGTGATCAGCCCCCCTTCATTGAAAAGGCTTCGTTGGCAAGGCAACCATGTTAGTATTGCCATAGCAGCATACATACAGTAACATGGAGACATACAGTATCACTCTCTCTCTGTATTTCTCTCCCTCCCTCTCTGCAGTTGTCATACAGTATGCGTTGGGAAGGAGACAGGGTCAGTCAGTGTGCAGTGAGAGGGTGCTCTCCTGAGACAGGGTCAGTCAGTGTGCAGTGAGAGGGTGCTCTCCTGAGACAGGGTCAGTCAGTGTGCAGTGAGAGGGTGCTCTCCTGAGACAGGGTCAGTCAGTGTGCAGTGAGAGGGTGCTCTCCTGAGACAGGGTCAGTCAGTGTGCAGTGAGAGGGTGCTCTCCTGAGACAGGGTCAGTCAGTGTGCAGTGAGAGGGTGCTCTCCTGAGACAGGGTCAGTCAGTGTGCAGTGAGAGGGTGCTCTCCTGAGACAGGGTCAGTCAGTGTGCAGTGAGAGGGTGCTCTCCTGAGACAGGGTCAGTCAGTGTGCAGTGAGAGGGTGCTCTCCTGAGACAGGGTCAGTCAGTGTGCAGTGAGAGGGTGCTCTCCTGAGACAGGGTCAGTCAGTGTGCAGTGAGAGGGTGCTCTCCTGAGACAGGGTCAGTCAGTGTGCAGTGAGAGGGTGCTCTCCTGAGACAGGGTCAGTCAGTGTGCAGTGAGAGGGTGCTCTCCTGAGACAGGGTCAGTCAGTGTGCAGTGAGAGGGTGCTCTCCTGAGACAGGGTCAGTCAGTGTGCAGTGAGAGGGTGCTCTCCTGAGACAGGGTCAGTCAGTGTGCAGTGAGAGGGTGCTCTCCTGAGACAGGGTCAGTCAGTGTGCAGTGAGAGGGTGCTCTCCTGGCTCACCGGGGTTGGAGACCACCAGGATGATGCAATGGGGGCTGTACTTGACGATATTAGGGATGATGAACTTAAAGATGTTGACGTTGCGCTGCACCAGGTTCAGACGGCTCTCCCCTTCCTGCTGGCGAGCTCCGGCTGTCACCACCACCACCTTGGAGTGTGCTGTCACGCTGTAGTCTGAGAAAGGGAGACAGCGGGGACACCCCGACTTCAGCCTCACAAAGGGGGTCCCCTTCCAGCCCACAAAAGCACAGAGCATCTCCTGAAGAACCATACATTCCCACTTCTTATATTTACCCTACAATGCCTGTAGCTGAAAATCTCAGCACCATAATTTGATAATTAATATTTCAATCTGTATACCATTTAACATAAACAAATGTAGGCCGTTTGTCAAAATTACAAAAGTGTCCAAGAAAGAACTGATAAATTTAGCTAGACGTTCCATACGTCAAACTGGCCACTGTTTAGGCAATTGTGTGCGTTGTGCACACATCAGTCGCTGTTTGTCTTTATGTTGTCAGGCTCTTAGTGATGACAAGTGAGGGTATATGCAGGTATGCTCCATGCCTGTCCACTTGCTAACAACCATGACCACTAAATAAACCCCGCCCCCTGTCACATGCCCCACCCCTTCCTGTCTGACCCCGCCCCCTCCTCACCCTTGTCGGCCACGATCTTGGGCGTGCGCAGGAAGAGCCCCCCGTGCTGCAGGTCCATGGCCTCGCCCTTCAGCTTGTCCTCCATCACGTCCACCAGCGCCACCTCGTCCGCCAGCTCCTGCTCGCCACGTGGCACGGGGGGAAAACCACAGGAGTGAGACCTGAAGCATGACCAAGGCAACCGCCAACTCCTTCTATGATAGTCTTTCAGTCATACCCAATGGCTTGGAGGACCAGATACAATACTGATTGGTAATGAAGATAACACAATTCAGCAAGTTTTTTTTTTTAATTCCTTA
Source organism: Albula glossodonta (assembly GCA_019788955.1). Taxonomy (NCBI): domain Eukaryota; kingdom Metazoa; phylum Chordata; class Actinopteri; order Albuliformes; family Albulidae; genus Albula; species Albula glossodonta. Next base: position 432,877 of record JAFBMS010000098.1, on the reverse strand, counting down.
ATTACCATATAAAAAAAACTAATTTCATAGTATGTTGAGAACTTTAAGACCAAGATCAAGAACCCTTCAGCCTAGGATACTAAATTACTTTGGGGGAGGGGATCATTCCATTCTTTGGTGTTTTTTTGGGTTGGAGAGAAAAACTAAAAGGCTAATGAAAACGGTTAATGAAAACAGCTCTACTTTGTTCACGCCTGAATGTTTTTCCTCCTCCGTTCCCCCTCTTCCCCTTTTCAGAGAAAGACGATAGCCTCCTTGTCCCGTTCATGGCTGTCTGACTCCATTGGGACTCAGGTGATGGCACAAAGCAGACCCTTCCCACAATGCACCTGGCCTGCCCATTGCTTCAGTAATCTAAGTATGGCCAGCCTGTTATCCCTTCACACCCTTATGCCTCCCTTAAATCACCCACATTCATGTTCACACACATTTTAACGGAGGTAGACCCTTTGCAGAGTCTCCCATCCTAAGCTGGGAAAGTGGTGCAGGAATACATTCATATTCATGTTTAAAAATGACCTAGTGATACCAAAATGCATTGTTCATATATACTGCCTTCATGAAATACATAATACGTTGCAATGTTTTTAAATACACTGCAATATCTGAAAACCTCACTTATTCATGTATGTCAAATGTAAATGATATATTAACTACTGCCACTGTTCATTTATTCATTCAAGTTAATGATCTTAACTGGTTTCTTGGATGTGAATTGGCGTTTCAGTGTGAAAACAGACATCAGTGCACACACGGTGGTCTTTCAGGATTGGAAAAAAGGCAACTAATATAGGGGCTGCCCCGCCCATATTAACCCCACCCCTTTTTCTCACCTTAATGAGGATGCTGACGGCTGAGGCCATGCCCACCATGCCGACGCCCACCACCGTCACCTTGTTCCTGGAGCCCACTGGCTCCTCCTTCATCACATGTGTGATCAGCTTCTCCTTAGTCGATGACATTGCCACAGACTGCAGGAGGAGAGTGGGAGGGAGAGAGGGAGAGAGAGAGAAAGAGAGAGAGAGAGGGGTCAGGTAATTTGTCTGGAATAAATGCAGGCACTGTGTGTGTTTCTGTGGCAAAGTCTCCCCACCTCCCCCCATGTCAAAGGACACCTAGAGCTTTATCAGTAAACTAACATCATTTTGCCCCTTGTTTCCTTTACCTAATCTGTTAAAGCACGGACAGGTAACAGCGATATAGCAGAAACCTCATCTGAGCATCGATATACAGTTACTTCAGATCAGCGAAGAGAAGATGCTTCTGAGTATTTGAGTTGGGCTCAGCCACATGTCTGCTACACCTTTATCTGCTCTTGTTTCATTATATGAAGCAGACGTTTATGTTATGGGTTTCTCTCTTGCATCACCTCTATTTTTACCATACATTTTTTAAGAATTGCAGCTCTACGTGTTATGTCACCAAATAAGGTGAAACAACAAAATTCTCTCTCTTTACTTGCTGCATTAAAAATAAAGAAAAAAAAAAAACAATAAATTTGCATCCTCTTTAACACAAGCAGGGCAGCAGCTGTGCTGTGCGAATCACAGGCCGCTGCCAGGAGCTACAGACCGGAAAGGAACCCTGGATCACCAAGGCAACATGCACCCACTCTGCCTCTGGTGATTGCCGTGCACTGAACACTATTATGGGATGGTGCTATTTTTAACTCCCTGTTCTGAGGAGTGGTCAGCAGAGAAGACTAAGTCTTGATGCTATTTACATCAGTGCAGAAAACCCCCTCAAATGGTGGTGTGGACCAGAGCATTTCATAGACACGACAGATAGATTTCCTAACGTATTGTAAACATACCCTTAATGAACTCAGTGGCCACTTAAAACAACCTCCCTTGGAGACTAAATAAACACCTGCCAAGGCCTATAACCAACAATGCCTTGAAACAGACTGCTAGAAACAGACTGTTTGCCGACTACCCATACCCACCTCATTCAGGGGAGATTACTTCCTGCTTATATTGTGGATGGCGGGTCATGGGGTTATGGGACATAGCATGTGATGGGTGTGCTTAGATGCAGAGATTTCAGCTCTTCAGCATATTCCCAACGGCACCAGGGTGGGCCTGGGCTATCCCAGCATGCATTGTTGCATGTGTTATATAACCATAGAACTGCTGCTGTTGAGTGATGACTTCTACAGCCTAGCACAGAAGCACTGCCCCCCTCCCCTCTTCATCCCCCTCCCCTTCCCCTATCCAAACCTTACACCCCCACCAAAAAATAATCACAGCCTTTTCCAACAAATACATTCAAATCAAGAAAGAATAAATGATAGCACTTAATGATATCACATCACACATGATAGCACAGGTTAAATCTATAGTAATTTCCCATTCCTCTCTTCCAGAAGACTACTACAAATCTCCTCAATGTCCTTTTTAAATTTATTTTATTTTTAGCTTTTTTGAGTGGGGTTAATGCATAAATGTCACACATACTCCACCATTAAAAGCAAACAATTCCCACAGGATTACTGTAAGGGCGGATAGCTGTAATATACCCAGAAAGTGTGACTCTGGGAACAGGGAAATGGTACAAGGCTGCTATCTGAGTAAGTGATTCGGTTTTAAATCCCCTCAAAGTGGAGCTGACTGGAACCTGAACTACATTAATTGTGGATTGTTGTTCCTTTTTTAAAACATGGATAGGTCTTCACTTCAGAATGTAATAGTTATATATGAAGCTGATTGTTGTACCAAGGGTGAATGGAAATATGACCTGGTTTTCCAACAGTAAAATGTTTTCAACCACATGTATAGTCTATGCAATAACTATGGGTGAGCAGAATAAGGACTAGTCTGCATGTAAACTAACGAAACTCAGCTTGACAAAGTTTGGAGATTAATTTCTTATTGGCGGAAACAATGAGACAACATACAGGCTGACAAACACAACGTAATTACTAATCTTTTTTTCTGAAGTTCGCCCTTTAATCCTTTGGAACGAGGCATGAAATCTCGCTGGCCACCTTGCGGCACAGAGCCTGTGTAACGTCACTGCGGTGTTAGAGAAACGCTGACGTCATCGCAGTCACACCAGGCAGCCGAGCTTACAGCTGTCCGCACGCGCCAGTGACCAAGGCCCCTCATTATTTTAATTAGACTCAGTGCTCATTTTCCTGTGCTGAAAAAGGCTGAGATGCATGGAACCTATTTATTTAAAAATGAAAAATACCAAAGCTTTCTCATTTTTACCAGATCAGTCTGTTTAGATTTCATTTTTATTTGACAAAGTACTCTGGGGTCAAAGTGAAGATATGTATTTTTCACTGCTGTGGTTGGTTAGTAGGATACATTTTCGCTGGTTGTGCCAAAATACAGTGAAGTAAAATCCCAACACAATCTGAATTTAAATCCTCACAACAGGTTATAGGTTGCGGATTAATTATTCTATTTTCTTCATTCAGTGATAACATCTCTACTGCGTGCATTAAGTAAACTATGTTACAACAAATCAAATAGAAATGCCACTATCAACAGTTGTTTTACAAGGATGCGTGACCATTAACCAGGACAGACATTTAAATAATTCAAGCTGAAGGGATTACAAAAGTAAAGGATTATAATTAAAACTTGCAAAAGTAACCTGAATGTATTAAATGCTCACAAAACATTAACGTGTGATTCAACGCTGGATTATCAAACATTCAGGCTATGAAGAGTAAAGAACGTCAAGTACCAGAATGCACCTCGTTTCAAGCAACTGGTCATTCAACGAGTTTATTCCAGTCTCCCACAAAAAAAAAAAAAAAAAAAAAAACATTTGAAGACAGTTTCTGTAGGCATATGATTCTGCCAGGTAAATTATTCAACTGATGACTGTGGCGCACACCAAGCGTTTGGTATAATATGTTTTTCGGTATAATATAGGTTAACCGTGTCTGTAAACAGTGTCTGTCAGTTTCAGAATGTAAAAAAGAATATTTAAAATGCAACCTAAATGTGCATAACATTGGTAGAAAGACAATTGTGTTCTAGGGGCGGAGCAGCTACAGACAGTGTTACGTAACATAACCATAACATGCCCCTTCACTCTGCATCACCGTTCCAATCGTGTAAAATAGCCCGATGCAATCCACAAAAAGAGTTACAACCAAAATAGGAACTGTACAGACCCAAAATTCACTGCTTTATTACCTCGCCAAACTACAGTGCTCTGGGCGCATTCGTGTGCGTAAAGTGAAAACAGTCCATTGATAATGTGCCAGGAGCTAACACCGAAAAGCAGAAATAAGGCTTTTCTGTTGGGTGCAGCACGCGGTCGTAGGCATTGCCTAAAACTGAAAATTATAGGAGGGACCACGCTCGACAGTTCCCCACAGTCGGACCCATATGCCCTGCCCTCAGCATCACGTAGGCGTGTGCATCACTAGACAGGGTGATATCCTCGCGCTGTGAAATTTAATACACACAAAAAAACTACAGCTAACTTTCACGGTAGATATTGAAATAACACTCAATACTATTTTTCTGGTGAACCTGCTGTTCAGGTACCACTTTTTTCATCGGCTGTATGGTGTGGGCTACCACCATTCCCGCTGAAGGAAAATATATTTATGTCACGTGCGTCGTGTTATTGCGGTGCTCCTCACCTTTTAATTTTCCGTGAAAGTAGAAAAATACGCTGAAGCTTTTGGTTGGAATGTCTTCGATTCGGCTCTCCCTCTTCCGGTCGCTAGGTGTTCGTAGCTCTGCAGCAGTGGCGATGGAGGCGGACCTGCCCGCTATTTAAAGAGCCGCACTCGTCCGCCGAAGCTGCACGATTTGCCAGTAAGTCCATCCGGGCGTGGCTTCGCGTCTCGTGCTCAATGTCACGTCCAAAGGAGGCGTTCAGTCGCGAGAAACGGGAAGCAGCAAGGGCTCCGTATGACTCGAGCTTAATTTCACCACTGGAAATAACAATTTAGTTCATTTTGCTATCAGTATTTTTTCCTGTGTCTTGAAAAAGTAGCCCAACAAACATATTGAATAGTAAAGAAAATATATAAACTAAATAAAAAAGTTTCAGCAGCTATTTAAGTATTCCTAAATCAATTTGCAAACTACTTTCACCACAACAAAATTTATTGTCGTATGAAAAGTTTCACCGTCATAAAATGCACAGAACTGAGACATTAATGAATAGTACACGTCGAATAAGACGTGGGCACAGATATGTTCTGTAGACTGTAGCACATGAGAGCTAACTGGCATTCAGCCACACAGTGAATGAATGGGCACGGTTCCCTGGAAGCAAAATCTTCCAGTGGCCATCATGAATTTCAGGGTAAGTTTAGCTCCTCTCTCATTGTATTAAGGAGTCACTGAAGAATAATCTGAGCTTTGCTTAGGTTGAACATGTTTATGCTTTTCATTCAAGTATCATCAAGAAATACAGCTGTTGCCAGAATGCTACTTTTGTGTTGTGGGGAAACTGGAAGTGTTCCAATTTCACCATAATGAGACACAAGGCCTTTTTCATTTCTTTATTTGTTAAAAAAAACAAGTGTCAACAAGACCCAAAGAACCAAAACAAGATCAACAGTACACATGGTAGTTAACACAAAAATTGAAAAGGTGTTAAAGTACAGTAATAAGAAGAATGCATGGAAGTAAGAAAGTGAAGTAGATACAGAAAGACAAAAGTGGTTGAAAGAAAAGTCCAAATTTACTCTTGGCTTAAAATATTGTCAAAGCAATATTGACAGCACAGATGTGTAAGGCTCATCTCAAACAGGTAGGCTGCTTTCTATACAGCAGGTGCAATCTAAGAATGATACATAAGGTTTCCTAAATATTTCCACCTTACTTCTTAAGCACAGGTAAATTTCTCCAAAATGTTTAATGCAAAACCTTCACCCACATATCAGTACTGGGGCTTCGTCATAAAAGCATACCTCTTAAGTGTGTCTGTGAACCAGACGCCAGCTGGGGTGCTCTGCCAAAATCACACAAACAACTAGACAAAGTACAGTAAAAAAATAAATAAATAAATAAATAAAAATAACAGCACAGTTGTTCTTTCCCCTCGTGCCATTCATTCATTCATTTATTAATTCATTAACAACAGAGGAGCTCAATCACTGTGAACACATTATAGCTCTGGTCTACTTTTCTGTCTCCCATGTACATGAACTTCTTATGAACACAACACCAAGCGTAGGTTGGCATTTCGCCACATGTTACATAGCTTAGTTTTTCGTCAGCTAACAGTGTTTACCGTGACAGTCACGTTAAACATATTAATAACTACATTAAAATACACAAGGCTTCTAATACAAACCTTAAAAATAAGCTGTCTTCATAACTTTCCTGAGCAGATACCCATATTATGAATGATGCAAGAACATTTGGAGATTGGCATGTTTCCTGTTTTGAGAAATATTGCCTGCCTGTAGCCATTGCTGAAATGAGGAGCACTTCCCAGCATGTTTCATACCAAGCTTTCAAATCCAGAGTGTCCAGGCACTTGCAGAAGTGACCAACAGTGGACATTGAGGAGAGTTTCTTGTGAATGAGGCGGTGGGTTTTCTAAAGGAGAAAGTGACGTGTGTTGTGTAACCCCCCCCCCCCCCCCCCCCCCCACACACACACACACACACACACACACACACACACACACATTCTTGTGAATGAGGCGGTGGGTTTTCTAAAGGAGAAAGTGACGTGTGTTGTGTAACCCCCCCCCCACACACACACAGACGGTGATACATAGGAAACGAGCTTAACATGGTGACTTAACTTGTGCCATTCTGCTTCAACATGGTCGCAACGGCTGCGAGTCGCGACCTGCGGTAGCCTTGGAGATTGTTACAAAACCTGGTCGTTACTGAAACACAGGTGTGTAACAGTGCAGTGCGGTCCTGCGTAAAATCGGAGCAAACCGATGATGTCATTCTTCTGATGCGTTCAAAATTTATGCAAACACTGGCACTCTTCCTGTCTTCCCTTTCATTCAGGCTGCACCTACCTGTTGGTTGTGTAATCAGCATGATGTAGGTTAACCTGTTGAAAAATACATGCTTCTCTTATCGCAGCTGTACTCACGTTATGAATGAGCGTTTCACATAATCAACAAGCTGCTACTTAGACATGCTAACGCGCTACACACAAGTGACTGAAACATAGCCCAATTAGCAACTGGATAGTGGTAACTGTGAGATTAGCTACAAATTAGAATCTTGTCTTCAGCTGTTTCTCCACCTGAACTAAAGAACACGCGATAATGGTTTTTACTACACCTGAGAATTTAGGCGAGGGGGTGCAACATATTTACTGTCACTCTTCCACTAAAATATTTTATATACGCTCCATAACAGGCTACCGTATTCGCCCGTATTATAGATGTGATAGAACAGCCTAGAACGTTTTGCAAGCGTACGCTTTGCCACTTTAAAAGGCTATAACCTACTGTAGAATGCTTTGTCATTCACTAGAGGTGTGGTGCCGCCACATGTGCTCTGTACTGAGGGACATCAGTAAAGCGTTGAAGAAGAGCCGTGAACGTGCATCCTGCACGCAGTATCCTGCACGTATGCCAAACCACCATCCAACATGATTCAGCGCGCGGGCTTGATCACCAGGAAATTTAACCACATTGGAAATTCCACCGCATTTCCGCTCCTAAATTCTACCAGTGTATCCATAAGATTAAAATAGCCTGTATGAAATATAATTACTGCTTTGTACAATTGTTACGATTGTAGAAAAAGTAGTAATGATCTGCGCGTGAACCTGAAACTACACCGAGTATAAAACGTACATTGGAGGAAAAGGTAGTATTGCATTAGACAATCTGCAGACGTGGCCAGTGAATAGGGTCTTTTTATAACAATTTCATTATTAATTTCAATATTTATCACATATTGTATTTAGTCGAGTCATTCTAGAAAATACAATACTATATCCTAGCCACGTGACGTAGGCCTACCCTAAACAACATCCATAGCAACCACCAAGTTTACAATCGCGGGAAAGTAAGCTAAAATAACGAGAGCAGCAGAACTAATACGTGATACATGTTGCTGGAGCCATAGCAAGCACCTTTAGACTTAATGTATTAAGTATACTTTATGTGAACACATACATAAAAGGTATCAATGCCGAATTCTGAATCGTTGACACAGGCATTGCTTGTGAAGTGCGAAAATAGTCTATTTGAACTGTTCGCTCGGAATTGTTACACAGAGTTCCAGGCCCTATTACAACCAGCACCATGAACCTTACTAACACAAGATAATCTCCGGCTCAAGGCCTATTTTCGTTCTTAAATGGGTTTGTCACGGGAATGCCGATCACTGGAAGACCACGTACACCAGTCTGGCCCTCTTAAATTACCCATTTCCCGTGTCAGCTAGGTTTAATGAATCGTTCAGTTTGTGGAGCAACAATGAGCTGTCAATCATTGTCTTACTGCGTTCAAGGGAAAATGCACCACAATTATTTTTTCAGATTGGTGTGTCACTGATAGCGCATGCTAGCTCCGTCTGTTTTTATTTTTGATGTCGCATCACTAATATCAATCTCTGATGGAGACTGATTTTTTTTTGCATAAATTATAAGGTAATTACATGGATAATGAGGAAGGGGATTAGTTATAATCCTACATTATGGTAACTTCATTTCTTGTACAATGATGTAAACAACAGCTCTGTCTTGTTGTCCTAATTGAACGGGATTAGTGCCTAATCTCCGGTTTTGATTCAGTAACGCTTTGCTGCACATGTAAATTAGTTTTGCTCCTGGCAAAGGATGATTTTGAACTACCTCATCTGAGGGCAACAGGCTTTCACTAACAACAGTGCCATGGTCTGTTCACAACAAAATCCAACGCTGTAGATTGTGCTGATCATTTAGTTTAAGGGCACATCTTTAGCCCTAAAAAGTTGAGTGATGCTCCCTTCATTTTGAACCACCAGTCCAATCTGTGCATAAGGAGAAGGGAACCCTGGACCTGGAGTTCAGGTGATGTTTCTTCAACCCCCTTGCATTCTCAACCACTGGTTGCCACTGTAAATGAGAACTGAGATCACAGTTAATCCACTTTGATGAATAAAATGTGTAAAAACACAACTTTTCCACATTTAAGGAGGACAGACGGGAAGCATACTATTGTGAGCTGCGTACAAAGAGAACCTCTGCACAGCGGTTTTGTTTCAGGCAGACACTGTACACTGTGAATGAGTTGAGGTAGTGATATCATCTCTAGAGGAAGTCCTTGGGCCATTAGTGTGTGTGTGTGCACCAGTGCAAGTGTGTGTGTTTGTGTCCGTTTGGGTGGGAGTGATGCATTCTGGGAATAGCTGCAGCTTCAGGGGAGGTGCTCTGTTTAACGATGAAATGCATTAGTCGGCAGTTCACAGCAGCAGATAAAGGTCTGGTCACATGACCCTGGGCCCTCTCCCTCTGAAGGAGATGGTTGGTTGAAACGGACGTCATTCGCCATGGCTGTATAAACCACCTCAGTACACCCAATGAGCTGAATTCGTTAAAAAAGGAGACACTAGTTTCTTTCTTTTTTATAATCTTTAATAAATATTGATGTTTAGTTCTTTGACATTAATTGACATTATGACAGAATGGAAGAAAGAGCATAGTCACAGCCTTCCTCCATGAAAAATGGAAAAAGTTCAACCTGGATGTGGAAAAATGGGGCAAAAAAAAAAAAAAACCCCAACAATGCAAACGAAGGAGCGGTCTGGTGCCAGTTACACACCATAATTAAATAATTTTCATATCAATATAAATGTTTCTGGCTTTCTTTTTTTAATTAAATGTGTCACTTGTTTTACATTTTACTATTTAAAAATGAAAATCAATGTTAAATATTCTACATTGCCTCCAATCAGCCTTGCAAAGACAAGCATTAATTTATTTAGCAAGCACGAAGCAATTCTAATTTGACATCACTGCTGAGGCGGTACGGCATTGTTCAGGCGCCACTTTCTTATTATTTATACTGCAACAGTGCCATCTAGTGTATAAATTACCACATTGCATTAATAACAAGATCATGAATTGATACTCGACACATTAGTAGGCTACGTTGACATTTTTTCGAAATAATAAATCTGTATACAAATACAGCATCACATTACACCGTGTTTATAAGGAGAATGGCGGAAATTGACCGTGAAAGAAATTAAAATCTATATTTATGTCTATGCTTGCATTATTCAAATTTTGGCATTCATCATAAAAGGAAAAGGCAAAAAATTATGGAAAAACCCGTAACACTGTACATGATGAAATCCACTATCCAGTGACATTTAGATGAAAATTCAATTAAACTCTTCACGTACATCAATGCACTAAGAAGACCGTAATTACAATACCGTGCAGTCAACGCATTTTGGCGAAGTATTGAACTTTTATCGGTAGAGGGCGACATTATAAAGGATACAAGAAAACAGCAGTCACCCGCCTCAAGGACCCTTTTCTTTTTTTTTTATTTCTTCCATGTTTCAATTATGTTGGACATTGATTTCACTGTTTGTGTCTTTTCTCTGGCGAAGTTGAAATGTAATGTTTATGCCCGATTACAGGTTTTAATTAACGGCATGTAAATTATGTATGAAGCGGGGCAAGCATGAAAGGGTGCGCTGAATGGCTCGTGCCTCTTCAGAACGGTATTGTTTTCAAAGATAATTTTCTAATTACTCAAGCCATTCATGTCGGACGGAGAAATAAAAATCGACCTTTTCCTGCATTCTTTTGCCAGAAATACAGAAAAATTATAAATATTAATTAAAATGTGGACATGCATCTGCAGCTGTTTGAAGCATAATCCTCTTATGAAAATTTCACTATTGGCAGTCTTCCTCCATTGGAGCCAAATTACAAAGAGCTAGTGTAACTGATGGCTTCTTGCTGGGCTTCCCCTTGTTAAGACAAAGCAAAGCGCCGAAAAACTCTGCTCCTTACAAACCACTATCACCCACGAACATGACCGGTAATTGTGATAATCAATTTGCGATGACAGGGTATAGCTAAATAAAAACACGGGCCACCGCCTTATCTTACCGGGTTGGTTCTACGGCTGCTGTTCTCGCTGACTAATGTGCTGGCTGTCTGAATTAGCGCACATGAACTGCACCTCTACTGTGTTCAGCCATCGATCATTTGTTGTTGGTTGCTTAAACAGTAGTACGCAAACTATCCAGGCAAGGTTGACCAACATGCGTAGTCCCCACTGGGATTAATAAACCGGACCTAAGGCAGGTAGAGGTATTGATGTATTGGAGCCAAACAGTACATCTGCCACTAGAACAAATGCAGGAAACACAGACCCAGTTCAGCACCAATGTGTAGAATAGTGAGGGTTGGAATGAAGTGTCATGAACCTCCATTAGGGTGGAGCAACGCTCAGTTGTCAGTCATTTATTTGTGTAGACCAATCAAAAATGTTTCTCTCTCCACATGCAACGCAGTCATTGGTCCAAATAACTGAGTTACTGACAGTATGTAGTAACTCCTTCCATTTTTGGTTCCTCGCTCCCCCATCCCTGGGGTGGGTACGACTCAGTCTGTCCAAATCCTGCAAACGCATTTTGAAAACCCTTGTGCTCGGTTATTCCCGCTCGCTCTGTCTTTAGCCGATGGAGGAAGTACACAACTACCATATGACAGGCGTACAAATCCAATCAACTGTTCCAGATTCCAGAAAGAAAAAGTATTTTATAAAAAATTTGAAATATACCCAATAAATACACTGAACTCATGGATGAGTTCAGTACACAAGTACTAGAAGAAGTTGTGCATAAGTGTTGATGGGGAATTAAGTCAACATTTAATATGGACTTATTTAATATGGCACACTGTATAGAGTCAACCTCTGGACTTCATTTCCCATCAGCCCCCTGTGTGATGTGTCCCATTTCTCCCAGGCCATGCTGTGGTAACCAATGTGCACTCGCCCCATTCGCTGCACTTCAGTTTCACTCTAAATAAATCTCAGGACACAGGAGCAGTCAAGTGTTTGTTTTTAAAATTAAGCCATATAATTTCTCAATACTCACTAACATCAAAGGGGGGGAAAGGTTATAAAAACAGGGCACCCTCAAACTGTTACGCACATGCTGGGGACTTTGATTAATGCGACTGCCTGCAGGGCAGTGGGCCCAGCTGTCTGCAATGGCACCCCTTTTCAGGCAGGCAGGTAGGCGGTTGGTCTGCGCAGACATGCGTAGCTGGTGTCCGTCTGGGGGATGAGGTGCAGTAGACTGTGACGCAGCTTGATGACATGCAGCTGGGAAGGCTGAGGGGATGGGGGGTGGGGGAGGGCTCCAGGACAGCTGCTCTCCGGAGCCGTTCGCTCATCTTGTGTCGCATATGAATGTGTGAACATACCCTTCCTGTTGCTGTTTGCGTTCACTTTAGTGATTATACCGGCCTATCAGTGCAATTGAGACAAATGCAAAAACATCAAAGGAACTCTGGGGGCGCACAGGTAGCTGAGGTTGACAAGCAAAACTACTTGTTATCTGCCTCATCTGTTACTCTACTCTGTCTTTAGACCACAACAAATAAGACCACACTTAGATTGCTGTTTACTGTTCCGGCCACCACGTTATACAATATATATATTGATGTTCTTGGAAAAAAAGTATCGGAAATACTAAATCGGTGAAAATTAAATTGGTGCCTGGTATGAAAATGAAACATTTTGAGGAAATATCGAAGACACTTGACCTATTCAGGCTTAGCAAAAGAGGAAAAGGAGACTAAGGGGGGATTTAATTGAGGTATTTGGATTCATAAAACGATTTAACAAGGTGAAGTGAAAAATATGGTATACTCTGTAGATTGAAGACAAATGAGGAGACTAGTTTGGCTGAAAGGCTTGTTCCCATTATTATGTATTGTTATGTTCTTATGTTCTCATCTCTGAGAGTGTCTATGTCTGCGCAGAAGCACAGAGCTCTGTGTGAAGTTTCCCTTCCTCTCATCAAGCAGGCTGGCTGCCAATTTGCCATTATTGCGTAGAGCTTTGGGACCAGAGCCCTCCGCCGCTCTTTATTGGGTTAAAAACAAATCACCACCGCACCAGGTCATACAAAAAGATGGACGCCTCATTCAAAAATAGAACCACGTTGATGATGATGAGGAGTGTGACAGAAACACATCGATCACCTGGACAGACACGGACGGTGACCGCCAAATGCTGGCCGAACACGCCTCCAACCGTCACCTTGTCCCACCTGGGAACTGTGCTTTGAAATAACGAAATGCGATTCTTTTTATCCAGCTGCAAACACACACACACGTGTGTGGTCTGTGCTCTGTCTTCCCCGTCTTCATAACGTGATAACGCTCGGGGCCTGTTTTCCCTCACCGGTATAGCCTTGATTAAGCAATTACTGTCCAACGAGGAGATACGGAGTTATTTAGAGTCCTGCTTGGCCGTGACCGGGGCCCAGGGATGCTGAACGACCGTCTCTCCTGACGTTATCCGCTCCGACAGACCGTGCGGAGAATCCAGGCTTTCTGCTCCTGATTCCCTCAGTCAGGCTCATTATTTTAATCAGAGGTGAAATCAGCGATTTCCCACCCTTTAATCAGGTGGTAAGGCAGCCGCCGACATCACCGGCAGGAGGACTCTAACCTCAGCCCTTCAGGGGGCTTTTAGTCCATCGTTAGCTCTTTAGGAACGAGACAAGACAGAGCGGCATTTTCGCATCCACACTCAATCAACAGAAAGTAGTATATATACAGAAATGAAAGTTATATGTACATGTAAATGGATTATTAAATCACACTATTATTTGTTAAATTTTGTCATTTACATCTAAACTGATATGTGCATGTTATGATATATGCATGTAAGTACATTTACAGATACCAAATTTACCATGTGGATTTATATTGGGTCTTGGTTAGTGTGTTTTTTTGCTGTTTAGTATAGTTTAAGGTTGTGGACTGGATGACTAAATATCTATATTCAAAAATTAAGGTTTTCAAAATCATCTTTGAAAAATATTCTGAACATTTATGTCAGTTCCCGTTTGGTTAAACGTGCTTGAGCTTTCTGCGTTTAGATTTATTTCAGTCTGGATCTCTGGATCTCTTCTGGTTTTCCTCCTGCCGTGGCACTAAAATAATGACCACCGCCCAATTCCCGCCAAGAAGTAAGCTCATAAAAACAGATAAAAGCAAACAGAGCGTGTCCTTCAGCCCGGGGCGATGGAGGCAGAGCCCAGACTGGCTCCCACAGCATCTGTGTGGGCTTGCCCACACCCTCGGCCAGGAGGCCCTACTATTTATTTTACCTCGGCTGCGGTGGTTTTTTCCAGGTCACCCGCAGGGGCTGGTTTTCCGGGGAGATGGCTGCCTGCTGGGAGGCTTCTTAAGCCCCAGACCTTGGGCCCAGCTTCCCCCTACTGCTCTGGTCCTGGACCAGGAGAGAGGGAGAGCGAGAGAGAGGTCTGGGGTAGGTTGGCGGAAGGTTGGAGTTTGATGCGGGAGGGAGGTAATTTGGGTGGTGGAGCGGATGACTGACGTTCTTCTTTGGAAGGACTCCACTTTGTGGCACGTTTTAATTTACTCTGGCTGGCTTCTGGGAGCTGATGTTGGTTGGTGGTGGGCCATTCTCTGGTAGATTAATGAACCCCCTGAAAATAAACCCTTTCAAAAAAAAAAAAAGGGGGGGGGTTGTGTTCAGGATTAGAAACCAAAGGGGGGGGGGGGTGTCTGGAGGCAAGGAAATCTACTTCTGACCCACATGTGAGGCTCGGCCTGTTGGGTCTGTCTAACCCAGCACGGGGGAGAGAGTGGGTGGTGATTTCAGAGCAGGTTGTTTCGTTAAATGGAAAACGTCTCTGTTGGATGTAGCTCAGGTAAAATGGGGTGGGGGGTGGGGGGTTGGGGATGGGGGTGTGAGATGTAATTTTTGAGCCTGGAGCTGTCACCAAGTAACAAGATTCATGTGGGTGGGTGGGTGGATGGGTGGGTTGGTTTGGGGGAGGGGGGGTTCCCAGTTGCAAAAATCAATTTAGGTGGAAAATAGTAACTCTGTGGAAACCCGGGTGGAGGTACTGCTGAAGTGTGATTCGGAAATGTTATGTTGGATAGCCAGATCTAATGACACGCAGACCGGAACAGGGAGGAAGGAGAAAGAGGGGGAGAGAGACAGCAGTGGAAGGAGGAAGGGAGGGAGAGAAAGGTGGTGGGAAGGGGAATGACGGAAAGAGCGAGAGAAGGAGGGAAAGAGGGAGGACAGCAAAGGTATGAAAGAGAGAGTGAGGCAGATAATGGCCTAATGATGTCATCACACTCCCCAATATCCAGGACTGGGGAAGTGGACCCCACCAAACTCGGCCTGAGGTATGAGACATAAGCAGGGAGGGATCTGCTTTCTACCTCCCTTGACTCTACCCCGTTACCTGTGTGAAGAAGCGCATGTCAAAACCAATTAATGTCATACGTTAAATATATGTAATCCTCACGAAAACAGCCCTGTCTCAGCCTGGCAGCAAGCAGGAGTCCCACTGCTGCATGTTTCTGTCACTTCCTGTTTCCTGTGTGGATCCAAATGCTTCTGGGATTCATCGGGTGCAACCGGATACTTTTCACTCCTCGCCTCCGTTCCTCCGCCGTTCTCCCACCCAGAAGTATGTGGAGGAGGCAAGGGGAGGAGACGACTGGAGGAGAGGAGTGAAGGATGAGACGTGAAGACAACTGGGACATCTCATAACTTCTCTGTTATCAAACGCGTCATTGACTATTGATGAGTTAGACCTGTCATAACTTTGACTGATGCTGGAGATACCTGCACAAATTAGGCTTTGTATTCACTGCTGGCCTTTTTATTGAAAAATATCTCCTTTTTTTCTGCACCTTATTTCACAATGATGTCACCCACAATGTGAAAAGATCTCCATGGTAGGATGCATCAATGTAACCCTTGCCAGGAAGAGACGAGGAGATAAAAGCTACTTCACTCATTTGCTCCAATACCGGGACGTGAGAGGAAATGAGAACACAAAGATCAGTTTCTAGGACACATATGCCTGTCAGGTATATCATTATGACATCATAATTATGAGCCTCACAAAGTATTGTCTCCATTGTGACATTATGCCACCCAGCTTCAAGGATGTTCTTTGCTAGTAAAAAAGTGCTTTGTTACTGCTCATGACTAATCACAGTCTAGTGTTAGTGGGATTCCAATTTATACTGGCTATTCAGAGCTGTAAAATTATCTGGCGGTTTTTCTGTGATAAATGTGGATATACTCAAGTGTAAGTGATTTTCTGGGCCAAACAAATCCACCTTCAAAAATCTGTGTATATCATAAGCTTGCAGACAGTCCATGCGAAAAAAAAAAATCAATATATGTTTTCCCAGACACTCCGTCCAGACATTGACTATATGGAGTTGAGACTACCATTCCTCAAACATACATTCTGTTGCGCTTCCACTGCACCCAGCCAGGTGGCGCTGGAGAGGATGTACAACCTCTAGGTGATTTGTTCTGTGGTGAGACAAAACTGTCTTGCCTATGAGCAAGAGTTCCCCATCTGTACCACAAAAAAGGATCTTGCACCATGATGAAACCACGAGACCGCCTTATAGTTTAAACACAAGGGTTTTCATTTTAATGACAGGAAAATGCACCAAATGCCAATCCAGGACCACTGTGGCCCACCTCAAAATCGGAACACTGCAGTGTAAAATTTTTTTGTCCACTGTGTGTTTTTTTCTGCTGTGTATTGACAGCAAGGTACCTGAAGGCAGGACGTTTCTGCAGACCAGCCTCTGCGCTGACAAGAGTTTTTAGATGCCTCATTTGACAGAGGAAGTTAGAGATTCCTAAAAGGTTTTGGGGAGAGAGAATTCATTTGGAGGGATGCTGACGCCCTGCCAGCGCTGGGCACAACGTTTAGAGTCTGCGAACGAGTGCGCCTGTATGCTCGCACAAACAAACACTCCTGCTCTCACTCTTAGGCACACGACTCCGCTAAGTGGAAACCAATCTGCGCTTAACGACATTTTGCTCTGTTGTGTTTTCGCATCATGTGATTTTTTTATTTATTTATTTTTGTGTGCGTGCATTCTTCTGGGAGGATTAGAGCGATGATATTAATGAATAGTTTATAGACAGCGTGAATATTTCAGCAGAGCATGGCGGAGGTTCGACTCCCCATCTGCGGCTCCGGAGCCAAGATCAAAAGGAGAGAAGAGGCAGAAAGCTCGGCCCAGATCCTTCCCTTAAAGTGCGCATATGGCAACCGATGAAATATTCACTGCTCTCCCATTCCGATTCGTACTTTTCCCTGTTTGGCTTCAAGTTTTTTTTTTTTTGCCTGAAAAATTTTAAGTGCAACGATCCAAAGTTGTCTCCGCAGGCAGCACATTTTAATTGCTGAAGAAACGTAACAGCCAAAAAAAAAAAAAAAAAGATTGATCGATGAACCTTCAGGAAGTGTAGGCCAAAGAATGATTTTCCTCCAGTTGTGAGTTGCTAATAATGACATTAGCCATGAATTCAGGCTGGGCCCTGAGGTTGCAGGTTTAAGGCTTGGTCGTGTCACTTGCACCTAAATTTTGCCAATAAGCACCAGTAGGGGGCGATCTTGTCTGCTAGAAGGCAACCAGTCTGCTAGTGATGGTCCACTGCAGATTTACATCATACTGTCAAATTAGAGGCCCACCTTTTCCAAGAGTTCTAAAAAACAATAATAAAAC
Organism: Albula glossodonta; assembly: GCA_019788955.1. Classification (NCBI taxonomy): domain Eukaryota; kingdom Metazoa; phylum Chordata; class Actinopteri; order Albuliformes; family Albulidae; genus Albula; species Albula glossodonta. Next base: position 415,196 of record JAFBMS010000098.1, on the reverse strand, counting down.
AAGTTCATACAACTCAAAAAATCCCTGAAAACCATTGCCTTACTTACTATATATTGCAAATTCATCATTTTTACAGTGAATGCAGCTTTCATGTTTACGCACTATCCATTTTATACAGCTGGGTAGTTTCTGGAGCAGTTCAATTGTGAAAGGACACAAAGGCAGTGCCCAGACAAGGAACTGAACCTGCAACCTCTCACAAACCTAATACCTTAGCCATTGAACTGCACTGCTGTTTCCTTTGTTTTTTTATTGTGTGTGTGTAGTAAGTGCGTGTTCGGAAGCCTTATTCCCTCTCATCCCCGCGCAGTAAACACAAAGCTAAGTAAAACAAAACAAAACAAAAACCCTTTATTTTTCTATAAGCTCCCTGTAGAGGGAAGAATTGAGAGCTTCTTAGTTATCGTGGTTCAGGAGGTACCTGAGAAGGGATGGAAACTTATGGTGGCTCGAGTGGGCGATTACCAAGCCGTGTCTCCCTAAAGAGGCTTAGCATTTCACAGTGACCGCAGCCCGTTTGCTCCACTTTACTGCAGTTAGGTGCTGCCAATCGCTGTAGGCCCCCCCCGTCTTATTTAATTATACAACAGAATGGGGTGACAATGCAGTGTAATGGCTGGGGAACTGGGCTTGCGACTCAAGAGGTTGCAGGTTCAATTCCCTGGGGGGGCCTTGCTCTGGCGCTCTTGAATGAGGTACTATACCCTTAATAGGTTTGCTTCAGCAAAACATCCCGCTGTTTGAACTGATTTAAAGCATTAAAAACTGTAAAATAAAAAAAAAGCTAAATCTGTCTGGATTTCTGCATCTGCTAAATGGCTGTGAATGAAGAATGATAGATGGAACATGACTGGCATGATGAAAAAAATAATGCTGATTAATGCCCTTCATTTAATGGTGTTCTTTTTTTAATCTCATGAAGTGATTTACCTGAAAGCGAAGGGGGAGAGACTCAACATCAACCGTTACCGAATTCAGCTCCTACCTCAGAGATGAGCGGCAGACATTTTCGCACCAAAACACTCCCCTCACATGAGCTGGAGGGGGAGAGGCGATGGAGAAGTGGAACCGGTCTGAAAACGAGGGAGTGGAGGGGTCAAATCGCTGACCTGTGACGTTTGACACCAGCGGATATTATTTATTTTGCTGTGGGGTGGGATTTTTTATATATTTATTTTTTTAAAAAGCACACAGTCTGTTGAGAGGAGTAAATGGCAAGTTAATTGTAGCTGTGAGAATCAGAAGTGTTTCATTCAAGGAGAGGACAGGAGCTCGTCTGTGGCCTGGGGGGGGGAGGTGGGTGCAGTGGGGCTGGGATGGTGGGGGTCAGGGTAATGGGTTTATTGGAACCCCCTCCAGTGCTCTGTGGCAGTGATTCATGAGGAGGCCGAATTGAGGCGATTCACGTAAAAGTCAAGACTCTCCACCCATCCTCCTCCCATTTCGCCCCATCCCTGCTCCACTTTCATTTTTCTTTTCTTCTTCCTGTCTTTTCTCTCCCTCTTCCACCCCCCTCTGACCGTAGTGGTATCCCATCATCCTCCAGCCCAAACCTGATTTTAAGCGACACGGGGATGGGGGTCTCTGCTGTTAATCCAGCAGCTGTCCAAAGTGGTGGGGGGTTGGGGCTGGGTGGGAGGGTGGGGGTTAGTGGTAGTCAGCAGGGGTGTGTGTGGGGGGGGGAGACCAACTGTTTTATTAATCATCAGCTTTTATTAAACACCCACAAAATGAGACCCTCAGCCCCCCCCCCCCCCCAAGGTAAAAATGCCATTTCCCTGCAGCTCTATGGGAGGCCGGGGTGGGATGGTGCAGGGGTGTGGGGGTGTGGTTGGTTTCGGTGGGGCGGGGGGGGGCGGCCATTATGTCCCGGCCCAGCGAGAGGCCGTCCAAACCGCCGGCTTCAATCAGTTTGAGGGGCCGGCGCTGATGGGCGGACAGCGGGAGGTGAAGCTGCATGCGCTACCGCTAATGTTAATGTGTCGGCCGCTACCTCCATCGCCACGGCTACAGCTACTGCGCGTCCGCTCCACCACCTGGCCGCCCACCGTCTGTTTGCTTCTTCCCTCTCTCCATCCATCTCTCTAGCTCTCTACCTCCCCTGTCCCTCTGTCTTTCTCTCCACACGTCATCTTTCTCTTTCTCTCTCTCCCCTCTCATCTCTCCTCTCTCCAGCTTCCTCTCTTCCTTCGCCTCTCTCTGATTGACTCTTTTTCTTGGTCTCTCTCACCCCGTCCACCCTGTCTCTCTCATGTTCAGTCCTTCACTCTCCCTCCCCCTCTCTCTCTCCCTTTGTCTCTAAAATAAGAAGTCACTCTCAGGCTCATATACTTTGGCTGCTGGCTGTTTCCATCCAGGTTGGTGGAGAGTCTTCAGGTGTCAGAATCTGGACAGAAGCATTGATCTTCATCCCTCCTCTTCCTCTTCCTGTGTATACACTCAGTGTGGCTGTGTGAAACCCCACCCCTTTCCCCTCCCCCTCCCAAACTGTGAAATGGTGTCTGCCCCTTGATCCACATGACACATGGGTAATTTCAGATATTTGCCAACCTACTGAAGCAATGAAAACATGAGAGGGGCTGAAATGTACCCCAAATGGGACACCCAAAACAAACACATACACACACATATACATGCTCTCTCTCTCTCGCACACACATACACACACACTCACAGTTTGGTTAGCAGAGGTGAGGTCAGTTATCACATTCTCTGGATTATTATTGTTATTTTTAGTATAGTTATTATAGTATAGTTTCCAGTATAGTATAGTATGTGGAACGATGATAAAGTTGTCCAGATCAAGTTACAGAGGCAGGAGCCATGGAGTGCAGGTGTGATTCAGTGCTGGGTACCATTTGGGCTGGTGGTCTGGTCTCATGGTTATACAGTATTATTTTCTTATGATCTCTCTATCAGCACTGCCTTCTCTACAGCGGGAGGAAAATGGCCTTCAAATCCAGCGATGACTCTCGGCAGTGCCCCCCCCCCCCCATCCCGTACCCACCCCCTCATTCCCTCGTTGCTCGCGGGCTAAACGGTTCAAATCGACGACCGACGCTGACATCTGCCACGCCAGCCTCCGGGCCTCGAGTCAAAGCCACCCCACCGCCGAGCGCCCCCGTCCCGATCCCCGGCCCGAACCTTCGGCTGAAGCGCATCGTTAGAGGAGCTTTCTAATAAAACGGCTGGCAGAGAAGGGTACGCTTCAGCGTTTGAGACGTCTCGGCTTAGAGATTGGACTGGATTAGTTTCTGTGTGCTGGCTGGCAAGCCGTGTTTATTTTTCCCAGTGTGTGTGTGTGTGTGTGTGAGAGAGAGAGAGAGAGAGAGGGAGAGAGAGGGAGAGAGAGTGTGTGCTTCTCTCTTTCTTCTTGGCTGTCACCGCATTATTGCCAGGCTTAGTTCTACTCGACGACAGCCGCGCTGGAATGAGACCTTCGATTCAATCCGCAGTGCCGCAGAGAGAAGGCGGCCAATGCCAAACTCTGCTGCAACGATGACGGGTTCAGCAGCAGAACTGGAAGCAGAGGAAGTCGAAGTAGTAAAGAAATGTTTCTCTTCGTCACGGCAACCAATACCGAAATTTCTCTTTCGCCATTCATTGGTAGCCAAATATCATCCCCTCACATGCTTCTTTACAAGTAGTGTGAGCCTGGGCCTAAAGCTTACTGCCCCTTCCCCATTGATCAACCACAATGACAGTGACAGCTGCCCTCAGGCATCTGATTGGATAAGGCAGGTGTCAATCAAGGTCAAGCTCCAATGAGCTTTGAGAGAAGGGAAAGAAGGCTGAAGGTCCTGTGAGATATGGGGGCTCTAGGCCAACCAGGGCCAGGGAGACAAAAGGAGGGCAGCGAATCGTGAAAGGTGCCAAATAATTACGGTGCCTGGTTAACATAATTGAAGAGATTTTGTCAGGCTTGGGCTCCAGTGTTCTGCATTACGCATTAGCGGCTTGGTAATTATTTAGGCACTGCAAACTTAATTACCCCTGCTAGCACCAAATTCTCCACTTGATTGCTAACAATTTGCATCTTATATGGCAATTATTTACATTGTAATCACCGGGCTTTAATTACAAAGGAAACACTTGTTTTTGTGCGCGGGTGAAGTCCTTCCCTCCCCCAAGCTTCTTCCCTTCGGTGTCTTTTTATTATGATTTTTTAACTTGTACCTGCCAAATCTGTTCCACGTCCCCCCGCGCGCTCGGTAGGGCTGTCATTAATAAAAAGAGAGGTAATTTGGGATGCTTGTTCTAGCTGTTCTCCGCTGTGCTGGGCAATGCTCCCACAGTCTGTTCCCTGCCGCACGGCACAAATGAAAAAAGAAAATCTTCTTTTCCAGACAAAGATCCTGTACTACAGCACTATTCCTCTCTAACGCTGAAGACGCAAGATAATGGGAAAATCGGTGTGTGTTTACTTCATGTTACTTCTTGTTGGCCTATATTTATTTCTCCAGCAGTGTTGTTCAACTCCAGGTCCTGAGGGCTGTAGCATCTGTAGGTATCTGCTCTAGCTTTGCACCACTCCACCCAATTTTGCTAATTAGCTCATCTCCTGGACTAAGGAGGTGCTTTCAGTTTTGAAGTCAGCAGGTGTAGTGTGAGGCAGGCAGAAACACCTGCAGACACCAGGTTCAACCATAGTTCATCACAGTTATTCCTTTTTTTTGGAGTTCTGTCTGAATGTTTGCGGATATACCTTTGCTATGACAATACAAAAATAGCCCTGTCATTCCAATGAGGTGATTTGAATTTGATTTTTTATTTGGAGAGAGAGTGAGAAAGAAAGAGACTGAGACAGAGAGAGGGAGCGATTGAGAGAATGAGAGAGAGTGGGACAGACCAGGGATGCTGCTAGACTTTCAGCACTACTTGGACGTAGCCCCCCAGTGCCCACATCCTCACACTTGCAATTTATGATACATTTTTAAAAACTAGTTATCGATCGTTCATTATCATTTACTGGGGCACAACAAATTGTTACTGGGGCATGTGCCCCAGTAAATAGGGACTGGTGACACCCCTGGGACAGACAGAGTGAAAGAGCAGAATGTGAGACAGAGAGAAAGAGAGACATAATGCCACCAGTTTTTCACACACTTCCACCCTCCCCCATTACCCCCCAACCCCCTCGGACTCCCAACCCCCCCACAAGCTCATCCTCCAGCCTGCTGAAGCTGGTGACAGTCCTGCAGCCCTCTGACTGCACAGTGCCTGCAGTGAGACTTATGAAGGGGGGGCACAAGGGGGTTAAAGACTGGCCTAGGGGGCTGAAGACTCCGCCGTTCAAGGACTGTTAGTCAGGGGTTTAGGATGAATGTCTGTGCTGTCACATCATATCTGAGCATGAGCACACATACACACACACACGCACACACACACATACACACCCCTATTCAAACACATACACACTCAGATACGCTTACAGAGTCGTACACAAACGCACACATATACTCACACATGGTCATACTCATATACACACTAACACACACACTCGTATCCATAAACATTTACACACAGTTGCACACTCGCATTCACACAGGTATAAATGCACTCACAATATTTAATGTATATACAGACGTAGGCCTACAAGAGAGCACATAGACACATCAATACCATCACACACTCACATATACACTCAAATGCAAAAAATGTCCTTTGCACATGCCAACAAAGCAAATTGAAATTGAGCTGAGCGTAGTGCCCGCACTTTGGCCAGCAGGGGGCGACAGAGCTGCAGCATTTCACACAGCACACGCTTCCTGTGAGAAGCAGAACCAGCAGCAGTGCGTGAGCCAATCAGCACAGCCCAGCCAGAGCTCACACGGCTCATGCACAGACAGCTGCACTCCACAGATCTCACTGCGCAAATGTGCCCCCTACTGGTGGCCTGGGGCAAACCTGCCAACTACCAGCGGGAAGGCGATGTTCCACAAATCCCCATACCGGATGGACCTGTGAGATCATCAATCAATCTTTGCATTTTTTTTCCCGAATGTCAAAGTGCTGTATTGCCACAATGCGCCCAAACAACCCTATCACATGCTGGCTCGTCTGACCCAATCAAGGGAATATCGGCTTATCCCTGAGCTAAAACACGATTGGTTCACATCAGTGAGCATATGACAGCAACTTCGCCCATTTTGGGCTTAATGAACCCTCATCACTGCCTGCTGTCACCTGCCAGCGACCACCCAATCACCTGTCCTGGCATATCCTGCCACCCATTGGTGATTAGTTAAGGGCCGGTACCATCAGAAGTGACGCAATGGGCATTAGGCAACAGAAGTCATCCATTTTCACAACAGCTACTCTACATTCACTCTTTCACAGAAAATTGAGGGGTGCAAGCCCTTAATGATTCATGGGGGCCCCCAAAAATGTTTCGATAACCTGGGGGCATGGTTTTTGCCTTTGCCTCTGCTTCCATCACCTCCAGGCCACTGTGTGTGACCAGCCCTTTTATGGCCGGTAAACGCGCGCGGGCGTCTCCTGCGTAGGCTGTGATATCCAGTGACCGCTCCATGATAAAGTTATCAAGCAGAAACAGAGTGACAGACCCCCCGCCACCCTCACCCTCACCCTCACCCTCACTCAGCTATAGGATGCATTCTGTCTGGTGTGGGGTAACACATCATCAATATCTGCAATCATGTGTTTGTGCAGCTTCAGTGTTTTCTTTATTACAAACACGCCCCCAACAGCAAAGAACTCCCCTCATATAATAGGAGGTTTGGGGGGGGGTGGACTGTTTAATGTGGGGGTTCGGTTTAAAACTGCCCCCCCTTCACCCCCACCAATCCTATTGCAGGAAGGCTCATACATGCCAAAATGCAAACGTAAACCTGACCTCCAGAGACAATGCAGTCAATGAAGAGCCTCCAGTCTTCACCGAAAGGTAGGAAAAAAAGAAACATTCCAGCGAAAAAAAAAACAAGAGAAAAACCCTTAGGCAAACAGTAATTGGAACAGAAGCAAGGAACAACTGGCGCTTGGTGAGTGTGTTTTGTTTATCCAACACGCCTCTGCTTCTCGCCCTTACGCTTCAGCTAATGTGGCCGTTTCCATCTCCTCGGCATCGCTAATGTTCCTCCCTCATTTTGCCTGTTTTTTTTTGTGCTAATGTCTTTCTGCAGTCAGAGCCATGCTTATCTCTCTGATGAGACATTTAACTCTGTGCTTTTTGCTTGCACTTTGTTTTCTCCCCCCACCTACAAACTTTCCAGATACTGTTGCAAGCAGGTCTGTCAGGGAAGCACTGGCCTATTTGTCTGGTTGTGGAGATGCAGAGCAAAAGGATAATTTTTTGTGATTATACCTGGGTATAAAAGTTGGCCTGTCCTCTTATCTTTAACAGCCATGACTAACATACTGGATGCTTCAAAAGAATATGGAGGGATGAAAACCTTGGCCATCATTTCTTTGTTTTATATGCATGAAAGATCATCTCACTTTCCAAAGATGGATAGCCAATGTTAAGTTACAATCCAGAGTTGACCATCTGGTTAGTGCACAGAATCTGTAGTGAAGGTAGGCCGTAGCCATTGGCCGAGTGACATGCCTACATTTAGTCCATTATGACATCACACCATACAGCTGTTCTGAGTGTGACACATGTACATTCTGTCCATAATGACATCACACCATAGAGCTGTACTGAGTGTGGCACGTGTACATTCTGTCCATTATGACACCACACCATGAGTAATGGTAGGCCTGCTTCTGTGTGTTTCCTGCAGGCCTGCAGTTTCCCACCCCACCACCCATTCTGCATGGAGAAGTTTGTATCAGGGAACACCAGATAAGATGCCCTTGCCAGAGAAAAGACATCATGGCTGGCAGGTGTTTGACATGCATGAAGCTTGCTGCTTTTGCAACACAGTTTTGCACCTTGCTTATCTTTGTATTTGTCCTTGAATTTTTTGTGTTTGTCATGAGGGGAAGATATTTTAGTCTACCTTCTCTACTTCTCCCGCTTTGAATATATAAAGAAAGATACTATTTTTATGCTGCATACGTGCTTATCGCTGATGGCAACTACAGGAGGTAAATATGTTCGTGCTTTAGTCTCTAATGGGTTCTTCAAATGGTAATCATTAAAGAGCAGGATATTAGAGAGAGAAGGGGAGAGAGAGAGAGAGTGTGCGTGACAGGTAAATGGAAAAAACAGTCACGTTATCCTTCCCCAGCCATGAATAGCATCAGTGAAAGAGTGTGAGAGCATGGGTACCCATCTGCACTCAGCCTGGGTGCAATGTTGCATTGTGGCCCGGGGACTTGACTATATCCGGGGGGGGGGGGTTACGGGTTCAAATCTCAAATCCTTGGCATGGCCCTGGTGACGTACCCTCAAGTGAGACACTTAACCCAGGCATCTACAGTCCATATTCAACTGTATGAATATGCATGCTTGTGTAAAGGCATTTAAGCAATATAAACTACCCCTGGCCTCAGAAGCACCTGCTCAAATGAATATGCAAATGTGATTTGAAAAAAGCATATTTTTGCATATCTACATCCTGGCAATATGTTTTCATAACATTTAATTGAAATGCATTACCATGCCATACCCAGGTGCAGTTCTTCTAGGCATTATCTGATTGGCTGAGATATTGTGGCATTCTGCTTCCTCTCCGTTTCGCCTGTGTCTGACCTGAGATCCAAAAAGATTACCACAAATTTTTGGTATTTTTACCTAAAAATTTTGCTAACAGGACCATTATATTCATTAAAATTGTCTATCATAAAAAAAGTACAATTTTACTCTGAATATTGGTGGAAATAGACGGTTCTTTGAAAAACATTTTTTGAGAATTTCACTGGTGCCCAAAGGGTTAATTTTCTGACTCAGCTCTGGTTCTTGCAGTCCGTCTCTTTGGCTGGTAGCAGCTGCTTATCGTCACTTTGATACGGCTCTGTCGTGTCACTGAGGATGTTCTTCCAGACATGGACTCTGTTTTCACAATGTCTTTTTCAAGCTCTTAATCACAGCCACAAAGGGAGAGACAACAGCGTGTCCATCACATTGAACTGTCTCAGATTGCATGCTATTTTTATTGTCCATAGTTTTTTTTTTTTTTTTTAAATATGCACTTCAAATAGAACACACATTTATGTACATTCTGGAAAAACATGGAGTACTCAGAACACCCGGAATGACCTACTAAAATTCCAAAAAATTCTTTCTTCCGGAGACAGTCAGTTGGAAAATCCTTTCAAACATTGCTTGTAGGAAGGAGACGGCTGCTTTAGTGTTTTAAGTGTGCGGCACTGTACGAACAGAGACAACGAACAAAACGATGCAATGAAATATAACGTTTATTTTTTTCTGTACTGAAATGTCACATGCAAGAACCACCTGACTCAGAACACAGTTCTAAAGCAGATTTTATTCCAAAGCAGACCACACTTCCATCCCATAATGTTTCTCTTGTATGCTACTATTTTGTACATCATTAACACAAGTCTACTAAAATATGATGTACTAAACACAATTGTATGCAACATATACTGATACAATTTAATTGAAAGGTAGGGGGTCTGTCCTATGTTCCCTAACCCCTACGTCCCTTCTAACCCCAGTTCCCTCAACTCTATGTGCCCTAAGCCCTAAGTTCCCCTAGCCATATGCTCCCTCACTCTTTACTCAAAGTTTCATTGAATTTTATATGTAGTGCTTTCAATTCACATATCTGAGCCCATAATTAGAAGGCTAGCTTGAGTGAAAGCTGAGGTACAAGGATTTTCCAGACCTCAGAAACTGCAGCTCAGCCTGCTGTAACCTTGGCTAGCTTGACAGTTAATGTCAAATGAAGTGAACACATCCAGTAAGTTCTCCATATGCCCTGGCATATTTGTGCCATACGCAACTGAAATTAATTAAAAAAAAAAGATGCTGAAATAGCTTTCCACCTTTTGGAGTTGTAGATTTGCGCCAGTTTTGATTGAGATCGGTTAGTTGGGAGCTGAGGGCACGTAGGTGTGGTGCTGATAGTTAGTGCCAAGGTTGAGGCCTTAGTTATATCACCAGCCTGTGGCACTTCTGCTGACATTTCCATGCTGTGGGTGGAGACAAAATGCTGAACGCCAGAAAACAAATTCAGCTCACAACCCAAATAACGCGCGTCCTACTTCTGAAAGCCTTGGTGCTGGTGGGCTGCGGGGAATGCTGGTTGTTATTTTCACTTTAAAATCAACAAAAAATTTAGACCCAAGAACCTATGGGAGGTTTCAGGTGAGAAAAACCTTGTGACAAATCACTTTCTTTGATCAGTTTAAGTGCCGAGAAACAGCACAAACCAGTATACACGTGATCTAGCAAGAGGACCACAGTCGTAGCATGTAGGCTGACCATAACCACATCTGCTGCCCTGGGTGGCAAGAAGATGCACCAATCAAAGAAGCTCATTGTCTCCTCAAATAACCAGAGTGGCTGACAAAGCAAAGGCACACATTTGGGGTGCAGCTGTTTGTGTGTTTGAGTCCTAGCCACACTGGAGATGACTTTAACTCATCAGTGAGTTAGCAATAGCCTCATCCATGTTATTGCTCTCTGGCAGCCTCTAGTGGCTGCCCAGATGCCTGCAGGTAAATGAACTGAGCACATGTTGACCTTGAGTTCCTCTTGTATGTGATTGACAGTATATTTACATCAATACGAGACTGATGTAGCATGAAAAATAGCAAGCTTGTTCAATATGTAAAGGGTTACTGCAAACGGGGTTGCTCAGCTCAGTTCAGTTGGTGAAAAGGTGGGGTGGTGGGGGAGATGAAAATACAGAGAAAAAAACAAAATTTAACGCTGCAGAGCAGAGAGGGAGTGTGTTGGAGACATTTAGGTGGAAAGAATTATACAAAAGTCATCCTTTCTGCACAAAACCCCCAGTGTTCATGGGTTTCTATATTTGCCTCTACTGAGAGAGGCTCTGTTTTGTTCTAGAGTCTAACCCCCATGCGTTCACGCAGCGCTGGGATTTGTGTATTTATATCTGGTTATTAATACGAGAGAAAGAGAGAGCTGGAAGTGTGCTTCAGTACCTCTGTCCCCACGTCTGACTTTGAGCCGCCATCCAGCAGTCAGGGTGAGCGAGCGTGTGAGTGTGTGAGCGGTGTGCATGCTAAACAACGAGAAGCCGAGAAACAAACTACTGAGCAAACTCCACTCACTTTCTCTCTCTCTCGCTCTCTTTCTTTAGCTCCTTCCCCCTCTTTCTCTAACTCTCTCTCACTCTCTTTGTCTTTAACCCCCTTCCCTCCTTCTATCTTTTTCTAATTCTCCCTATCATTATAATTAATTAAATCAAAATGCCGTACTGGTATGGCATGTATTCAAATACATATTATCACAGTATCCAACATAATCATTCCAAAACAATTGACAACAAAAACAAGAATGTAGTTTTTAATAATTAAAATGAAAATAAATACATAGTACCATAGTAACATTACTTGTAATTCCCCTCTCTCACACTCTCTCTCTCTCTCTCTCAAATTCAAGCTCAAATTCAAGTTCAATTGAGTTTGAATGGCATGACCATCCATTAGTATTGCTAGAAGCAATATTTTACAAGTGCTCTAAATCAACAGTGAAACTGGTATCAACAAAATCTCATTGTGTGCTAAAATACAGAGCCAAATTCCAGTTAATTACTTGTATCCTACACAATGCTAGAAGGGTGACTTTGGTCAGCAGAAAGAACATGAAGGAGCGAAGAGTTGGACAGGATCATAGGTGTGAATGGGTGGACTTGAGCCAGATCACTTTTGATTTCAGGGGTTGTTTTCAGCCATGATCAGTCCCAGAATGCTTTGTGCAGAGTGTGTAGGGAGAGCTGATGTCTGGATGTGGGTTTGGTTGAAACCAGAAATCAGAGCCAGGTTTTGCTAAGCCCTCTTAGCACTGAGGTCAGCTGAGTGCCCTTGCCTTTAAATGGTTCTAAGATGATGTTAGCGCTGAGAGGGTTTTGGGAATTGTTAAGAGCTGTGACTGCAATGTCATGGTGAAAAAGTGACACAATAAAGGTGCTGTGTAAAGTCACTGAATTTCCTCCCTCTCTCTCAATGTCTTTGTCTGTGTGACAGGATCCTACAGATGGTAAAGCCCACAGCTGAATGCTCCTGGCCGACAAACCCAACAGCAAAACGGCTCCCACCCACTGTCCCTTTGCACCCCCCTTCCTCCCATAGACACACACACACACACACACACACACACCAGAAGACAATGCATGGTGACTACCCTCATTCGGCTGAACTGGAACCTGTCAGAGGAAGATCAAAATGATTAATTCACAGGTAGAGGTGTGTGTGTGAGTGCATGTGTGTGTTTTTGTGTGGGAAACTGTGGAGGGGAAGTAGAATGTCGTAGTTCAATAAAACAGGTAAAACATGAAACAGGTAGAGTGAAATTTTCTGGAGGCGATGCGGGGGGGGGGGGGGGGGGGTTCGAATGGGTAGGAAGCAAGTGGAGTTAGATTTATAGAGAGAGTAGTGATTTAAAAGCTCACAGATCTAGTTTGAAATGTTGCACGGTAACTTTACAAATAGGTACAAGGTACAATCTCTAATACGTACAACAACCTGAATTGTCTTATGAGGAATTGTCTTTTTCATTCACTGAAATGTCATTTTTTTTACTTAATCACTTAAACACAGGATGTGAAAAATACCCGAATAATGCCAGAATGAGTCAAGCGGGCCTTCAAAAATGCTCTCAAGGACACCTTGATCTTGAACTTTCTCACTCACTTGCTAATTGTCTTTCATTGACCATCGCCTTAGGAATAAAATGCAAATGCTCTTGCAAGTTTGTCCATGTTAGTTCCATGGAAAGCACAGGGTTAGTGAAGGTTACAAAAGCAGACCTGGCTTGTGTCTGGAGATGGAGCTGGAATCAGAGCTGGGTCTGGTAATTATCTGAAACATTTGAACTAATTAAATTCCCACTGTTGTTGAATATTTTAAAAGGAAACATAACTATTTTCAGCAGTATTCAGAATGGAAATCTTCTTTCTAATTATGAATGTATGTCTCTATTTGAAGTGGTTTTACTGGAAATTCTTTTTCAGACTTTCCTGGTATCAAAATAAGTGTAGTATTTTAGATACATATTTGACCATGGCCTGTTAATGCTTTGGCTCGTTATTGGAGCTGACAAAGGCAATGCAGGGTGAAGGTGGGGGGGGGGGATTTTTTGATGTGGGTGTGGGATATCAACCCAAGCGGAAGGGGCGTTGATTGATCTCACTGTCGAGCCACAGTCTTTATCGTCGCGGCAACAGACAGCATTTAGGGTGGGTGTGGGGGGGGGGGGGGGGGGGGGGGATTGTGTGTGGGAGGGTCGCTGGGCTGGTTTCATTTCATTAAAGGGGTTTAAAGGAATAAAAAGGGAACCACTTAGCGTTAAAGCACCCCGAGGCGGCTGGTGTCAGACACTGACATCAGTAAGATGGAGGACCTCATCCTCTCTCTTATCAGGGATCTTTCCTAAAGTCAGGTCTGCCACCAGCAGATCCTACAGCCACACCAGATACCATCACAAGCCCCATGTTTTTTTACACAACCAATATTAGACTCTGTTTTTATTGTTTTTTTGCAACAATGATTTCATTACTTTTATCCTATTTGAATCATCATGTTTGGTGTCTGTGTGTTTTAGGAGACGCGGTCTCACTTGTCCAGTCACATCAAGGAAAACTGCGTTACTCTGCGCGGAAGAAGTCGATGACGGCGGAGAAAACGGGGCATTGCGCTTTCCTCGGTCCCGTTGCGTATGGCCACTCCGGCGACAAGGCCGACATGACAACGCCTGTCAAACCAAACAACAAAACAACAACAAGAAAAGCACTTAAAAACACAAATGAACCATTAAGAAAACAAATTGCAGTGCATACTCTGATCACTGAATGAATAAAAAAAAAAATTAATTAAAAAAACAGACGAGATGAGTGAATGAGTAAATAACTGGGCTAAAAGAATGCATGTTTAATTTCACACCACATACAGAAACTCAGTTGCTGTCTGCTGAGTCAATCTGTGGCTTGTAGGAAGCGATGACATCATAACTTAGCTAACTTAAAAGCCCCGCTCTGAGAGAGTGTCAGTAAAGTGCCTTGTACCGATGCCAATGTCCTTAGCACTGAAATCCCTGTCTCTCCTATCACTGCAGCTGAAACAACTCCTGTGTGACATGTCTTCTATAAATACATTGTTTAATTTCAGTCCTTCCTCGCTTGTTTCCCGACTTTGTAACAGTTTGTTTTTATGGATTAATTTTGATAATTGCCCATGATAATATGCAAATGCCATTTTAAGGAACCCCAGATCAGTAATGGGTTCCTTTATGCATAATAAGTAAAGGAAATTGTGGTTTCCAACCTATGTGCGCTTCACACTGAACGTTTTAATTATAACATTCAGACGAGTGTAAAGTTAAGAATATTATTGAATGTGACCCTCATCCTTTCCTCGGATAATTAAAACTATTTAATGTGAAGTACTCAAAAGCAATGGCACCACATTAGAAGCAATCAAAGTAATAAGAGGAAGCCGTTGCAGACGGGTGATCCCTATTAAATCAGACACACTTGCTAGTCAAGTTTAAAAAAAAAAAAAACGTTCAAGGAAATCAAAGGTTGAGATGTTATCTGCCTCTTTTCCAGGCTGGAAACTCTCCGCTAGGAAGAGGTCATTATTTTCAAAGTCCCAGGTGTTTTGCAGGTGTTTTTTTTCCACACCCGCTTGTGAGGGAAGCAGAAAATAAATTCTCTGCTGGTTTTTTATCCTTTGTTTGCCAGAAAAATAGCAGTGTTGTCAGACTTTGGGCTTTCCTCCTGATTGGATGCTGGAGGACCCTTGAGGCCGGGAGTGCGCCGTGGTGGATGCCGGGGCGGATGCCGGGGCGTAAATGAGCGTTTCAGGACCATTCAGGCCTGGCACCAGTCACGTCAAATCCACCCCCAAAGTCCCAAGCCCTAATCAGAACAAATGAGACCAAACCATTCAGCCCGGCTCGATTTACCAAGAGAACATTCTTTTGTGGTTCACCTCTGATCTCGTTGGCTTGCACAGTTGTGCTGAACTGCAACGGCACCTGTATGTCAGTTGATTGCTGCTATGTTTGATCTTGTGTTGTGCCAAGGATCGCCAAGTACAGCGCCCACAGTCTGGTGTCTGTCCTGGCCGTGCCAGTGCTGGCTATGGTGATGCTTAATTGTCCCTACTGTCAACCAGGAAAGGAGCAACTCATCCATCCAGGAGGTCTGAACCACATCCCTCTCCAGCACCCCCTGCTGGTCGATCCTGTGGGAAGCGGTCCGCTTGCGAAAATGTGAATGAATATTCTTGTACTATTCGAGAACTAGTCGGGGTGACAGACCAAGTGTGGATGTCTGTGCTCCCTCCAACTGACAGCGAAAGTTAGAGCGACGAAGGAATAACTTATTGAGTACAATATAAGATATAAAAATGATTGAATATGGGGTCATTCCAATTTTGCAAAAGCAGAGGGCCTGCCCATGAGCAGCCAAAGTGAAGTTTTGACAAAGTCTAGGTCAATGGGGGAAAAAGTCCATTTCTGTTTTTCTGTGTTGCATTGCGTATGGAGGAAGTGTCTCTATTCTCCGGCTCGAGTAAAGACCTTTCCACCTTACCCTAAAACATGCTTCTGGTCTTTGCACTAAGGATGGCTTGGCTGCAGTGTCCAGAGCACAGGAGGTTTGTGTCTTCTGCCTTTGTGTCTGAGTGAAATTTGCATTCAGTTTGTCACCACCTCGACTCTCACCAAACGCCAGTAAAATTGACATGCTGAGGCTGTTTTTTTAACAGAAGTCACCCTGTTTATTTTACAGGGGCTGTAGGTCCTAACACTAATGATTAATACTCTACGATAAAGAACAGTGGGAGGAAAGGACAGATAGAGAGAGAGAGAGAGAGAACCAGAGCTGAGTAACCTCCATTATAAGAAATACAGAAAAAAACTTGCATTTGGAACATTTGACCAACGAACCCGAATAAAGAGTGAACTAAAATTGCTATCTGACCCAAGAGAGACTGAATGGCAGAGGATTCCCTGCTACAGAACGGAAACAGACCCATACTGAGTGGATGCTCATTGACTACAGGCTCGCAGTTTTTAAAAATATCGGCTGCCAAAAGAAGAACGTGCATGTTCTCACTGCAAGACAGGACTGGCAGTACATCTCTGGGGAGGCAGAGATCCACGTCCTCACACACTGCACCAAATATTCAGAAAAGTCAATTAGGAAAAGCATACATCAAGAGATTTACTTTGATTATGAAAAACATACAGTTTTGTCTTTGAAAGGTTCAATGAAAGGGGTGGAGGAACCTCGGCCGTAACTTTGACACTGCTCAATTCAGTCTGTGATGACCCTGACAGCACTCAAATTACGTACTTTATGTGTACATACAAAAATCGATAATAATCCAAGATCATTTTGTGATTATTATTATCATTATTAGTGGTGGTAGTATTATGATTATTTCCTGATGATTGCTTATTAAATGATGAACGTATTCACGTATACAGTTTCACTAATAAACTTATTCCCTTTAAATAAAGAGATTTTGAATCTCAACTTCAGCATTGCGTGTGAGTGAGAAATAGGGGGAAAGAGAGGGAGACTGGAGGAAGAGAGGAGAGAGAGTAGAGACATGGGGAGATGGGGAGGGAGCAAGGGGAAGAGGAGGGGGAGAGGGGGAGAGGGGACTGGGAGACAGGGGAGAGGGGTAAGAAGGAGGGGGGGAGGAGGCTTACACAGGGCAGGTGATTAGACACAACAGGTACAGATGTTCCCGGTGACTTCAAAGCACCCTGAAGGAGCTCTGGAGTCATCTGTGCCGGGGCATGTATCACTGAATGGGTGCTCATGGACCCTGCCCCCCCCCCCAGCCCAGCTACCCCAACCCAATTTACCCCCTTACCCCCACCTCCGTGGGCACGGGCGCCATGTGCCAAGTTCAGCTGCCTGCCTAACACAGAACCCATGGAGGAATGCACTCAACAGCTGTCACACCCAATCAGTGGGCCCAAGTGGATCGAGTGACAGCCAGGGAGTCCCGCCCCCTCCCTCTCTCCTCCTCACCTAGAGACCACAGCCAGACGGCACGGTGACAGCAGGTCTCTGTAACTGGGTGGGGGGGGGGGGGGGGGGGGGTAACTGGGATGCGGTGTGATCTAATTTAGGGTTGGCTTCATAAATAAGACGAATGAGCGAATTCCTGGCAACGATGGAGAAAGAAAAAAAGAAAAAAAAAACTCATTTTTGAATTTGATACATGAACAGAGAGCTTGTATCATCACTCATGCGCTGTCTGTGTTCCTAACAGTGTTTATTTTAAAAAAAACCATGTGACTGAAACTTATCAAATGTCATGTAATGTCATAATAAAGCAGGTTTGTTTTCATTTTCCAGAAAAGAAACAAAATCTGTATTTTTGGAGACACTGTGTTGTTTTTTGATGCTGATGAAGTGTTTTCCTCATTCTGTAAATGAATCCCTTTCTTTTTGGAGGGTGCTGGGTGGCTCATCCTGTGAAGGCACTGTCCCAGTGTGTAGATGGACCCCACAGTCTGCATCCTGTTAGAGCCAACTTTGAGGGAACCATGTTGGTTCAAACACACTTATAAATGACTATTTGCAAATATATTGGGTAATTGGTTTAATTGCTCCCGAGTTCTTGATGTTGGCACAAAAGAGTGACCCCGTAAAAACTGGGCCAAGTGCGCTGTTCTCCTCTCATTTCAGGCCCAGGGTCATGTTTCCTTAGGCACAATCTCTGTCACAAAAATGCTGCTCGCATTTCATCTATAGGATCTGAAATCACAATATTCATTCACCCAGGTAAGTGACATTTCAGGCTGAGCCAAAGGAGAAAAAGGGATGTATAAAAGAAGAAAGAAAATTGACAGGATATGAAAAATATGTTTTTTTCTTTGCCTTTTGGTCACTACCAAGCAAACCTCTGAATGGCACATAATAAATCTGGGCCGCTGAAAGCGAGGATGGGGGTCATTCGATACAGGGGGTACCGCACAATGGCCACCTGTCCCAGCTCTAGCTCGGGTGCGGCTTCTCAGGTTCCCCCAGCCCAGCAAAGTTCCCAGGGTTTGCTCCGCACGACGCCGTTGGTCGACGCCCGTATGAAACCTGTTCCTCTACAGCAGCGGTGCCGAACTGAGTGCCATCTATGCAACCTTTCATTTCAGTTACTGCTGCTGTGCATGGTTCAATTACCCATCCACTCATGTGCATACTGTGTTAAAACACAGGATATGAACAACAGTTGTCATTGAAGTTAAATACACTACTCATTTAATTTTATACACATCATGTGCAAAGCAAAAGAACTCATCTATCAGATTATGTAACTAATTAGATAACCGTACAGAGGATGGAATAAAAAACTAGCATACATGTTATGTTACAGTCGTTTAGCTGACAGTTTTATCCAAAGCGACTTACACTTGATCAGGCTAACCAGGGGCAATTGCCTCTGGGAGCAATGTGGGGTTAAGGACCTTGCTCAGTGGCCCTACAGCAATGGTGTTCCGTGCTTGAACCATCAACCTCAGGCGTACCAGTCATGTACCTTAACCAATAGACTACAAGTTACCTCTGTACACGCAGCCTTCCATAGCAGTGAGTTTGGGACCACAGCCCCGGTAGTGTCAGACACAGAGCTGTGACTATGAGTGAACTGGAGTTTCCAAAACTCACAACAGGAATAGCTAAGCATTGCCCTGTACAGCTACTGTGTACCTCCGATTTTTTTCTTCTGACTCAGCACTTAATTGATCATTTTAAAGGTCACTTTGACACACCCTGAGGCTGTAATGCAATGTAATGTAATTTGAAAATGGTGTTCCTCAATGAGCCGAATCCAAAAATTGGGAGATCAGTGGAAGTGTGAGTATTTAGGACATAAAAGTCAATGTTCTGACCTCCTCCTGACATTATTTCCCATGTCCCATCATTTACGTTCTTCATGTATCTGAGATGTGATGCAGCTATCCTATTTGGAAAGCTTCCTGAACAAATAAGGCAACATTACTTTTGCAGTTGGTTCTGTGAACTCCTATGTCACCACTCTCTGTTTTGGTTGCATGACTATTTCAGGAAGTTAGTTTGAATGGAGTGGGTCTGACATTGCTAACTCACCTCACCTCACCAAGTTTCTTACGTCTGAACTGGTTACTGATTTTAAGGTATAAACAAAAGCAACTCTCTTTCTATCACTCTCTCTCTCTTTCTCTGCTCAATACCAGGGTTTGCCATCTCCTCTGGGTTTGCCACCTCCCCTTTCTATTCTCATTAGAAACATGAAGAACCCTTTGAAGACCTATAACTGCTCACCCCTCTCATCCCCTGATTGGACGCTGCTGGCCGGCTGCCCCTCCCATTAATACAGACCTGCCAGATGGATGCCTGCTCAATCCAGCTAAAAAAAAAAGTTCAACAAATGCAGCAACAACTCTATTATCTCCACCCCCCCTCAGGTTAACCTTGTGGCATGCGTCCACATGGTGGGAAAATAGCACATGGTTTTGGGGTTAAGGGGGTGTGGATGAGATCACAATGAGGAGGGCTGCTTTATGCTAATCATCCACTCTTACACAGACCCTGCTTTGATATCCTTTGTTGTGTAGATCTCTGAAGTGACAATTCTGGAATGTTACAGTAATTACCAGCACTTAATTACCTCCTTTTTATGTTCTGCTACTGTTGTTTTTTTATTATAATTATTTGGCTTATGTTCTAACAATTTTCATAGTAGTTTTGCATCATTATTTGTCTTCCTCTCTTTTTGTTGTTGCCATTGTAATTATTACCCTTACCACAACTACTGGCAATTATAATATATCAAAAGTCACCGTGCCAACATCACCACCAACAGTGCCATAAACAGAGTGCTGAGAGGATTTTATTTGTCAATAAGGAAAAAAAGCAACACATTCATTGTGTTTATGTTATTGGCTGTATAAATTCACTTAAATGATCGATTGGTCTGCAAGTCCTCATCTTGGCAAGTGTAATGTTTAGAGAACAGGGGCAAATAGATCTGGTCTTCCCTGATTGTTGCCTACATAATTCTCCCTTAAAAGAAATATGATTTGAGAAAACATAGGAAATGATATCCCAGCTGTCAGCTGGCAGTTCAAGTGGAGATGAAGCCCAGTTAAGGCTGATTGTGTTGAAACAGTTGCCTGAATTATCCCAGCACATCCTGCTTACTGTTTCACACAAACACTTCGTACTCCCCCTTCAGATCCTTTGGTGACATTCGACCGGGTCTTTACAGAGGCGCGACTGCAGCTGTTTTCTTTCCGAACGCTTTCCAAAACGGTAAGCGTCTACACCAATCCCACTTGCTCTCTAACGCGCCTCAAAGCTAAACACTTCCTCGACGTTTGTCAAGCTCAATGGTGTACTAAGAAAAAAATGGATGATGTATAGCAGTGATTTAGCAGTTAGCTGGGCCTCTGTTTCACAGCCTACCGGCTGTCTTGTGGTGGGTAGGTTCTGGCTGCACTGGGTATTTGCCATGGAAATTAAGTTTGACATTGTATCAGGCTGACTCTAAAAATGTGCTGTATTGACATCTTTTTTTCTCTGAGTTAAGATGTGCAAGAATAGATAAATGAACTGAATTTGCAGGAATGGCAAGTTTTCACATGTAGTGTTGTTTTGCTCTTATTGTAGTTGACAGTACTTCATGAGTGGGTTAGGGAACAACAAACTGCTTGCAGAATGCTGAGGAATCTCTAGAAGAAAGAGGGAAAGAAGACATTTTGTAAACACTGCTTCTTTTGTCATCACAACTACTTCTCACAAACATAAAACATGTCAAGAGACAGAGTTAAGAATTTGCGTTGAAACACAAATTTAACCAGAACAGGTGCAGCAACTACAAGTGAACTGACACAAAATATTGGATCTGCAAAACTGAGCAAAAATGAATGAACAAAAGTTTGAATTTGTTCATTAGGCACGTAATCCCTTTTATTTTACAGGTGTTCCATTTGGTGCCCTTACCTCGCTACAGCACTGAGTTGCGGCTTGCGGCACGCGTGGAAAGTTTCTGTTTGGTCAGATCCCACGTCAATCAAAATTCCAGCGCCGTGGATCCTCCTGTCTTCCGCGCACCGCGAGCTCCGCGCACAGCCTGCTCTACAGCACCGACACAGGCAGAGAGAAGTCGTGCAGGTTCCCAGAACACAATGCTGTTTGAATCCTAGAGCGCCCCTGTTCATCTGCAGCAAAAAAAAGAGAAGAAAGAGAGAGAGTGTGTGTGTGTGTGTGTGTGAGCGAGAGGAGGGCGATAGAGAGAGAATCCTACCTACTCATACAGCTAGCCAGAACGGGAGAGACAGCAAGCGAGAGAGAACGACCGGAGGACGCAACTGGACTGGGAAATAAAAGAATTGTTGGACCTGCACGAGGATTGCGTTATTCTCTGAATAACAGCAATTTCATTTTTAGAACAGTCCTTCTTTCGTGATATCAAGATGTCATCGTCGGGTAAAGACAACAGCGGTGCTCAGCATGCCAATTACGTGGGACCGTATCGCTTGGAAAAGACGCTTGGTAAAGGACAGACAGGTCGGTGTTTTTATGCATTTCCTTTCTTGCTTATTGCGATGTGGTGCCATCGGCGTTCCGCTCGCTGCTGAGGTGAAAGTATACCGGTTGGGTTTGGATAATTTATCGCTCTGTGCATGTTGCCTTTGCGGGCGAATGTCTGCCCGGTTTTGTCACCAATTTTGGGGGGATCTGGTCCCTGCACTGCTGCCTGCTGTAAACATGATTATTACCGAAGCTCTCTGTGGGACGAGCGGATTTGCATTTTGTTGCACATTCATTTCGGCATTCTGCGAGTGCTGACGCTTCAGCCCAGGGTGGACCTTGCACGAGAAAACCGGCTATCCACGCGATTGCGATCATTTTTAAGGAAAAGGAACTTGTTTCCCTGCAAACTGTGAACGCCTTGCTGCGTTATGTGATTTCGTTTATAATGCCGCTAATCCTGGTTTGAGAAGTAGCCTACCCTGTTTCTATTCTTAGCGTATCTTCCGATGTGTTCTTGTACATCATGATTTTACCCGCATAAGCGAAATGTTTCACTGTCATGCAGGCTTTGACAGTATAATCGGTTAGAAGTGACTGTGTGGGGAAGTCGTAATGAATTGTGTATAGCAGGTGCAACCTTCATGATGTATTGAATGCTTAGTCTATCCTCTGTAGCACTGATTATGATGCTGAAGGATGTAAGAAAGCAGCTCCAAAGCTGCAGTGTTGAAGGAGACCAAAAATTATTTGTTCGATTTACTAAAATAAAATGGGGAAAGTGAAAACATAACATTTTTTAAAAAGCTTTTATTGTGTCAACGATTTTAGATTTCCAACTGATTTCATGCGAAGGGCGAGTCAGTGTTGTGAATGGCATTGTAAAGACGTTTTTTTTTTTACGAAAAAGTATTCGGCTCACTAATTCACTGCTTGCGGTACATATTCTAGAAACAAGGATGCGGTTAGCGACGGGTGTCAAGGGCTCGATCGGAAGGGTAGCAAGGCGCGGATCCAGAGGGGGGAGGAACGGGGGGGGGAAGTGATGCAACACGCTTTATGTTGCCCCCCACCCCCCTCCAAAAAAAGGAGAGAGTCCCATACGCAGAGTGTGATTTTCGGCCCATCTGTTGTCTATAACGGCGACAATAGGCGTTACCTTCCCAACCCCTTCCCAGCTGGCTATGCTGAGCAAGCTCGCGCTGTGTGGACACAAATTCTGCAGTCCGCAGTTTTATTCAGGGGGATTTCGTGCGCGTGGCTTGACGCTGCGAGATAACACCCGCCCAGACCATCGCCCCTTCTTAAAAAGGTAGCGAGTTAATGGTCACGGACCATGAATAATCTTGGACCCTGTTTTCTCGATAATCACGCGGCCCGAGCTCACGCTTCCTATCCCAGCCACAGATGGCCATCCTATTTGTTTTCTTATTGTACAAATTGACTGTAATATAACACCGCTATCAGGTTTGCATTTTTTAAAATCTGATTGATTTAGGACACACTACCAGGGCACATAGTGCTTGACTAATTGAATACCGTGCAAAGTGCCCAGGTAGGCCTAGAATTCGTGTTACAGTAGTGATGTAAACACCCCCGGCGCATAATTTAAGGCGAATGTAGGCCTTATCCCTAAGCAGACCCATGTTTAAAAGTGGTGGCTGTCCTTTCATCTTGTAGACTTGTTTTTTTACTTACTTGGAGACTGTTATGTAAAACATTATTTAAATTATTTATGTTTCATGTTCATGATTATTTAATTCTTGAATTCCAAATAGTTTATGGGTTTATTTGGCCCAGTTGTTTAGCTGTAATTGAGGGAATGTAGTCTCTAAACCCGTCTGCCCGTTTAACTGTCAGACTCTCAGTCTACCTCTGTCTGTTTTTTTGGACCATTTAATGTTTGTTGAAGCACATTTTTTGCTATTCTGTTTGAAAGATGCTTTAGCAATAATGAAATAATAAGTATGTGTTTGAAGTGCCCATGATCTTTCAAAATATTTGGTATCCCACCCAATCGATTTAAAGTCTTGAAGTATGTTGTGGAATGGTGCATCCCCAGTCTCCGTAGTCATCCAGTGTCACTGTGACTGGTTGATCTATATCCTCTCACTCCTTCTGTGTATCTATGCTCTACCTGTCTGTTTAAACATCTCAGCAAGTCTTTCTCTTCTACAGCACACCTGATCTCCACACTGTCATTTCTGCTGTACATATTCCACAGCCCATAGTTTACCACAATAAGCTGTACGGAGGGGTTGGGGGTTGGAAAGCAAACATTTGCCTTGGAAAGGGCCCGCTTTTGCTCGTCGTCTGTCACTCTTCTCGATGTTCTGCCTCTTCCTCAGGCTGGTGGTGTTTACGCTGTATCAAGCACCGTCGGACAGACCACACATTGCGAGCAGGGATATTTCCAAATGAGTAAACAGCTGCGGAACAGGACTAGACGTGGCGATAATTAGCGTTTTGTCCTCCTTGAGCGTGACGTGAGAATTAAAAGCTGTGTTATTCATAAAACAAAGACTGGCTAACCCCTGGTCTCGCCTTTCTGGCTGTACACAGGACTTTCATTTTGACGTCATTTTTTGACTACAGTCTTGATTATTCTTTGTTTCTTTGTACCATGTATAATTCAAATATGATCCATTTCTTTCACTAGCCTGGTTGCAGTGAAGACCTTTGATTGGGCAATCAGTCCGTTCACGTTGTGGACTGTGATTAAAACCTAGCCGCCAGTGCTCTCAGTCGCAGGGCTGTGGGAAGAAGCATGGCCAGGACCAATGGCGACCGCTCAGGTGACTCTCCTGGGCTGTGACAGGCAGGTTATTTATAGAGGGCAGGTAGAGGTGCTGTGCATGGCTGATCTGGTTGTCCGGCATGGGCTCTGTTCATTATGGGATTAGGCAAGAGTGCACATGCCCTGCTCCTGGCTGTGGCGACCATAATCCCACCCCCCCCCCCCTTCCCGGCACCTCCCCCTCCCCCTCGACACACACACACACACACAGACACACATCACAAAGTCCCCTCCTCACATCCGCTCATAGGTGCTGGCAAGAGCAAGGAGAGAGACAACAATAAGAATAGTAAATAAAAACACAGGTAGAGGATCACACAGAAGTGGCCTTTAGCCATGAAGGGTTTTGGAGAAAGCTCCATCTCCATGGTGACTGGGACAGGTCTCTGCACATTGTTGTTGTTGCTGTAGTTTTCCCACCATTTTTGCTAGGAAAACGATTAAAGCATCCCTGTTGTGGTATTTGCATATAGAGGTACAAACAAAATAACAGCTGAATATTGAAGCCTGAAGTCAGTGCTGCCTTGCAAGGAAGAAGAAAACGGGGGTGGTGGTGCAGGGATTCTGGAATTCTGGGATGTCTTACAAGTGGTTTGGAATCTGCCCCAATTGTGACATCAGAACCAGGCTTAATTTGCATATTCCTGTTCCATAAAGAGACCTGGTCAGCTTGCACAGAGTGTTTGTGTGAGTGAAGGCTTCTTTTTTCTGCACATGTGTTCTCTGGAATGCGGTTTACATTTTGAGGGGCTGTAGGGGTTCAGCTATCACCACCTGTGCTATCAGCCAGTCAGGGCTGTCGTTCATTAATATGAATGCATGAATGTGTCACACCCACTCAAACAATCTGCTCTTTTCCAGGGAGGAAATAGCTTTAAACAAAATGCATGATTAAAAATATGTATCATGGTTTTTTTTATTTGAAAAAAAAAAAAAACTATACACATTCATTTTATGGATGCCCAGGAATGCTTGGACATTCAAATTGAAATGGCCATGTTGAGACTTTTAAGGTTGACATAAAACAGGGGAACAGCCCGGCCCGAAAGCTCTCGATTCAACAAATCATGGCCTTGACTGTAGATGAGCTGAATAAGTGTTTTAGTGCTGTGTTAGATCAAAAGCCTGCTCCCACACTGGCCCTCCTCAGATAAGACTGGAGACCCCTGACTTGGAGGATGGGAACGTATCTACGGGGTCATTCTCGTTATCTTGTCGCTGGCAGGAGTACGTTGTTGCTTTGGTTTAGTGGGTCCTACAATTCCTTGGGTACTTCTGGAGTCCCTTCTCCTTGACAGATGACACCGATACCAGTCTCTCTCTGTCTCTCGCTCTCTCTCTCTGTCTCTCACTGGTGCACACCAATGACGCGCTTTGCTGGTCAGGACTCGCGGGCGGCTTAAACGGTGATTGCTTTGCGATGACAACCGCCGCGCACTCCTTTCTTGGGCGTCTCTCCTCCCTGGATGTAATACATATGGACCTGTCAACAGCACGGGTCCGGCGTGCCAAAGAGGAAGACGTTAACCTTTAGTTACGTATGGCGGACAAGCTAAGATCGGTGTTGTGCAAAAGCAGTCAACTTTTACAACTGTGCTGGTCTCCAGGGTCCTTTGGTTTGAAGGGGGAGGGGGGCGGTTTTGGATGGAGGGAAAAGGTTTATAGGCCTAAAAGGATATTAACCTGTGCAACCCATGTTTTACAGAACACACACAGGGATGAAAAATTGATGGGACCATTGGTTTTCTGGAACATACGTGTTGCAAGTTATGTAGAAAATTGGTATCTGTGAAGCTAATAGCTATATTCTGTTAAATTATGAATCCATATATGAGTTTTGTTTTGTTTCTGGTCTTTCCTGCTGTCTTGACTTGGATGAAAAAAATACGCTTTCTGATGTTGTTGATGTACTTTAACATCTGAAGGAATGACTTGGTTTGTGAGTTAAGACTCAGCTGCAGCTTTTGCCTGGGAGCTTGGCTGTTATTTTCTGGGTTGTGTTTTCAAGGTGAAATGATTGTCTTGTTCTCCTCATATTTATATATTATTCACCTGACAGTTGGAAGCCTGGATCCCTGTCTGACGATAGCTCCACCACGGCAGATGTGATAGGTTTGACTTTGATACGGGGAATGGGGGAGCTTTTTGTTATTAGCACGTCTTTTTTTTTGTCGATCGTGTTATTTTCTCAGCCGATGCCGATTGATCAATGAGATGACCCCTTCTGCTCGATTGGGAGAAAGTGTTAATCTGACATTGACTGATCGCAGGTGATCTGCCATTTCAGATCAGTACAAATCGGAAAGATTTTCTCATGCCCGGAAGGGCCATCGTTTGACGGGACTGGGATTCTGGGATAGAAGAAAGCGGCTGCATGGTTTTGTGTGACGTGCGCAGAGGGCCGATATCGCGCCCACGTATCAATATCACCAAATTGACGTATCAAAAGTATACCATTGATGACCTTTGAAGGCCTGCACCAGCCAAACTTTCTGATTTTATTTGAATAAACGCTCATTAAATGGTATCAGCGAGTGGTCAATGAGCTAGCTGGAACGCTAATGCTTCCCTCTTTTACTCATTCAGGTAGCTCACATCAGCCGTAAATGTTGGAAGGCACATCATCGCACACTGAAAATCATTTTTGGAGCAAGTCAGAGAATGAACTTCCTCCAAAAAATGGCTGAAAATACTCACGCTTTTAGCGACATTATGGTGTTTTTTAAATATTCATTCTCGAACCTGGATCATCGAGCAACATAATTTTCTGATTCCAGGACGTGTTTTTTTTTCAGGCCTACAGCTGAAAACAAAACATAAGGAAGAGGAGAGAGGACCTTTACAACCTGCTTTTCCGCACTGTTTTTGGAATCCTTTGTTCGTGTTAAGTCGATGGCTTGAATCATCTGGCTGGCCCATCTGTGTGACCTCCTTAGTTACCCCTCCTACATCTGGTGGTAACCTGTTGTTTTGCATTCTGTAAGCCTGAATCCTGTGTGGTATGCCATTATCAAGGGTGGGGGGTGGTGCAGCAGATCTATTTGACTATTTTTTTTCCCCACAAGATATTGTGTTACTTAATTTTGTTTTATCAATATTTTTTGGTTGCGTTTTTGTGTGGCTAATTTTAGGCAACTTCAAATGAAATTTATGCCACTATTAAAAAGTATGTTTTTATGTAAATGAAATTGACATTGCTTTTTAGAAATGCGTTTTGATAGAATGTTGGTCTTGAGGTGAATGATTTTAATGTTATGTTAATGTTTCTAATGGTCAAATGAAAACACAACCTTTTTGCCCACTGTATTTAAAAGCAGCACTTTAGGGTATAATCACATAGCTAAGAGAATTGCTGTACTTGGCCTTTGTATCATGTTTAAAAATGTTTTGTGAGGTCCCTGGTAGTCTCCATCAGTGTGGTCGGCTAAGCAGTGAGAGGTTTGTTCTGTGGAAACGGAGGAATGCTTCACCAAAAAACCAACAAACAAACAAAGCGAAATGTTAAGACAACTGCTATTTGTTTATGTGATTTCGGCGAGTGGAGACAGAGCTTAGGCTCAGGTTTGGAATGTGTGGGTTACTGAAGCTGTATGAATCGAGCTACGATCCCTCACCCAATGGGGTCAATCGTCCACCTGCTAGCTTGGGCATAGCGTGCAGGTTGGCGACCTGTCTGCCTTTGGGAGCGGGGGTGCTCCCCCGCTCCCCCTTACAGAGCTCCCGCATGTGTGTGCTTTGAGCCGGTTGTGTCTGCTCCGCTGCCTGGCCTTGGGGGTTTGGGGGGATTGAGGGAGGGGGAATCTGGTGGCTGGTAGCGAACAGCGCTAAGCGCTACGCTTAGGCTCTGAAATGAATCCTGAATGGTGTTGGTGGTGGTGGGGGGGGGGGGGGTTTGGTGGTGGTGTTGCTGCACTGGTAAGCCTGGGGGGTGGTGGTGGGGGGGGTGTGGGGTGGTGGTGGTTGCTGCACTGGTAAGCCTGGGGGGGGGTGGTGGTGGTGTTGCTGCACTGGTAAGTTGGAGTGGGGGGGGGGTTTGGTGGTGGTGTTGCTGCACTGGTAAGCCTGGGGTGGGGTGGGGGGGGTTGGTGGTGGTGGTGTGCTGCACTGGTAAGCCTGGTGGGGGGTGGGGTGGGGGGGGGGGGGTTGGTGGTGGTGGTGGTGTTGCTGCACTGGTAAGCCTGGGGGTGGAGTGGGGGGGGGGGTTTGGTGGTGGTGGTGCTGCACTGATATGCCTGGGGATGGGGGGGGGTAGGGTTCCCATGGTCGGGTTTGGGAACGCTCCATTTAGAACCGGAAGG
The DNA here is from genome assembly GCA_019788955.1 of Albula glossodonta. NCBI lineage: Eukaryota > Metazoa > Chordata > Actinopteri > Albuliformes > Albulidae > Albula > Albula glossodonta. The sequence goes on along the minus strand of JAFBMS010000098.1, from coordinate 386,509 downwards.
GTTGCCGGTGTTCTGGTAGTTTCCGCCGACAGGGAAGGCCCGCTAGGCTGAGGGGAGAGCCGCGCAATGAATAGGCTGTCAGACAGACCACTACTACTGAGGGAAACGGAGGGAGAGAGAGAGAGACACACAGAGAGGTATAATGAGAGAGAGAGAGACTAAGACAGACAGAGAGAGAGAGAGAGAGAAGGGGGGGCCCATATGTCATGAAAGAGCTTCACATAGTAGGAGTGTAAGGGGAGCTTTGGGGAAGTGAGAGGAAGGGGGGGGAGAATGGGAGGAGATTCGGCTCCCTAAAAGGACCAACCCCCCCCCTCCGTTCCAGTTCCATCACCTCCCTCCTATACAAAAGAGGGTAGCCTTTTTTTCTCTACCCTGCTCTCCCTCCCTCCCTCCCCCCTCCCCCCCTTATCTACATTGAATGCTTCTCTCCACCCCCCTGCCCCCCCCCGCCCCCACCACAGAACTGCGTGATGTGTACGTGAAGCCTGATGCCATCCTTTTCTCTCTCTTTTTTTCTCTCTCTCTTTTTCTTTCACTCAGTGAAATTTAAGTCCCCTCGCGTATGCTTTTACGGGGCGGCTTCTCATCTGTCAGGAGACGCAAAAGTGCATTATTTCTTTATGTACATTTTTTGGGGGGTTTGGGAATGGATGGGGGTTGGGATAAACAGCTATTTTCATGGTTAACAAAAGAGCGGCAGTCCCTCTTCCAGGCGTATCAGTCAGACAGAGCTGCTGGTGAAAGCCGCTGTGTTCTACCGCCATTGAGAGAGGGAGATTTGCCTAAGCCATGACTGCCTCTTCCCCCCGATCCCAGGCCTAGCACGGCCTCCTGTCCTTGATCTGGCGCTCTCTTTCGTAAACATCCAACCATTAATGAAGGCGGGCATCAATGGAGAAGCAGACCCCACTCAAAAAGCACAGGCCTGCCTCTGCCAGCGCCCCCCCCCACACTCACACATGATAACTCATTGATGTTGAGATAACATCCGGGAAGAAAAAAAAAACAAAACAGAACAAAAAAAAAGGCAAAACAAATTTGGAGTTAATTGCTCGCACATTCATGATGTCGACCTCAATTAGGTCATTCTCAAAAGCGCCCTGGCGCTCGGATAATAAACCCCCGGTTGGCAAGGGCGCTTAAGAAGATGAATATTTACACGTTTCTGTACCCCACTGCGCGGTATGCGTGGGGTTGGAAAGAAGTTCGTCTTAGGAACCCGCTGAGGAAAGAGGTGACAGGCTTTTGAGCGGAGTTGACAGCGTCAGGATCCAATAAGCCCCCCACCAACCCCCAACCCCCCTAATAACTGCGGCTTCCTGTGGCCCGCAGTGAGGCGACGCGTCTCGACGTTGTGTCTGGGCGAAGCTTTAATCCGAAGCCAGACGCTGAGGGTTTTCTCTCAGTCGACATCATCATCGCTGGCTGTTTTCAGAGGTCGTAGAACCTCGATAGCTTTTCTGCGGCGCCAGGCCTGCCCTATGAATATCGCTCCTTCCTTCTCTTCTCTTCTCTTCTCTTCTCTTCTCTTCTGTTTCCTCATCACCTTCACCCCCTCTCTCTCCCCTGACTCCTCCAATGCCTCCCCACACTCCGCTTTTTAGACCAAATAGGAGAGCTTACCGTGGCAGAGGGGTATATGGGCATTCTGGGACAGGGTGGATATAGTCCACTGCCATCGCTAATGTGGGGGAGGGGACTTCCATGTGGAGAGAGGCACCAGGTCGTTCAGCTAGGGGCAGCCTGGGGGGTTGGTGCAGGTCTGGGTAAGGGTGGAGTCGTTCACCCTGGAGTCTGGTTGTTTGTTGACAAAATTTAGATTTCAGGGAAACATGTGTGTGAGCTGGCCCCACACAAAGATTTCTCATATTCAGCACATACATGGAAATACATGTCAAACTTTTTTTACGATAAAAGCAGGAGATTAGGGAAAAACGATCAAGAAAAGAAGAGAAAAGGAAAGATTTGGATCGGGGGGGAAGGGAATTCCACACTGCCCTTTGTGACCCACTGAGACTGTTACTTACAGCTTACTGATGAATAAATATTTCAATTTCCTCCGTTTCCAAGGCAAATGGTTTCAGTCAGGGTCAGAGGTCGCACAGGGATGGCTTCTGGCCATTGACGGAGGTGTACGCAGCAGACCTGGGTCACGTCCTTTTGACACCTTTAAAGAAAACCCTGCAGATTGCTAATGATTTTAAAGAAATATCCACCTTTGTCTTTTTCCGTAACAAAAATGCGCCTTCTGTGATTCTTCTACTACGTTTGGGTAGGTAGCTAATTCTCAGGATCCCTCAGCAGGGTCATATTTTGCTAGTGTCTAGGGAGTTAAAGTGTGTCAGGTGTGTGTTTGACCTGGGTCAGGTGCATGGGGGAGGTGAAATAGGTACGCTGTGCTCTATCGCTCTGGCCCTCCGATTCACGCGGTGGATCGTAAAGATTCTCTCCCCCATTGACTGCTGTCACCTCCCTCCTTCCCTCCCTCCTCTTTTTCTCATATGAAATCAGCCGAGTGTTAAATCGGACAAGCCCCCGATGGAATTGCATCGATCGGCGAAAATGTATGTATCAAACGATTTTCAGAGATTAATGATGAAAGAATGATATGGCGGGTGGGAATGATCAAAAAAAAAAAAGAAGAGGAAGAAGAAGGAATCTTGAGAAAAGGAAAAGACGGAAAGATTAGGGCGAGGGCTGGGGAAGGAACGGGGAAAGTAAGGCTGGGCCGTTCTTAGTGACCTGCTAAAATCATTACTCATCACTTATTGATGAATTAATTCATTATTTTCTCCCACGATTCCTTGACCTGGAAATGGAGAACCTTGGGACTGACTGCTGATGAAGTCAGTGACGTACAGTTCGGTACATGCGTGTAGTTTTGGCTTGCCTTCCCAGGTCTAGCGGAGTCCACATGCTCCCATGAGGCCTTGAAGAAGACTAAAGGGAAAACAACCATCGTTCCCAAGACTTGATATGGCATGTTCGTCCCTACGGGCTCTATTTGGGGTGTAACATAGCACGTCCAAAATCTTGTTTCTTTTGCTTGTTTTTTTTTTTTTTTGTTGGAGCGGAAAATCATCCAGGACAGTAGAACTGCCACGGTCAATTTTCCTTCAATTTCAGCCAATTTCAGACACTTCTGTGTCCTCACCATCACTTTAGACGCTGAACACCTTTTTTTTTTCCAGAGTGTACCGATATTTTTGTTTTTTTGATTGAACGGTTTTCCCCAGATTTTTGATATATTTTTTTTTTACGCACAGTAATAATGGAAAATAATTTCACTTGATCCTTGGGGGTCACGTAGATGAATATAAATGAACACCGCTGCTCGTCTCAGTTTATGGCAGTGTGAGCAATGGGAGATTCTTGGGAGATTGAAAAACTAAAGTAGGCATTTTTTTTGTGAAAGGACATAAATAATGTCTCTGGTTTTGTCTCAAGGGCAGTTTCAGTCTGCACATCCGAATATCCGCTGTCTGGGTATTTAGCCACGTAGACCTTGTCTCAACGGTTTTTATCCTTCTTTAATTCTTTTCTCTCCCCCCTTATTCTTCAGTTTGCCTTCGTGCGAATGCTGGGGAAGAACAGACGGTTGTCATGGTTTCGCCTCTTTCCCAGTTACTGCTTGCATCACAATGGCCGAGAGTTCCGTCTCGGAGATCAGAGTGAGGGGACGTCAGCCTCTGCTCTCAGATCCTGCCCCTGTGCCCATTCTCTACCGCTGCTCGGTCTGGCCCAGCTGCGTCCTCGTTAAAAAACCTCTCTGAGGGGCTACGGGTGGCTCGAGCACTAAAGCACATAGTCACAGAGCAGCTGTGCGGACTGAAACCGGACGTTGAAGTCCCTGCCACTAGCCTTGTGTGAAAATTATCAGGGCAGGAGAACATGTCAGTTACAACTGACAAGCCTTACTTATCTGGTTCATACCCATGACTCTCAGAGCTCTGAGCCTGCCTAGTTTCTCACTCTGTATATCTTTGCCCAAACCCCCGACTTTGCGCTTTGCAAGTAAACCAAATGGTTATGATCACAATGAATCGCGGGCTCTGAGGGCAGGTGGATGAAATGATAGACCAATCCAGCCAGTCAGATATCCCATCATAATTCTGTGGGCACCAATCAGAATTCAGAAAGCCTCGGCCAGAAATGGTATAAAGGCTGTCTATTTGAGATGGAGCATTTGGAATGGAGAGGTTAGTTTGGGTTGTTTAAGTTGGGTTGCTTATGCTGGGTAAACCCAGCTGGGGTACAGGCATGTCCCACACAGGAGTAGTTTTCCACAAGTCCTTGAAGTGGACAAAAAAAAAACCAGCAAAGAGACATTTAATTATTTATGTATATTACTTAAATTATTCATTTACTAAGCAGATACTCGTGTTTATCAACTTAGGGTGCTCTTTCAACCATTAAGCATTAAAGTGGCGGCATTACAAATGTTTTGTGAAGAGTATCTTTACTGCAGAAAGTTGGGGTGAACGACCCCTTGCTAAAAATGTACAATGGACACTTCCCGTGTGGGATTTGAAACCACGACATTGTGGGTTGCATCTCCTTCTGCCTATGCTCACACCAAAAAAAACAAAGAATTGAAGTACAAAAGCAGCAGGTTCATTTTTGATGAAACTGATCAGTTGTCAACATGTAGTGTGTTCCTACCCGATAGCGATATACCCCCTTATCCAGCTGCTATCCTCCCAAATCGCAGTCGAGGGGAACATGTGGCTTCCGCACGTGGCGGAGACACGCTGACATGTCACCATGTTCTGTCTCCAGGGATCCATTGAGGCACTTCAGCGGCTCACAAAGTCAGGCGAAATGACTTATTGTAGTCATGACAGCTTCACGCACAATGGCAGCCACAAGTATAATGAGCAGTTACATGTAACATAAATTTCAATTCAGTATATTTGACATTTTGATACGCGTATTTGCTGTACACACACACACAGATACACACAGACACACACACATACACCACCATTTGAACTCTCACACTCAAATATACCTATGAATCATTGACATAAGCATGCATGACAAAAATATATAAACATATTAACAAGCATGAAAATCGTTAAAGGTTGATATCGGGCAAGCTGCATTGTTCTCCGACGGTGAAAGCGTACAGTGAGGTAGGCTTGTGGACATAGCCGGAAGCAGGTGCACTGACCATGACTAAATCATATTGTGTTTATGTAACAATGCTTAATAATGATAATGGAGTATTAAAAATGATGCGTTTTCCTGCAGAAATGATAAAAAAAAGCTGCCGGGCAGGAGGCACGGCTGGTGCCCGGCTTATTGGATGGATGAGTCTATTGAACAGGTCAGCAGGTCACCATCTTGTTTTGTTGTAGGTGTTGCTGATCCATCAGGCATTTGACCTTTGACCCCACTCTGCTTGGACCCAGAGCAGTCCTGGTGTATTTGTCTTGTCTGTATGGATATTTGTATGGGTGTAAGCTTGTGTATTTCAGAGTGAGTGTATGTGTCTGTATGCTTGCGGATACGTATGTGTGTTTGTGTGTTTGTGTGTGTGTGTGTGTGTGTATGGATACATGTTTGTATATATGTATTGATAAGTGTGTTTGTATGTGTATGCATGAGTGTATGCATGTGCATGTTCTGGCCAATTCAGGTGCATTTTACAGTAGTGGTTATTCATTTGCTTTGTTCAACTCAACTGCGCTAAATTACATTGAAATATGGGTGTGTGTGTGTTTGCGTGTGCGTGTATATAAACATCAGAGTCTCATAGGAAGGGGCTGAATAACATCAGTGTCTTCATCCCCTGGAATGAATAATTGAATAAGATAGGAATGTTTATTTTAAAACGTACATTTAAAATTAAGTTTCAGCCCTTTTTTTTCCTGATTCATCATGGCAAAATGCATCCAGATCCCATCCACAATGAGGAAGCGTTAAGTATGAGGAAGGAGCAAGAGATTGAATGGAGAGCTTGAAGCAGAGATGGGAGAGAAAATGAGAGGGATGGGGGAGAGAGAGAGAGATGGGGGGGAGAGGGATGGAAAGGGGAACACCCCCACCCCCAGATGGTGAGGCTTTGCTCCTCTCTGAAAGCTGATTAATTTTGGAGGCTCTTTGGCTGACTGTCTGTCCTACCGCGGTGGGAAGGGACCAGACTGCTACAGCTCCAGCATGCACAGGAAATGACATCACAAGAGAGAGAGAGGGAGAGAGAGGGAATGAGGTGTGAGTGTGACTTGGAGGGGGTGGGGGGGAATGGTGGTGGTGGTGGGGGGGGGGGGGGGGGTTTGCCAGCCAGAGAGAGAGAAAGTCAGTGATTGAGAAAGTCAGTGATTGAGGAATTGAGCGAGTGGGGGGGGGGGGGTTGTGTTTCAGTGAATGATGGAGAGATGGAGAGAGGGAGGGCTGGAGTACACCGCCAGCATGTTAGAGAAATGGAAGGAAGAACTGGACGGATAAGAGATGTGTAGATGTGCTATAGAGAGAGAGAGAGAGAGAGAGATGGAAAAAAATGGAAAATAATGGACTGTGAACGTGTATGTCAGAGAGACAGAAGTAGAGAGAGAGAGAGAGGGGACGTCTCAGTGGCTGTTAGGGTCAGTGGTCCCTTTATCATTGAAATCATGAATTTGAACCTGCTCCTTAATACGCTTGACTGCCCCCCCCCCCCCCCACCCCACCATGCCCATCAACCACCTTCCCTCTGCACTAACGCAGCCCTGCTGAATTGGGGTGGGGGGGGGGGTGCCGACTCTGTTTCTGGAGGGCCGGTGTGTGTGTGTGTATGTGTGCAGGTCTTTGTTTCCCCCAATTACACCGGCTCAATTAGCTAATTAGCTTTGCACACTAGTGCCTGTGCGTTTGATCGCCAGTAGATTAAATCACAGTAAATGCTCCACAAGAACCGTCATTCATGAGCCTTGGAAAGAAGTTGTCTAAAAATGTCAGGCCACCTAAATGATTGGACTAATTAGGTAATTCGACATAAGAAGTTGGCTTGGAGACCAGAAACAGTTTCAGGCCATTTCGCCCGACAAACATCACATACTACTGACATCCTCAGATTAAAACTTGTCTATTTATGGTGACTAATTAACATTCCCTTCACTTAAAAGACAAGCTAGGGCACACCAGACCAGAACAGCAATACCTTTCTTGAGTTCTTTGTGATTTTGAATGGATTGAGTATTACTAAACACTTTTAATAAAGTCTTGGCCCATCCGGATTAAAACAGTGGTAGCCTGGGTCTTTTGGCGTAGACTTGATTTATGGTAGTGTATTTGACGCAGGTGGTTTTTCATTTCATACACCCACTCTCTTATGAATTTCAACAAAAGTAGTTACTTCTTACTTTCATTACTACATATGGGTGTAGGTCCAATCTGTTGTCTCCTGGCTTGTCTTGTCTCATTACTAAAAGCAACCATTATGTTTTACCCTTCACAGTTTTGGCAAATTCAAAGACAATGAAGGAAATGGAATTGGCGAAGAAAGAGGGTAACACTTGGATCTTTATCTGAAACTAAAAATGTCCTACTCAAATGTAGTATTGCACTGAATTCCCAATGCTTTTCTAATAAAAAATGCAGTGGCCAGGTTCTACTTCCTGTAAATCTCAACAAATGAATGGGTGCATTTAAATGACAAATTACCTAAGCCAATCAGATGGAATATCAGGAATCAGCTGGCACCAATCAGAATGCAGAAAGCCTTGGCAAATGAAGAATACTCTGATAGAGTGAGTGGAGCTGAGAGTAGGGCTACAGTAGTAAATGTGTTGTGCTGGCCTCGACAGCCCCCTACCCACCCTGAGGGGGACCCCCACCCCCATCCCCACCAGAGGCTGGATCCTTGCCTCTTCATGTCGCATCACCGTCTCATGCACACAGTCAGCATCTCGGGGAGGAGGCGGTTAAATATGAAAAAATAAATAAATAAAATAAATACAAGAAAAGAGGGGGGAAAAAAACTCATGTGGTTGGGGGTTTCCATGGTAACCGCCAGGTTTTTTTGGGGGTGGGGGGTGTGTTGGGGGGAGGTCTGGGTGGGTGGGGGTTGTATAGGATGAGCTTCAGTGTTGGACTGGATACCCATTCCGCTGGTCTCTCTCTCTCTCTCTCTCTCTCTCTCTCTCTCTCTCTCTCTCTTTCCTCTCACTCGCTCCCCCCCTCTCTCCGGCCTGTGCTTCTCCCTGGTCTTGCCCAGGGGGCATGTGGTGTCTTGATCCCAGCATCCATGACTGACTGAGCTGTGAAGCTGTGAGAATCCGAATGAAGACGCCCTCAACCCCCCCCCCCCGCTGCCCCCCACCGGCCACCCCCAGCCCTCCCTTCCTCTTCTCATGCTCACATAATGCTCTCTTTCAAGTGGTTGTCACAGAAAGGGTTTTTCCCCCTTCCTTTTTCTGAAATCCAATAGATAATTTTAGTCAGGTAATAATTTCATGGAGGGCAGATTAGATCTCCCTTGCCGCTAATGGGAATTTCCCTGTGCTCTGAGCTCTGTTCCCTAGCACAATATAACAGATTCAATTAAACACGCTCCTGTTATTATCTCTCTTTATCACTCCCACACCCTTCCCCTAGTACACACACACACACACACACTTCCCTCCTTACGCCCCCTCAGTCCTGTGACAGAGGTACAACCTCTTTGTGACTCTGCAGGTTCTGTTAAATGAGAGCCAGTGCAGGAGGAACCAGTAATGTCATGAGGTTGGATCCTGTGATGTCATGAGATTGGATCCAGTGATGTCGTGAGGTTGGATCCAGTGATGTCATGCAGTAGGAATCAATGATGTCTTCCACTAAGAACTAGTGATGTCATGTCTTAGGAACCAGTCATGTCATATAGGAGGAGTGCTGAGCCCATTTTCTATTGGCTATCGGCGGCAGTAAGGCTTCACTAACGGATCCATCCCCTGTAGGACATTCAGCTCCAGCACTTCTCTGCAGGTGTGCAACACACTTTGCAGGAAATTTTGTCTCTTTGATGTTGGGCTAGGATTGGAGATGCTGGTTGCTAGGGAAGATAGAATGTGACATGTGAGCGGTGTCACTGTGAATACAGCTCTCGGTTTGTCGTGCAAATGGCAGCAATAAAAGCAAGGTTATGATTGAATTTGGGATGCAGAAAACAGCGATGTTAAGAGACCCAGAAGACCCAGCCTTCACACTTCATGTTTGCCGGTCAGCAGCAATTATCATTAATTTGAACGAAGCTGCTAAATTTAAGCAAGAAACTTAAGCAAAAAGCAATTAACGATCCCAATATGAGTTTTAAAAAAATGTTTTTCTTTCTTTCTCTCTTTTAAATGCCTAATTGTATCCAGAGTCCGTGATCATCCCTGTAACCTGTGCAGACAAGCAGTAATTCTCCTCCCAAAAACATGATACCAGCCCCTGTCTCTTCTCACATCACAGTCCGCAAGTCAAGCTTGCACAGACATGAGATGGCGGAACTTGTGTAGACAGACTGGGGTTGCCAGATTGAGAAATGGACATGGAAATCTCCACTGAATTAATCCCTCTCTCCTTGAGAAAAAATATGGTCAGTTGTGTGTTCCTTGGCTTGGCAGCAAAGCCAGAGGCAGCAGTGGTCCAGTCCGGGTTTTATACCAGACTGCACTCTGGGAACACTGCCTTAACTGGATAAGTCACCCAGCATCCCAAACGATTCCAAATCCACTCACACAACCCCGTATGAAAGGGGACCTCTCCCTTGTAGTAAACAAAAGAGGCTAAACTGTCTCCCTCACTACAGCAGCCAACAGATCTCCCATCCCCCAGTCTGTCATGGGGATACGCTTGTCTCTTCCAGCGAAATTTAAAGAGGGAAGAGGACGGGACTCTCTACAATACAGCAGTACTCCCATGTGGTAAGCAATGGAGGCTGAGCCCTCGAGAACGACGGCGCGATAAGATAAGGTTCTGTTCTGTATTTCGGTATCTGCTATTCGGTATACCTGATGGCCTGTTTTTTTGTTGTTTTTTTTTTGGCGGAAAGCAAAGCCCACACATTACAGTGGCTCTGTGTTGGAAAACCCGCTACCCTTTTCCGGCCAAGGCTAGGAAAAATGACTTGTCTGAGTAATTTCATGGTAGATTTTTTTTTTTCAAACGGTGAACTGCATGAACTAATAAGCTGTAAATTGCTAGACATAAACATTTATTTAATGTTCCCATGTAAAAATGGCCATTTGGGTTTGGAGAGAATGTAGCAAAGTGCATCTAATGGTCCTACTTCTGCCTCATTTATGTGGAGGAAATCGAGTAATTGCTTGTAAAAACTGGTAGGAATGCTTAAAGAATGTAGTTATGCAATGGATAATTGTTTCAGATTCTGAGAGAATCATTATTTATGTACCCAGACCAAGGATTGTGCATTATGGAGAGCCTAGCAGAGTACTTCTGTACTGATAATTGGTTTTACAGACTCCCGCCTAAAATGTCCCTTCCACGGTGATTCATCGCAAAGTTTTCTTTCATTCTCTTTTAAGGCAATAAACACCGCTTTTAACTTTGTCTTCAGAACAACCAGGTTTAAGTTCAGGACACTAGAAAACTTTCCTTTTTGTCTAAATTGAGGTCTTTGCTTTCAGCGGGAGAGAGAGAGAGAGAGAGGGGGAGACTAAAAAGAATGGTTTATAGATTTATCCAATGGAATAAAAATAATGTGCCTGTTTTATTCCCAATCTCCCCATCTCTTGTATTCTTTTTGTGTTTCGGAAAAGGAACCGGCAACAAAACCCATCTCTGTATGCGTTGTGATATATATTTATATGTACATATTTTCACCCTCTTTGCCTGTGGCTATTCCTCATTAAAGTTGAGCCACCCAAATCTACGTCCTAATGAGGCCCTAATGAAATATTCAGACATCTGCGGTGGAGGTGAGCTTGAAGGCTGTCTGTTTATCTATTCTGTGAGCCTTTCCACATGCAGATTCACGCTGTTACCAAATCATACAAGTTTTAGTCTCTTTAAAGGTATATGCAGTTCAGTCAAAACAGGATTTAGTGTTTTTAAGGCACATGCTATTCCGCTTCTATTCCAAATGGCCTGTTTGCTTGTGTCCAGTTGAAATTGGAAATGCTGAAAGAAACTGTAGCGTAAAGTCTGTTCTGATTGAATTGCATATTCCCTTAAAGAGACTAAGGCCGAGAATAAGTCAGTATTTTCCCCAAACTTTCAACAGAAGTTCTTTCAACAGAATTTTCAGCATAAGTGTCTTTGAGTATTTCATGGGTCCATTTTTGATTGAATTGCATATGGCCTTAGTTTGATCGGGTCCTGGGTATGCTCAACAGCTGCTTGTGTGGTTGTGCGCTATGAGAAGACAAATTATTGTCAACGGCCCAGCTCAAGACAAATTCAGGAGGTGCGCTCAGCCTTATTAAAGCCGAGAGAAATGTTGTCACCTGACACCTTCCCTTTTGATGTCTTTCCAAATACCCGCTGTGCCTCCCTACCTCTCGGCGCTGGATTGAAGGAGATTTAAAATCGCAGAGAGTTCAGCGATAAATCAACGCGCCGTGCTTTAATTAAGCGGTGGCGTCTTTAAAGATCGCGGACAATACGTTACCGGTTAACTGGCAGTGGTATGCGGTAAAATCTGGACTGTTTCAGGGCTGGTAGTTACAACTTCTCAAAAGTGTTGCAGGCGCAGTATAGGGCAGTGTTGCTGGACCCCGGGGAATGCAGTCAAGCGACAGATGCCATTGGATGGGGCCCTTGGAGGCCCACCTATGCATGGGGCCTATACGCCCTGGCTGCGTTTCTACCCCTGGCGAATAACTTTCCCAGTCGTTCATCACTTCCCCCCTCCCTCCTCCTCCCTTTTGTCCTCTGTTTTCCCTTTCATCTCTTGATTAATTCCCGTGAACTCTCTCAAGTTCAAAGAGTCCTGCCCGATCCGGAATTTTATACATTGTGTCTGTTGTCTGTGGAGGGTACATTCAAGCTCTCTTTCTCCCGCCCCCCCTCTTCTAGACTCTCGTTCTCTTTCTCGCGGAGCTTTGGGTTTGCCTCCAGATTAGAGAAGGTCCCCTGTCTTCTGTAGAATATTAAAATGTCTGAGCATGCTCAGTTTACTATCTTTCCCTCCCGTCCTCCTCAGGGTACCCCCTCTTTCAGGCCCATACCCAGCACCAGAGGATGGGGTCTTCTGGTTGGCTCCGGTTTCCATAGATACAGCAAGGATTAGGGTATCTGTGATCATAAAATTTGAGTTAACTGATAATTGTAGGCTAAGTCATCCTTCATCGAATAGTATTGTCAATCTCAAAACTGTTTGGTCACAGTGAGAATTCTGTCACTTTCTCTTCGCTTTCCCTGCAACCCCAAAACTCCCCTTTCAAGAGATGGTGGGTGCACTAAGTTCCACCTGTACGTTATGATTCCAGTCTTCAAGGGGAGAGATGTAGGTCTGAGAGAGAGAGAGCACATTCAAAGAGAAGATGTGTAAACTGAAGCACACTGTAAGCAGAAGCAGATGCTGCTAAACATTTTGTAACTGAAAATACACACATGACTTATTTTTAGAAGTGCAAAATTGATTTAGAACAGAACCGATGAATGATATGAAGATTTAAAAACCCTGACCCAGGCGTTGATGGAAGTTTGATCGTCTTTATGACCGTTGGTATGGGAATTATGTGGTGATCGTGACAGTCCCCAGCGTCGGCAGTGCGGTGGTCGGTCAGGGCACTTTGGACAGTTTTTACAGTCCAGTTTTATGAAGCCTGATGAGTTGCATGGTGATGTTGTGTTTTGAGTGGAGTGTTTTGGCTGGAGGCTGAAGTCAGCCCTGCGGTCGTTTACACCCCAACAGAAAAAAAAACACCCGTCTGAACACTCAAGTGTGAGTCACTTTGCAAAAAGGACTGCCGCATCAGGAGAGTTTAAGCAGAATCCGAGGAATGTTTAAGACTGCTTCTCTGTATTAACGTACTGTATACTTGCTGAGCGCGACGTGACATAGCGGCCACCCCATGTATCCTGGCGTTCTTTCGTTCGTGTGTCAAAAGGATGTGACACGCTGAAGCTATTTGTCCAATTGAAATGTCTTTCAACAAAAATAAAGTATATTTACTGTATACAGGCTGCCTTGTCATGTGACCCACCCACTAACATGTCACATGAAGTTGCTTGCTAGTTTTGATGACTGTGCGAGTTTCGGATTGCATGCAATGAATCGAGTCTCTTAAATGTATACTAATGGCACGGAGAGTGGCTGGAAAATTGTGTATCCTTCCCTCTTGTACAAGCTCTTCCGTCTTGCACAAACTAAACAAAAAGACCGTAACCTGGGTTATCAAGTCTTCTGTACATGTTTACTCTAAAAGTCTCCCAGAAACACCATAAAATTATTTTTCTTAATCTTAATTTACCCAAGGGGTGGAAAATGACCCTGATGTTTCAAGTCTTTACCTTACACTTGGTTTTTGGCTTCCAAATATACCTCAGTAGTGTTATTTAACACTAAATTACCCTAATGGCCTCAGAAATTATGATCGTACTTTACCCAAAACCCCATCCTGAACTTCTGAAAATACCATAGATTTATGGCATGACAAACCTTTGGTTGTTATTGGCTGATTAGTAAGGTTTTGCAATCAGCTGTCAAGGAGAGGTCCTTGCTTGAATGTATGTGAAGGCATCTTCAGTGTCCACCATCATGACAGAAATGATGACGATCTGACCTTCACAATGACAATGTAGATCATTAATTGTCAAAGCTATATATATACTGTATATATATATATATATATACACACACACACACACACACACACACACACACCCATAGCCTTTGCTTCCATAGCCTGGGAGATTTATGAATTTTAGCAGACTGGCCAAAAATAAAGCAGCATGCATAATGGAGAAGCTTAGTGACTACCAGAACCTTAACGACATACCGACTATTTATATCACGCTACTTTGTCTGCAATTAAGGTTAAAGAAAATGTTTACTGTAAGTGTTGGCTGTGCATTGGCTGTTGTTGGAGGCTCAAGATTGCAGTCAAAGGACGGAAAAAAACGCCTTGCTGTGGGCCGTCTGTGGAGAAGGGACGGTATGTGTTGCTGAATGTGCGTGCAGTCCAAAGCAGACCCAAGTGGGTGCAAAATTATACCTTTCTCCAGATTCAGTGAGGGCGATATGTGTTTTTTTTTTTTTGCTGCTGCTTCCGGCAAAACACAGCGTTCATGCTGTCATGGTTGGCCAGAAGGGCCAAAGCACTTATCTCACGGCAGGGTTGAACTGAGGCGGTTAGGGGGCTGGCCGAGGGCGGCTAGCTCAGCGCTACCTGCTCTGCTCTTGCCCTTGAAGGAGCCGCGGGGTGCCTGGTTTTTCTTTTTTTCTTCTTTTTTGATTTTTGTCTTAAAATCGACGCCCGGTCTAGACACCGAGCAGCCAGGGTGAAGGTGGGTTAACGGTATGATCAAGTTTAATAGATCAATTAACTGCTGAGCGACAGTGAGGGCCTTCACATCCTGCAGCTTTTCCAAGGGCAAGAGCGGGTAGGACAGGGCTACATGACTGATGTCTTTCATATACTTGGAGATTTGGCAGACACACTTATCCACAGCACCTTGCACAGTTTACATTCCTACACACTATCCATTTAAACAGCTGGCAGCTGGGTATTCTTACTGAAGCAATTTGGGTTAAGTATCTTGCTCAACGATACAACAACAGTACTCATAGTACCTTGGAAGTGGAGCCACCACCTGAGTTGCAAGAGCAGCTCCCTAACCATTATACTACCCTGCCTTTACCAGATCAGAGTGGTTACCACTGATTTATAGTAAACAATTGCAATTACAAACATTCCACTGAAGTACTGCATTGTAATGGTAGTATTGGCTACCTATAGACAGGGATTTATGATAATTATTCACACTGAAAAGTCTTAGACAGCATACTTTTTACCGCAGTCAAACGGCAGGATTTTACTCAATGATCAGCTATTTTGCTTGGTAGGTTTTCTGTCACCCTGAGAAAGACATTTGACACCATAGTCTGCCCTTACTGGCTGTGTTTGAGAAGTATTTTCAGTTTTTTTTCCCCCCATGTTCATAAAACTCTTCACTGCTGCCAACTCAGAGTAGACATTAATGAGTTTTATTGGATTTCAGTTTATTATTTTGCAATGATGAGAGACTTGCGGTAAGTTGCCGCTTGTCACACAAATTAAACCGCGGCTTTGGCGCTAGTCCCTGGGGCAGACGAAAGGGTAGCGGAATGGAGGAGGTTGACCGCCGGGGCGAGTCCTGTTTCAAAGTCTGACGAACACGCGAAAGAGACAAAAGAATGTAGGGGAGCGACACGTATCGAGTAACCATCAGAATCTTTGCCCAACGGGCAGGGAGAGTGACGGGAAGCTGAAATCATTAATTACAACGCGAAATCATGCGCTGACATGACGGTCGGTGGCACTGCAACGTGCTCGCGCTGCGGCTAACAGACTCTATGCTGCCAGCGCTGTGAAACAGGAGAGGACCCTGTAAGACAGTGAAGAGTGGGGTGGTATTTCATCTAAGCCGCCTGTTTGTTTTATGCAGCCACAGTGATTTAAGCGCACCGGTAGGTCCTCCGATCAAACGTAAACAAGCAGTTTTGGGTTTCACACCACTCCCGGGGCGGTTTCTCCATCACTGCCGTTGCAGAACCGAACGCCTCATTCAGTAATATGGTACGTTTGCTAAGCGGACATACTGATCCACGTTTAGTTATGTTGAGTAATCAGCAACTTTGATAAAAAAAATCTAAAAATCCGTTTTTTAATTAATGTCTTTGTGATGATAAAATGTGTCCATGATGAAAACAATCTTCATCCGGTTTGCCAAGAACATGAACGAATATTTAAATGCCTTTGTGGGTTTTGTAATAGCTACACCAGCCTGTCAGGTTGTCTGGCCTTATACAAATTCATGTTACATTGCTTCTCCTGAAATTGTGCTTTTGTTAGCGGTTCTTTGAAAAAAAAAAACATTCCATATTAATGAGATAGTAAAGTAAATAGTAGAACATGCTCACGGAACTAAGCTGCAAAATAAGAAACAGCACCCAGTTATTATGTCTGACATTTTTACTGAAGTTAGCCTTTTGACACATCTGGCACAGAAAGCACTCAACCTGTAACTTTTAATAGGTAACCTTCCACCAGTTTACTGAATGTTTACTCCAAAGCTGTGAGGCCGGTGACCTTGTCAAAAACATTTTTTTTTCTGTACCACGTCCCCATGGTTACTGCATGCGCATCTTCGTCTCGCCTGTACAGTGGAGCCGCGACGCCGGAGCAGCTTGATCCCACGCTTTTCTCATATAAATAAAAAAAAAACTGTGACCGGCGGGTTCCTCCACCTGTAATCTCCTCAGAATCTATATCAGAGAGAGGGCTGCCTGAGGAGCGTGGCTAGCCGCCGCTAATCCCGCCATCCCTAGAGGGGTGTCATTACGGCGGAGACGCACGAGGAGCTCAGAGCGCCGTTAAACCCACCTCCTGAGTGCACGTACGCGGCCTGCACGCGGGTGGCATGTGCCGCCTTTCACACGCTCCCTTTTATGGGTCAGCTGTGTACATTAGGAGGGAATAAGAGTCTTAATGGAATGCCCAAGGCCCAAGCCAATACCTGCCACTTGCTAATCACCTCTCTGTTTGGATTGGCTGTGAGTGAGTGCGTGTGTACATGTGCATGCCTCCCTTGGTGTATTGCTACATACGTGTACACCAGTGCACCAGTGTATTAATGTTTATGTACACTGGTGTGCACAGACTTGAATGTGCATGTTTGGATGTGTGCATACCGTAGGCGAGATTTATGCTGGGGATGCTTGTGACATGTCCCCACCACTTTTTGTTGTGGCCCGACACTTTTCAAAACAAACTGACACCCTTGGTGCATATGTATTTATGTAACTGTTTGAGGGCATGCATGTGTGTGTGTGTGTGTGTGTGTATATATATATAAAATTCTGTATGTGTGTATATGTGTTTTTATATATATATATAATTGTGTGTGTATGGGTGTGTATGTGTGTATATATAACTGTATGTGTGCCTGTAAGGGTGTGTGGGTGTGACCTGCAGTCTCTCTCCAGTATCCAGTTTGCTTTTCCATGGCAAAGCTTGTGTTAAACCTGCCAGTTAGTGTTGATTACATCCTGGGGTCACAGCTGAGCTTAAGTCACACCTGCGTGTCCTGCATGACCTTCTGAGGCCCAAATCAACAGAAACGCCCACCGCTCCAGTGTGTCGCCGCGACGTATTTGCCGTCGCGGTTTAGCGCTGTGCGCTGTCTGTGTTGTGAGGGTGAGCTGGGTCTGCTGCTCTCAGCCTCACTGCTAAAAGCAGGCTTGACTTGCTGTTTGTCGTTCTCACCCCTCATCGGTTGCTATGAGCAGCGCTGGCGTTGCTGTGGTTGTTGCCGTGGTTTCCAGTGAGCGTGTCTGCGTGTTTCTGCTTGTCTCCATGAGGGGGGTGGCCCTCAGTTATGGACCTGCACAAGGCGTTCTTCAACATGGGGATACCAACCACCACTCTCCGCCCCCCAAAAACTCCTTCCCGCTGTCCCTTGAGCTGAGGAAGAGAGAGAGAGAGAGATGGAGAGAAGGGGGAGTGGGAATGTAAGTAGACAACCGTCGGTCGCATGTGAAATGTAGCGAAGGGGCCAGAGGCAAGAGGAGGTGGAATCGGTCCAGATCCTGCTGAGGTTTAACCTTGACCTGCCCCCCCCCACCATCCCTATCCCTGCCCCCCCCAGTGGATGGAGGACGGAGGTGGTTGCCAGGGCGACGGACCAGCAGATATTAAAAGTGTGTATTACTGTGATG
Organism: Albula glossodonta; assembly: GCA_019788955.1. Taxonomy (NCBI): domain Eukaryota; kingdom Metazoa; phylum Chordata; class Actinopteri; order Albuliformes; family Albulidae; genus Albula; species Albula glossodonta. Next base: position 368,676 of record JAFBMS010000098.1, on the reverse strand, counting down.
TACGTTAGCAGGGGGTTCTGGTATCTGGTGATGTAGTTCTGCTGCTTTTAACAGTGGTCTCCTATGGCTCTGTATCTGAGTGGAATGCCCTCACCACCTAGAATCCACCCCCCCCGCCTCCCCCCAGGGGCATCGATGGGGTTTGGGACTGTTGGTGCTCCGGAAACATCCAGAAACATTTGAGAATAAGGGGAACATTTTCCTCTGGATGGGAAATGGTAAATGGAAATGTCAAGGTGGCATGGCCCCGCTGGCCAAGAAGCTAATGGAATCTTGCGCTGGGGCCTCTTGGGTCTCCTCCCACAGTTCCCCCTATTCTGTGGCCCAAGCCCTGACCCTGGCTGACAGCTCCAGCAGTCTCTAGACCCTTCACTTGGCTGCCATGTGTGTTTGGATGGGGGGGATCTCTGCAAGAATATCTGCCCAAACTTCTCCCGTTCCCCACTTAAATTCTTCACAAGATCTCATCTGACATAATCAATACTTAGATTATTTTTTCGTGATTTTTTTAGTGACAAGGCCATTGTCATTGTTAAGGCCCTGTTATAGGGAGGGCCCTGTTGTAATTAATGTGACCCTTATTTATTTTTTGTGTATTTTTCCACTGGAAAGCCCCATCGAGATTGTCTTCTCTTTTTCTAGAGGTACCTGGTAAAAATTCTCGCTCAGTAGAACAAATCTTTTTTTAAAGCCACAGTATTCCTGCAGGAAGTCACTGATCATCCTGTACATTAGTGATTCCCTGCATGTGGGTCATGCCCCTCAGTCATGAGATGGTCACAATATACTCAGAGGAAAATGTAACATATCATACAAGGTAGATATTGTTCTAGTCATTAACATTAATACTAGTTGTAGCATACTCTTCACAATTTATTGCTTCAGAATGTGTTCAGTAAAATACATATTTTGATATCATGTCAAAATGCATAAGGCTACATTGTACTGCATAAATTGGAAAATGTATTCATGCCTTAGGTAGAGCTGCAACGATTAGTCGATCGAAGGAAAATGAACCACCATCTATTTTGATAATCGATTAATCGTGAAGCAAAAATGCCAAACATTTGATGGTTCTATGTTCTTAAATGTGAGAATTTGCTGCTTTTCTTGGTCATTATAGTAAATTGAATATTTTGGTGTTTTGGACTGTTGGTCAAACAAAACAAGACATTTTATGATGTCACCTTGTGCTCTAGGAAACTAATGTGCATTTTTCACTTTTCTGATGTTTTATACGCTACGCAATTAATCGAGAAAATAATCGGCAGATTAATCGATAACAGAAATAGCTGTTAGTTGCAGCCCTAGCGTTAGGTGGGCCATGGGCATGGAAAGTTTGGGAAGCACCCCTGCTGTAGAGGACATGAGGCCGAGCTCGGAGCGATGGGGGGAAGGTGGCCATGGCTGTGATCCTCAGTCACACCGGCCCTAGGAAGCTCACACCCAGCAGAATTCACACAGACAGATGTGTGAGCTTCTGTTCGCCCTTTAGCCCCGGTACAAACATCTACTCATGTGGCATAATCAGATTAAAAGAGAGGGAAGGGGGGTGAGGAAAGGGGGTGAAAAAACGCCATTATTTCCAGTTTGTTTGTCATGAAGGTAGGTATGGCAAAGCATGTGGACAGGGAAGAAATGTAATCCCTATGTGTGTGTGTGCTTGTGTGTGTGGCTGTGTTTTTTGTGTACAGATGCCTCTTCACTCAAGATTTAAAACACACACACACACACACTCACACATGTAACAAAACAAAGCCCTTATTTCCTCTCTGTTGTCTCTTGGGGTCATGCGGTGTAGTCCTGTGGCTTTCTCAATAATGTCCTGTCAATCATGGCCGGTGACTAATACCAATGGTCACCTTCACTGCATCTGCTGCCATCAGCTTCGCTGTGGGGAAAAGAGCCAATTCCCGCCACCCCCTTCCTTCGTTTCTAGAAGGTTCTGTATATGGAAGGAACCTTCTAGAAAGGTAGTCCATGCGGTCAAACGAATGGCTGCAGCTTTACTTCCTAAGGCTCCTGCTTGGATGCTTTTTAAAGGGGCGGGGATGGAGGGTGTGGGGGTTTGGGGGAGGGGGTGGGGTATTGCTAGACCCATCATTTGTGGCCATCTTCTTCCTGCAAGGCAAGTTGCCTCTGGTCGCCATGGTTACCACAGTAAGTATTGGAGTGTGTGTGTGTGTGCTGTGTGAGAGTGAGTGAGAATGTATGTGTGTTTGAGAGAGTTAGAGTTAGTGTGTGTCTGTGTGTCAGAGAGAGAGAGCTGGTTTGTGTGTGTGTGTGAGACAAAATTTGATTTCAAGGCGCGTAGAGAGAGAAGCAGGGTCCCGTCACTTTAGACATCTCATCAAGAAAACATCAAGTGATTCCTTTGTCACATATCTTATTGTACAAAATCCCATTAAAACACTGGCCGTTTCAGACAGGCAGCGTCCAGTTGAAAAAAAAAAAGATATCATTTCACGATAGGATATTAGTAGAGGCCTACTCTGCAGATAATGTGTGTCCCCTTCTTCTGCCATGATTTTAATCATACAGCATTTAATTACGCAGAATAAACCTTGATTGATTTGCCTCATCTTTGTAGGAGCTGGTTCTAATTGAGCTGGATCACAGAGGTCCCCGTTTCTCTCCCTGTCTTTCTCTCTCTCTCTTTCTGTCTCCAAGTTTGCGCTCAACTTAAAGAGGAATTAACACTGAACGGATCTTAATTCGAGAATACTTACAAGTTAAGCTCGCCCCCGAGTCGGAGACAGCCGTTAATTGAATTGATGCCTGCCGGTTTCGCGCCGCTGGCATACTCGCAACTGTATGCGGACGGTTTTTTAAAATAATTTATTTAGCCAGGAGAGGCCCGCAGATGCTGACATCTGTTTGACATCTGAAAAAAGGATTTTCCGATGGCCGTTACGACCGCGCGGTTGGTGATGTTTGCAGCCAGCGCGCAGGGATTTGACCTGGCATCGTCTCGCTGGAGTGCCCACGCCGCACGCGCCGCTGCGGCTCCCGCCCCGCTCGCTGAACTTTCTATCTGAAAGGATTAATCTCGCCACCTTCCTCAGCTACCGGGCTTTGTCTGCTAAGAGCTGGGGTCTGTGAAGTTAAACTGCGCATTTTATCCTGCCGACATTTTCATGTGGGCGGATCTGATCTGACTGGCGTATTTTTAAAAAATATCTCTGAAGAAAAAAAAAAAAAGACAAACGGCGGCCCTCTGACTGCTTGTCACCTCCAGCTGAGCTGTCTCCTCCATTTGTGCCCTCTTCCTGCTCCTTACTTCCCCTCTCTCCTCTGTCCTCTCTCTCCTCTCTCCTCTGAAAGGCTTTGGCTTTGGCAGAGTCCACCAACAGACCAGACATATTGCAGCTCAGTTGTTTATTTCCTCCAGATAATGCTAAAAGACCAAGAAATGTGTAAGAAAAACTACATTACCCACAGTTCAGTAGGAAAGCCCTGTACATGTTGTAAGTAAAACTTTACAGTAAACACACATGTTTAAATACATATATGATATTTTTATGTTACATACACATATGATAGTTTTATACAGATAATTTAAATATGCTTTTGTGGGCTTGTGCCACACATGGCTACTCTCTCACACCCACGGTGCATATTGTAGGTCTTAGGGAGCAGGTTTGCTCACCGCGGCCTGGTTCCATGTGTGTGGGGATTAGGCCCGGCTTGCAACCAGTCAGCCTGAGGATTCCAGATGGCTGTCTGAGACTGCAGCACCTCGCTCCACCCCTGCCACACACACACTCTCTCTCTCTCTCTGTACAGCGCCATGTGGAGTTGCGTAATCCTGGGCAGTGCTTTCCAGAGACTCTTCCCTCCATGTGTCCCTACACTCACCTGTTTCTGACCAGAGCTGTGCATGTCACAGGTCAAAGGTCAGGCTGCATGGTTCCATTCACACAAATCCAGAAGGGGAAAAATACTGGATTATACCATGTTGTGCTACACTTGTGTATGTGACATGAATCTGTTACCATTAAGCTACAATGCATTGTGGCTTGTGGTACTATATGTTCCAACTTCATGAGGATATATTAAAACAAGGTTGTAGATTCTCTGAGAGGCAGATAATTGGGCCCTTCCTAAAAGTCATTGATAGTACAGTTAATTTTAGAACAGTGCAGGTATATTTTACTGCTTTACAATGCTGGTATTTTAATTTAGGTTATTGCAGGTATCGTTAACTGCGTTACAATGTAGATATTGTTGGGCAGTGCTGGTATATTATACCACAGGACAGCTACATTTTAATGGAGGATACAGTAGGTGTATTTTAACATAAGTCATTACAGGTATATTTTAATCATAGGCTATTGGTACAGTATATTTTATCATGGGGGTTTTGCAGGACATCGTAGATGTATTTTACTGTAGTAGCGTAGAGGTGTAGGTATTTTGCTGATGTGTGCACACGGATGTCAGTGATTGGCCAGCCGCCCTCTGTGACAGCGGGCACTGGGCATGCGGCTCGTCCGGTGTCACTTTGCCACTGGCGGGATGCCAGGCAAGCTCGGGCACCCTTGACGGACAGGGAGGCGGGGAGGGGCGGGGGTTGCCAAGGTGACCGGGGGACTTTCGTGCCAACATCGACCAGATGTCACCTTCCGCACGCCCGACTGGCTGACCAAACACGCTTCGGCAAAGACGGGGAGACCCCAGCCTCTGAGGGCTTGACCCCCAACCCCCCCTTCACCCAACCCAAAATACTGTGGCTCTCCTCTTAGACCGTAACCATGACGACGGCCGGAACCGCACACCTCGCGGCCAGACAGATGACCTGGGCGTCCGCGGCGGTCGCGCCAAGTCGTAAACGACCGCGAGCGGGCGTAGGCGCCGGGCCTATCACAGCCCAGGATTCCGTCGCCAATCTGCGACGATCAGTTCCTGCCTTTGGACTGCGTCCTCGCCACGTCCGGGGATATCGATCGAGACACATGTCGTTAGGCCGTAATGACTCGTTTGTATCAATTACCAATGACATCCTCGCGATTCGCCTCCTGGTTTGGACGAGACACCTTCAGTCCCCCAGGTCTCCTGCATAGAAGCTGTCAGAAATGCAGTAACTGTGCTGTTCTGCTCCCGTTAACACCATGGATATCCTATGTTTGTGCTCTTCTCTTGGACAGAGTAAGCGAGGAGAGGGTTAGTGGTGCTGAAATGTCCATGTGCACAAACTGATCAGGTTGATTCCAGTCGGAACCAGTCGGTTCCAGTTGTATCAGCTCTGTTTTCGTAACCTTGACGCTCAGACATGGGTCCTTTGCTGGAGGGCTGCTTTATATTCAGGCCATTTTGTTTTCACCAGTTTGCATACTCTAAAACTTAAATAACTTGTGAGCACCAGTCAGACTACAATGAAATATTAGGCCAGAATTAAAAATGTTACAGTGTATAATAACACAAGAAAAGGCTTCTTCCGTGGGCTTATCAATTCATTTGGTTTAATCACAAGATCATTCAAATGACTGGCCATCTAAGTAAATAATTAAGAGAAGAACTTAGTTTGGATTCCAGAGATGGTTTCAACCCGACCCTAGGATGGTCTTTTTGGGCAGCAAAGTGGTTTTTCAGTGCTGTCTGTTGTGCTCCACTAGCTACTAACTGTTCTGTCATTGACCACACCCCTTCATAAATATTCATGAGCATCCAGCTAATCATTACAGTTTAGGCCTGAAAAATGGGAGGGACAGAACTTTCAGTATTAGATCTTAATTTTGGGTCAGGTTTCCTTCTGCTGGGTCTCAGGCCAGGGTCAGTTTTCATGTGTGTAACTGCAATGTACCGTGAAATATGCCGTACGAAAACACGTGATCTAATTTGATTTGATATGGAGCGTCTGTGCGTCCGCCGCAGCCTCTTGGTTTCCCAGCATGCCTTTCTGCGTGTCTGCGTTGTCTGGTTGTTCGATGCTACAAAGAGCGACCCGCTGCAAGGCTTGCTTGAATAAATTTCAGCGTGTCATTGGGCCTGCCTCTCAGCGCTGTTTCTTGAGGGGTAAAGATGACAGCTCTGCCCTTACTTATCTATACGTGCGTATATCTCCCACACGCGGGCATACATATTCATCGGTAGCCAGGTTTAGCTGTCGAACCCGTCTCTGTGTGTGTTTGTGTGTGTGTCGTCTGGGGAACAGAGGAGGGTAATCGCACGTTTCGGGCGGCAGGACGGGGAAGGTCAGGCTGGAGTGGAGCTGATCAGACGACAGGGCAACGACAAAGCGCTCCACCGCAGAAGGCTACCTGTGGGACAGCCAGCGTGTTTTTATTTATTTTATTTAACCTTCGTTGAACCGGCAAGGTTGACTGGGAACTCGGCTCTCTCTTGCAGTGGCGGCCAATCGGGAAGGGGTTTAGAAGGATTGCGTAGTCAATCAGGACCGTCGATAATTAGGTGGTGGGATCCTTATGGTGGTTATTCTTTCAAAATTGCCGTGAGGTATTTAATAACCACTGTGTGTCAGGCCCACAGCGTAACGCCTCACCTGACATACATCCTGACAGCGCCTGAATCATTGCTGGTACCCTCTATAGCACAGTGTCCCCATCACTGTGCAGAAGCAGGGATCAGTGCCTGAGGGGACCCATCCTGCACTTATCTGTATTCGGTTTAACTGTAATTCTTTTTTAGCCTAGGTTGTTGTTCATTTAATTTTCTACTTTACTAGATTAGTCTCTGGAGGGGTCCTGATCTGTTCAGTCACCTTTGGCACTTGGGACTTTAACCCCCTCTAGGGTTATCTTTGCACTTTTTTGTGCCTTTTCTATATGCACTTTGCCTCGAAAGTAGCTTTTGATGAGAGTGTCTAATAAATGCCTTTAATGTAATGTACTGTATTGTTGAGACTGAAGTCGTGGCGGACTGTGTTGGCTGAGGGGTGTTTCTGATTTCTTTTCCATCAGCAGCCGGTTTAAGCCCCTGAACCAAGTTGTTTGTTAGCCAATTAGACACTTAAATTAAACCGCTTACATGCTGAAACAAGCCAAAACTAGTGACTAATGACTGTCCACCAGCCAAAACCAGCAGACACATTTCAGCTGGCCAGGACTGAAGTCTCGACTGAATTTAAAATGATGGGGTAAGAGGCATAAGACTTTCAAAACAGGCTGCACTCTTCCTGCCTGGCCTCCTCGTGACGCTCACCGGACCACCTGTGATTTCCTGAAATGAGAGACGCGCGGTTTGCAGTTTCACCCTGTATAATGTGTCACAGTGGCAGCAGCATGTGCAGGAAGGAGCCAAAATGGCAGATTATATTGGAAACTGTGTCCGTGTGATCTCAATGACTTGTGGGCCATAATAAGGTAGCTGTGATATAATATACGGTCACACAACCACTTTCAGACAAACACGCACACATTCATGCATACTGTACATCTAAGCATTTGCATGTGTGTGTGAGTGTCCATTCACACAAACAAGAGGTTGTTTAACTTTTGGCTGTGACCAGTAAATATATTCTCCTATCCTTTTTCATTTTCGGTGCATGTTGAATGTTTGTTTGTCTGCTTGGCTCAGAATATGGCAGTGTGTTGATGCGTTTTCCAGACGTGAACAAGAGAGGGCCTGACAGCAAATTTATTTCAGTGCTGGTTCCGTATAACGGTTAGTGAGCTGGGAGCTCTCTGCTTGCAGGTCGCATGATTGACTTGCAGGTAAGGCGCTCGCTGCCCCTGAGTGAGGTACTTTACCTGACTTGCTTCAGTGGATATCCAGCTGTAATGAATGGATAGTGTGCAAAAAGCCAAGCCGCGCAAATCACTCTGTGTGAGGGCATCCGGCTAACGCTCAAACGTAATGTAATGTGATGTAATGTGATGTGCATTTGTAGCATAACTGATGATGATGAGAGTGACGATAAGTAACGTTTATGTAGCATTCAGAATTGCTTTCATCACTGCAAGATTATAGCGCTCTTAACAGAGCAGCGTCTACAGCAAACAACGTCTACTTTGCTGACTGTGTTTCGCTCAGCATAAGCAAATCAGGTCGTAATGAGTGTGACTGTGAGGCGAGCGGCGCCGGATTCCGACGCCGCAGGGATCGCTGGCAGAGACAGTAACGGAAGTGCGACGATGCGGTCGATACGACGAAGGGAGATTTCCCAACGCAACACCTTTAGAGTCGCAAAGAATCTGATTTTACACCATCAAGCCGCTCCTGCAAGCGACCTGAAAATGTTAGTGACGAATAAAAGCTGTGATGCTGTGACGTTTCCTCCAGGTTCCTTCTTTTGGGAAGACCAGTGAGCTTGAAGAGGAGATCTTTTGGCCTGGATTCAGTCAGGATTCACCCATAACTTTGACTTACGAGAAAATACAACTTTTTTTTTTCCTTCAGGAGTATAGAAGTTTGGCAGTGTATTAAAAAAAATTTATTTCAAAATCACAAGTTGATTTGCTGGAAATCAAAAGTTGGGAATGGGTGCTATTGGAATCCTGCCATGTTCGTGCATTGTTAGACAGACAGACAGACAGACAGAATGCATAGCTGAAAAAACAGGACTGTGGCGAATGCGGAGGACGGGTTTATACTGGTCAGTCGTTAACCGCTGGAGTGGAATAAAGTAGGCCCAGGATCCTGTGCGGAGCCGAAAACCGCCGTGCCGCCATCCCCCGCTCATCAAGCCTGACAGAGGGATGGATAGGGAGAATAAAGAGGGAGGAAAGAGATGTGCGGAGAGGAGCTTATGCAAGGCAAATAACCCTGCCGCTGCATGGTCTGGCTCCAGATTACAGATTTGGGTCAGCTTGTGCCGAGAAGGCTGCTGAATTTTCGGTTCGCCTGTCACTCTGTCAGATCGTCCCAAAGCCGAGCCCCACCTCAACCCCCCCCCCCCACCCCCCTCCACAACCCCCAGGGGAACGTTATTCGTGGCATTATCTAACACTAATGTTAACTTGACTTTCAGATTTGCGTTGGGGCTGCAAGCACGTGGAGGTTATTCTCTGTGTTGCCTGGTGACAGCACAGATATTCTATGTGTTGACCAGATCACAGTGTTTCTTCCGTCCTCTGAATTTCCTTGTTTGGAGGGGCAAAAAAAGTTGTTTTTCTCTTTCTCCACCTCCCCCCCCCCACAGTACTTATTATTCCAAACCCTGTCCCACCGACGCAGGAGGAGGAAGCCGTACACACGCAATACCATTGATTTACATAATGACTGGCCCTCCCTTCTTTCTGTACCAGATGCGTACTAACTTTGGAGTCAAAGTCAGCATATTTGTGTACTTGCAGGTGCCTGGCTGGCCGCAGAGAGTGATGGGACTAATTGCTTTATCTGGCTGAACCCCTTTCCTTCCCCTATCTGTAGCCAGTAATAGCACAGCTGGGACTTGAGTGTCCAGTCACATGACTCACAGTTGTACCATGCACATGTGTCTCCACCATGTGACCCACCCAGGAACAGGTAACAGGAAGTGTTGATGGTAACTGCGTTGCTCTTCAAGATCAGTGGAAAACAACAGACCACTTTGATACTAACCTTGCAATGCTTGAATTTGTGATAGGTGCATTGAATATCTATGGTGGTGATGCTCTGTCAGTTCGAGGGCTGCACTTTTGAATATATTTTTTAATAAGTATGTCCAACTGTCTGCACATCCGAACCAATCTTCTCTCATGTTGCACTGAATGAAACAGATGCGTGTATCCTGACACAGAATGGCAGTTTGACGCCTTTGACATCCAGCATGAGGAACTGGGGGAGAGGAAGTGGGAGGTTTCGGAGCTGAATGGAGGAGTGGGTGTGGTGTAATGTTAGGGGGGTGGGGGGTGGTGTGTTGGAGCGAGGGTCTGACCCCTGTTTAACCCCTGGTCCATCCTCTTGAGTATGCCTTAGGGGGCGTGCACACGGGTAATCTCCTCTCTGTCACTGTCAGGCCTCAGTCTTTCTGTCAAGGAGATGTAGTGTCGCTGAGTGTCTTCCTCCGGCGAGCCGCAAACAGGGAAGGCAGACACCCCTATCTGCGTCTGTTAATTATTCCGGACCCGTTTGCCATTTCTGTTTTGTGCAATTAACAAGCCTGCCAATTTGCATAAGGATGACCAATTATTTCTGACAATTTTTTTTTTCCTCTGCTTTTTAAATACTTGATTGTATCAAATGTGGCAGCTTTGCCTTTATGTGCACCCGGTGAAACCATTTTCAATATAACAAAAACACAACAGCAACAACAACAAAAATGACAGGGGTGGGCCACATATTAAGTAATTTAATGATACCTGTCAGGAAGACAGTGTGACCAATTTGGACACAATTAAGTGAGAAGGAGTCGGCCACCGGTGGTAGAGTTTACTGAAATCGGAGAGCTCGGCAGTACCCAACCAGAAAAGCTCATTAATCATGAAAAACAGATTCAGGGCTGTAACCAGTTTAAAAGGGGAACTTCACCATGAAATCCATTTTTCATGGTTAATTGATCTGTACGCCGATAATATGCAGAAAATAAGGCCCATTATGGCTTACCATCATTACAAAATGTCTTCAGCAGTCCGTCTCCCATCCTGGAAAAAATGACGTACTTTGCATCACCACAGCAACAAGATCCAGAAGAGCACCTGATCCACCAGGTATCTGCTTCCCCTGTGTGGCGTGTTCGGACAGTGGGCTTTACAGGCTGGTAGGTAACCAGTCTGGACCGGTTTATTTGATCTTTTATTTACCAGAGTAAGCAAACTCAGAAATCAGTTCTCCGTTGCAGTGGTGACCCAATGAATCAAACTTGGCAGGTGTACCAAGGGGTTATACAGCCAGTCAGAATTTTGTGTTAATTTTGTGGACAGATATCAAGAGCTGATTTTTATGGGAAATTGATTTGGACACTGGGGTTAACACCCCCTGCTCTTGCTCAAAAAGCACCAGGAGATCTTCACTGGCTACAGCAAATCAAAAACACACTTTAAAAGCATCATCCAAAGGAGCGAACCCTCCATAGCACAGTGTCCCCATCACCATGAAGGGGAAATTAGTGTTCTCTTTGGTCCAGAGGGACCCCCTGGTGGCCTAACAGAACCTGTTCCAACAGTGACTGATTTTGTCTCAAGAAGTCTCTCATCCAAGGAATATCTATTCCCATTGATGCTTAGCTCCTTTGCTTAGCTTGATAGTGGGGGGTTGGGCTGGGCTTTCTTTGCATGAAGGCATGGTATAAAACAAAGTATCAGACAGGAGGGGTTAGTGTTAGGGTTAGATTAGGAATTATGGTTAAAGCTAGTATCAGACAGGAGGGGTTATGGTTTGGGTTAGTATCAGACATGAGGAGTTATGGTTTGAGTTAGTATCAGACATGAGGGGTTGGTTATGTGTGGCAGTAGTGAGTACTGGTGGTGGTGGTGGTGGTGTCGGGGGGGGAGGGGATTTCCCCCAGAGTGTGTGCTTCAGGCTGAGACAGGGTGAGTGACGGGGGGCCCACTGGGGCCGGGGAGGGGGGTAGCTCATGGAGGTGGCGACCGAAGTGTTTTACGGATGACATAGTGTCTCCTGGGACGTGTGGTGGAGTGGTAGAGGCGATGACCTGAGTGTGTGTGTGTGTGTTTGGTGTGTGTGTGTGTACTTGTGTCTGTGCGTGTGTGTGCATGAATGTGTGTAGGCATGTGTATGTTTGTGTGTGTGCTTTAGTATTCAAAACACTAGCATATCACATGTATAGTTCAGCAGTACATAGAGAGAGAGGGATCAAAACAGAGAGAGAGAGTTTGTCCCTCTCCCTCTCCTCTTAGTTGAGGTAGGGTAGGGGTCTTAGGAACAGGTCCCCAAAGTGCCCCAGTGTCAGTTCCCCCCCCCCCCCCCCCCCCCCCCCAACTCCCGCCCCCTCCCACTCATAGCAGATGTCACATGGGGCTGGCAGGCCTCATGGCCAAAGAGCCGGTGATGGGCTGACTCCATAAATGACGTATACAGTATTTCTCTGAGTGAATGAATGTTATGACAGCTGGAGAGGAAGGTAAAAGCGTAAGCGCTTCTTGCGTCAGGTGATTTTTGATTCTCTTTCTCTCCCTCCCTCCCTCCCTCCCTCCACCTCTCTCACTCCTCTTTCACTCTCTTCCCTTTGTCTCTCTGTGAGTCACACAATCAAGTACTTCAAGGTCACAGTTCAACACTGTATCTCTCTCCCCTTCTCACTCTCTCTCCCTCCCACTCTCCCCCTTTCGCTATGTTCCTCTTTCTCCCTGCCTCCCTCTTTCCCTTCCTCTCTCCGTCTCTCACTCTTTTTCCCTGTCTTCCTATCTCCCTCTCTCTTCCCATCTCTCACTCCTTTTGTCCCTCACTCCTCTCTGCATCTTTCTCCTTCTCTCTGTCTCTCCCTCCTCCATCCCTCCATTCCCTGCCCCCCCGTTTCCTTCAGCTCTATTGTTCCGTTTAATCTGTGTGGTTTGCCAGCGCGCTGTGGTGTCCTCTCTGTCTCGCAGATGATAGATTAATCCAGATTACGTCTGGGACAGTTTGTGGGGTGTTTTTTTGCACACCCACCCCCACCCCTTCCAAATGACATCCCTGCCATCGCCATGGCCCCCTCCCTGAAAACAAAGAGCATTAAATTCCTCTAAACCAGTCGACTTATGGGCCTGTCGATGTTCAAGGTTACGTATGTCACCATATAAGCAAAAACATGAAAAAACAGAAAATCACATACATAACAGGCCTGAAAATGCTTTTAAATGTTATTTTTCTTATAATATAATATGATATAATCTGTACAATAGATGGATAGACCTAAATAGCATTGATAACCAGTTACATTATGTGGAATGTTATGCATTATTTGTTTGTGTAATGTACGCCCACCGACAGGCCCTTTTTGGTGCTGATGTGGAATCTAGTTACGTCACCAGAACCCTGTGCCGAAATGGCCAATGGAACCGACACGCCACCCCATCCCCCCCCCCCCCCCCCCCCCCCCCCCCCCCCCCGCGCGCCTACCAAGGCACACCACCCCCCACCCCCCAACCAGAGAGAGTGCAAGGAGATGTTCTGCTTGCGGGCGGTCAGGACAGAGTCACACTTTTAACAAGAGGCTTCTTTTTATAATGAGGTTCAGTACCTGCTGGAATTAATTTTGCTCTTGCATTCATTTTTTTTTTTTTTTTTGAGGTTGAGTGTGCAAGATAATGCAGGGGGAAAAACAACAACAAAAAAACAAACTGAGAAATAAAAAAAGTAGGATTTTTTAAGACGCATAGTCCTTGAAGAGCCTTATTTATTCATTTTTATTTTTCGTTGTTCGCTGTGGAATGCTTCATGCGATACCCTCCCCCCCAAACGGTCCTTGCATCCTGTATTCTGTGGCTTTAGCACGCAATACAGGACAAAACAGGAAACGCATAAAATTGTGACTTGTGGCAGAAAGGGGACACATTAAAGTCGATGGCACTTTTACAAGCATGCGTAAATCAGTGAGTAAGGACCGGGTGGGGGGGGCGTCACTCTTCCGAGTTTTGGTGGAAGAGAAGGATGAAGAAGAAGAGCAAATGAAAGAGAGAGAAAAAACAACATCAGGTAATCATTGTGAATTACAGAAAAAGGGAGACACAGAGATGTAGAAAAGACAGAGGGGTTTGTGTGAGTGAGGGGATCAAATAAATGAATAAAAATCGCAGGTGTGAGTTATGAGCACCGGTATTTCATTCCCGCCGGGGCCGTCATCGTCATGACGAAAAGGTCCGCGCCGGGCCTGTGAGTCTCTGCAGGAGCGGCAGAGAGAGATAATCAGGGCTGGGGTCAAAAGGGATTGTGTGTGTGTCTGTGTGTGCATGTGTGTGTGTGTCTGTGTGTGCATGTGTGTGTGTGTCTGTGTGTATTTATGTGTGTGTGTGAGTATGTGTGTGTATTTATGTGTGTGTGTGTGTGTGTGTGTGAGTATTTATGTGTGTGTGTGTGTGTGTGTGTGTGTGAGTATGTGTGTGTATTTATGTGTGTGTGTGTGTGTGTGTGTGTGTGTGTGTGTGCATGTGTGTGAGTATGTGTGTGTGTGTGTATGTGTGTGTATTTATGTGTGTGTGTGTGTGTGTCTTTTTTAAGCATTCCTCTGAGCCTGGAGATGAGGAAAGCCACCACATTCTGTCTCCCGGGGGAAGGAGAGGCAGGAGTGAGAGCTGGTTTTGGGGGGGGGGCGGTGCGGGTTATTTAGTGCTGGAAAACAGGGCCATAAAGAGAGGGATGGGCGAGGGTGGGGGGCTAGGGTGTGCGGCGGTGGCGGTGCTGGTGTCTCACTCACTTATTTACAAGGGCCTCTTCATTTCCCATGGCTGCATTGATTTCCATTTTATTTTTATTTATTTATTTATTTATTTCACTTCCCCCCCCCTCCCCATTTCCTTTCTCTGGAATTACCTCGTTGTTTACTGGCTGCTTGATTGCCAGAGAGGGATCCTGAAACGAAAGCAAACGCGTCCTATGGAACCCTCCATTTGGTTAAGTTTGCATGCGGGCGTGCGTGAGCGAAGTCAGCCCCAGTTTTGTCCGATGAAGTTAAGCTTGCGCCGCCGCTGCCTGCCGCTGGTATATTAGCGGTATGCTGCAGGACGTAAGCTAGGCTGGGGATGAGGCCTGCTGCTGGCGCTAACTGCTCTGAAAGACCTGCTCACAGACCTAACCATGGCCTGTGAGCACGGTGGTGTCTTGACCTGGGAGGGGAGGGGGGGGGGGGGGGGCGGCTAACCATGGCCTGTGAGCATGGTGGTGTCCTGACCCGGGAGGGGAGGGGGGGGGGTTCTAACCATGGCCTGTGAGCACCTTGGTGTCCTGACCCGGGAGGGGAGGGGGGGGGTCAAGACTGAAATGGTGCTCATTGGTGTGAGACTAATATCTGTCCGGTTTTTCAGTGAAAATAGGTGAAGCGAAGATGACTCACATATCTAAAATAAATAAATAAATAAATAAATAAATAAATAAATAAAACAAAATGGAATAAAGTTTAAAGAAAATGTTTCTCTTTTGTTCAACCGCCGAATATGATTTCTTGCATTCCTGGTGTCCTGGAGGAAGGTTCCGGGAAGCGGCTGGTTAAAAAGGCCCCAGAAAGCCTGAGGAACGGGACCTGGGCTGGAATCCTGGCAGCTCAGAACGGTTAAATATTTATCCCCCCATAACTGCAGGATCAGGGATAGCGCTGGCTGGAGGACCGCGGGGGCTTTTGTGCGCTTTTGGAGGGTAGGGAGCAGAGGCTGGGTTATACCTGGGGGGGGGGGGGGGGGCGGCGATAGAGACAGGCCTGAAGGCCTGAGGCTGGAGGTAGGCCTTAGGCTTATGAGCCAATCCGGGCTGCGTCTGAGACACCCTGGCATGCATGCTGTGAGCGTGCCCATAGGCGCGGGCGGGGGGGGGGGGGGGGGGGGGGGGGGGGGGGGGGGGGGGGGGGGGGGGGGGGGGGGGCCCGGAGGGGGGGTGGGGGGGGGTGGGGTCTCTGCACCACTAGCATGATGGATAGGAGGTTGGGAGCTTTGCATGTCTGCAATTTCATTCACAATCCCTTATCTGGAGCAAATGATGCAGCATGCACACTGTGAACACACTGTCCATTCACACAGCTTGGTAGTATGTACTGAGGCAATTCCCATGGAGTAGGTTTCTCCTAATGACAATGGAAGTGCGCTACCTGGTAATTGAACCCGTGATCTCTGTGCTACAAACTAGGCTCCCTAATTCTAGCGAGTAATATCCTATAATACTATGGTGGCACCATTGATTTGGGGCACTTGCTGTATGTGGTGATGGTGGTATTTCTGACATTCTGCTGGCCCGCTGGGGGTGATCGGACCCCTCCCTGGACCGGTGAAGCCTGTCCCCCCGTGCCCTTTTATCTAACCCTCAATGCGCCCACCCCCAAGCCGCGCACTATTGTCTGAGCGGATCTGCTAATGGGCCGATTACAGAGAGACGACGCGTCCGTGCGCATCAGTGTCCTCCATGCACTGTTTAAACGCCTGTCACACTACGCGGAACCGGAGGCGCAGTGTCACCAATAAAGCCAGCGAGTGAGTGAGAGTCGATAACTGAGTATCGGAGAGTCGAAGAGTGAGTTGGTGTGAGAGTACATCAATGCGTGTGTGTATGTGTGTGAGTTGGGCTTTGGTAGAGGAATAAATAAGAAACTGAATGGGTTTGAGAAAGAATGTGTCTTTCAGTGAATGACAGTCAGAGAATCAGTGAGTCAGAAATAGGGAGTTAGTGGGTGAGTTTGTGAGTAAATGAGAGTTTGAATGAGTGATTGAGAGAATGTGTCAGTGTTCATCAATAAGTTTCAGAGACCAAAAGAGTCAATGTGAGGTTATGACATTGTGGTTTAAAGAATCAATGAGTGCAGATTAGTAAGCGAGTGCCTTTGAAACAGTCAGTAAGCAAGTGTGAGGCCTTGTGTGGGTGAATGATTCATTGAGTGAGATTCAGTGGCTGAATCCAGAAGGCAAGTGAGTCATGAGTGAATCAGTCAGAAAGTGAGTTTGTGAATCCATGTGTAGATGAGTCAGAACTCTGAACTCATGAGAGTCAGTTTATGGGTTGGAATCAGTGAGTTAATCACAGGACCCCATCCCCATGCAGTATCTAATCTAACCTAAAATCTCATTACGTATGTTTTTTTTTTTTGCTGTGATGCAAATTTTTTGCTGATACTGTCTGATAATGGACACGGATGATTAGATTAACTCTCCCATGTAATGTATTAAAAGCTAATGGACCCAGGCTCTGCCTGCTCTTGACCCAGCCCCACAGCCCCGCGAACTAGCCGGCTGATTCTCCTTCCAGGAGTCTATTTACGAGGGAATCGATCGTGTGTGTACAATTAAGGTGGGGGGGGGGGGTCGGAGTTAGTGCTTCCTGGCGTGTTAGCGGAGCTGAAATTCTGAATGGGATCAACTTTCTGAATCAAGCAGCTGAGAATCCCCCCCCCCCCCCCCCCCAAACTAAGGACGTTGATGCTGATGTGTAATTTGATGAGGAGGACATTAATCAAGTTTGCCTAGACTCTACGTTCATAAACCACGCAAACGCGTGCCCGCTCAGAGTTCATGGCGGGTAATGTTTGCCCTGACCTGACTTTAATGCCCAGGCCCACGTGCTGCTGCTTTGTACTGCCGTGTAGCGTCTGCCATGTAGCGTAACCATTCCCGCCGTTTACATCCGCGCATTTGTTACAGACGTGAATATCAACGTTTGTGCTCGCGCCGCAACGGATGGGTAAACAAGCCAATTAAACGGGGTGCCAAGCATCGATAGCCCTTGCTGTTTATCTCTGGAAAACACAAGAAAGGAATTTATTCAGATTTTTTTTCTTTCTGCTTCTGACAATAAAAGAGAAAAAAAACATGCTCAAGACCTCAAAACAAGGCCCACATAACGAATCAGTGCTGGTTTAAGACTTCTTCAACATGGATGTCTTTGAGTGGCAAGAAATGAAACAATGTTCTCTCTCTCTCTCCCCTTTTTTCTCTCTCTCACCCTCACCCCCCCCCCCTTCCCTCGGCGTATCTTTGTGGCCAGCTGGGTTTTGAATACATGGACATGGCATGGTGGAGGTGCGAAAGGTTCAGAGCTTGGCAGATGACTGGTATCTGTGTGGTGCGGGCTGTGACTGATCTGGCGGTGTGATCTCTGACACACGCTCACAATCCCAAAGGCCACTTTGGTCACGGATCTGGCGACAGTCTTGAAATTCAGTCAGAAAGATTTTTGGTCAGGGCCCAATCAAGCGCTCTTAGTCTCTTTGAGAGAATGTGCAATTCAGTCGAAACAGCCTGCAGTCTTTTTAAGTGCATATGCTGTTCTAGTTTAGAATGAAAATAACATTACAATCAACATGTTTGCTTTTTTTCAAATGAAGCTGAAAATGTGGAAAGAGACTTATGTTGCAATGTAAAGCTTGTTTTGATCAATTGCATTTTTCCTTGGAAAAGATTGAAGTTTGTCTGATTGGGTCCTGTCTTAGTTTTCCATTGAGTTTTGTGAGCTTTTTTTTTTTTTTTTAGAAAGATCTGTCCTTTCCGTCAGAGCTGATTTGCCATGATGTTCAGTCCAGAGTAGACTTCCCTTTCGCTATAAATAGATGTCTTTGTAAACTATATGGACCAACAAATTACAGAAACCTGAATTTACCGGTGGGTAGAAAAAAAGAAGTGCTTTGTAATTTCTTCAGAAGACTGACTTTCTTTGATCATTACTTTAAAAAAAATTTAATAAATAAAAACACAGGCTTCCCCCTCACCCTCCTTTTCTTCGTGGAGTACTTGGGACTTGGGGTCCAGGAACAGCTGGAAGAGAAGAAGAAAGAGCAAATAGTGGTCCTTTGAAGTTTATGAAACGAAAGAGGGGAAATGGATGGGGAAAGGTGTAAAAAAAGAGAGAGCGCGGGCTGAAGAATGAGAGCGATTCGCAGGAGGCGCGACGGGTTCTCCTTTTTGCTTTTGTCACACGGTGTAAAGAATGGGCCCGTTTTCCTGGAGAACACACTGCTACGGTCCATCAAAAAGACAAAAAGAGATTGTCAGAATTCATTGATTTGAGAAAGAGAGAGAAAGATAGAGAGAGAGAGAGGGAGAGAGAGACTGAGGAAACAACAACAGAAGCGTGGAAAAAGTTGTTAACCCTTTCAGGAACCGCTGACAGGTTTTTGATTGGGCAAATACGTCTACCAATAAAGAGACATGAAAGATTTGACGCTGATTTAGGAAGAGCAGTGACGAGAGATGGAACGTTTGGGTATTTGCACTCTGTATAGGTTTTTTTTTTTTTTTTAACCAGCATTTTATTTTTCCCTTCCCAGTAAAATGAGGTCACCTTAACCACATTTCATGTCACGCGTTTATCAGGTAATCAAGACCAGGTCGATAATCAAACACTATTGTGTCAGGCAGGCGAACGCTTACATTAGAAGAGATGTAAAAAAAAAAGAAAAATGGGGAGAAAATCATACTCAACAAAGCTTCAGCCAGGCAAATGAATGCTTCTTAGGCCCCAAATGACTGTACTTTTCCCAAATGGCTGTAAATTACCCATGATGCACTTTGCCTCAGTGAATTTTAAAATGCACAGGGTTTTTTGTTTGGTAGCATAAAGTAGGTCTGTATGAAGAAAGCAGTGGTACTGTTTTTTGTGTGTTTTTGAACGTATGTCCTACTTTAAAAAACACTAAGCATCTACTTACTACATTTAATGTAAGGTAGCGTGATTTGAAATGTTTTTCTCCGTTGTGATTGGGGCCGAGTTTTCTGACACATTGGTGACATGCACACACGCAGGAAAATTGCAGATTCCCATTGAGCGGCAGCTATGTTTACATATGGAATATTGGGGGTTTGCAGTTGTGTGCTTTTGGAATCGATCTGAATACATGCTGTTTACATGCATGCGAAATAGGGGTCCATTATTACATGAGCAAACAGTCATTATCACGAATAAACCACCCTGTGGACAGGCCTCATATGCCTTTGCTGTAGGCGTCCTTACGCCGCACTGAGAGACGGGAGAAAAATGAGCAAGGAAGTTGTATATTCTTTGTGCTATATTTTCCATCCATCTAGTACCATCAAAACCAGATGACTGCAAAATGACTTAGCTCTGCCACACAGCCTGAACATCAGAAGACAGGTGAGCCTATTGGAGACCACATCCCTCCCCGCTTCAAAACATCAAACATCGTCACTTTGCAGTGACAGGTGAACGAAAGGTCACATGACGGATCAGCAGGTGAGGGGTGAATTCAGCCACATTTTCACAGCTGGTATTTCTGCAGTTCAGCCATTCATTCATGTCTGCAGATCAGTCACCTATGAATGGGTGAAGAATCCTGAATAAGTGAATGTATTCGCATTCATAACACATTCTAGCGTTGACTCATATTTCTTCTCTTCTATTCAGAGTATAAATATTTTGAGTTGTGGTTCTGTAGCAGCTCTGATTTATCAATGATCTCTTGGTATGATGTCTCATTTGGAATTTTGAAATAGTCCAACTCATAACAGCATTTATGAGTAGTAGTTAGTAGATATTTAGTAGGTAAGTTGTAGATATTTGGTATAATGTTCTGGGGGCTTGGGCTTCGTACCTCAGATGTTGCAGATTAGAATCCAGGGTCAGGAACAGCTGTTTGCTCTGGAAGCAAAGTGCTGTACCTGAATTTCTACCATGCTGTATAAACGGGTGGTTTGTAAATATGTCAGTCATATAACTCATTTGTAGGGTGTTTCATAAACACCTAAAGACATGTTTTAAATAGGAGCAAGCACAGGCAGTGTATGTGCCTGGATGAGGAAATGTTTTTCAGTCAGTAAGAGGAATTAAGGAGGGAACTCAGGTTTGCTTGTTTGCTTAATAACAGCTAGTTAGCAAGAAAGCAGCTCAGGTTTTCACTGTGTAGTGTGCATCTGTGTGTGTGTGTGTGTGCGCGTGCGTGTGTGTGAGTGTGTGTGTGCGTGTACGTGTGTGTGTGTGTGTGAGTGAGTGTGTGTGCATGCATGCGTGTGTGTGTGTGCATGCATGCGTGTGCGTGTGTGTGTGTGTGCATGCTTGCTTGTGTGTGTGTGTGTGTGTGAGTGAGTGTGTGTGTGTGTGTGCATGCATGCGTGTGTGTGTGTACGCTTGCTGGTGTGTGTGTGTGTGTTGTGCATGTAGCCTTGCAGTCTTGCCTCCAGACGCTCAGTCTCTGGGTAACATAATTAGGCTCCTCTAGCCCAGGCTTCAGTCAGTCTGATTGGTGCCAGTTCCCTGATAGCGGATTTGGTGGGCTTTGGCGGTTCATCGTTTCACGCACACGCACCCTCTCTGTTGCGAGATTTGTCAGACACACGTACTGACCTTAGGTTTATTAGCGGAAACACTTTCTCAGGAAGTAGTGTTTGAGTTTGACGCGGTCGCACCGCATCAGAGCGGGAAATTAGCCGATCTCATGACTCCGCTTACGAGCCTGTCTGAGCGAGGCTGTGGGTCCGGCATCGCTCCTCACCGAGTGTCAGAGGAAATAACCCTGCTCTCCTTCAGTGCCCGCTCAGCCGGGCGGCTGGGGACAGCTCAGCCAGTGATGTGAGCGGACCTGACTGAGAGAGAGGAGAGGGCGAGCAGAGCGAGGACGAGCCGAGCGCCACGCCCTCCTGAGTCCCGAAACCTCAGCGATGGTTTTTATATCTCCTTTTTTTCTTCGTTCCTTTCTTTATTTTTTTTCCTCCCTCCTCTCGAATCAGTTGCGGCAGATCTTGTGCAGATTAACTGATGTGTAAATCATCTGGATGGGATCAGGCTGCTTACTGAGCCTGTGGTATAAGCTGATCCACATGCTGTAGGGGTTGGCTCAGCCAAAGCAGCATCAATCAGAAAACAGAAACCCCAGTCAATGCAATGACAATAACAATATAAAACTTGCGCATCTCTCTGTCACACACACACACCCACAAACACACACACACACACTCACTCACACCTATACACACACACACACACACACTCACACCTATACACAAGCATATGAACAAATGAATGCACACACACACATGCATACACACACATATACACACACACAATCACACATGTACACAAGCATATGAACAAATGAATGCACACACAAACACACACACACACACGAATACACACTCCCAGCAAGTGTATGCTGATCCCCCTCACAACATAGCAGTGAAAGACTCTCCAGCCTGCTTTTCCTAGCTTTTAGGCCTTGGTGCTGGAGAGTGTGTATTTGCCAGCCTTGGGGCCCTGGTGCTGGCACCAGCAGTTAAGAAACTGGATTCATAATCAGGAGGTTGCAGGCTCAATTCCCACAGCAGGGCTGGTGCCACAGTGCCTGTGAGCAAGCTGCTTAACCTGAATTAATTCTGCAGCTATCACACCACACAAAAGGATGATGTTTATATATGTGAACTAAGCTTGTGTAAGGCAGGCTGGATAAGAGGTGTCTGCCAGGCAGTAATATATAATGTAATATTAGTATAATTTAATGTCACAGGCTGCGGGTAAACTGTTTCAGTTACACATTACGTCTGTCCTGTGGCACGCCTGGCACTCTGCCCTCTCTCTCCCACTGCCTTACCTCCAAGCCTGGATTTAACCCGGGCCTAATCTGGGTCGTAAATACTTCATTAAAACTCTTAAGATGCCAGTAAAATATAGAAAAAAATACCCCTGCAGATCCTTGGGAATTTTCAATGAAATTAAAATTATTTTGTGCTGAATAGAATTGAAATCAATTAAATTATTTAAAATCGTTAATCATTTGTAATAATTTTGCTGGTATCTAAATAGGTTAAAGTGTTCTGAATATAAACATTTCTCAGATTACTTGTCTTACATTTATGCATTAAAGCATTTGGCATTTTTGCATACAATGTGTTCATATAGCTGGATATTTTACTGAATTTACCGCTCACACATGGGTCCCTGTCTTGACCACTGCACCAGACTACAGTCCCTTTGGAATCACTGCCTTGCCATTTCTCTTGATTCTCCTTCCAGCTGTCGCTTAAACTCCTCCCCTGAAGGCTGAATCCATTGACCAGTGACCTTATAAATGTCTTTTGAGTGCCTTAAACAGAATTTACTGAGTCTGCTCACCATTTTAATTTGTCTTCTCCCCCCAAAAAAAACATTGCTCTTGAGTAAGGAATATTAATATTTCAATGCGGATATTTCGTTGGAGGGCATTCTTAACTAGTAGCATGAAGTGTGTAGGATATTGCGTATGCTTTAAAGGTTATCTGTCCATACATTAGGCTATTCACTTACTACCATTTGCTTAATTACCTTGCCCAAGGGTATAACAATGACACAGCTAGTCTTGAGTTAAGACCTGGAGATCTCTTAGTTCTCATTCAGCACAGTACAACACATTCTATGGCTTAGGTCTTAGCCGCTATGCTAATGGTGATGTCATAATAGGCGTCGTGCTTTCTGATTTGTCGTAGGAGGACTGTGTTGCTATATTCACTGTGGCAAACAAGTACCCTTCTAGTGTGTACTTGTTTGAAAAAGAAATAGAAACCTGAGCTCCTTAAGAGAAAAGAGATAATGGTTTCTGCCCTCACCCTTGCTTTTGGAAATGATACGAAATTTTAAGCTTACCGAAGACAGGAATACGGTCTTTCTGTTAGTTCAATACATAGCCTACTCACCAGATGTAGTGCGTGTTTTTATAGTCGTTACTCCACTAATAATTGAGCTGGGATTTCTGCGCCACACTGATGTTCAATCATAAAGGAGGAGGAATAGCCTTATGTAAAGCCTTTAGCAGCTGCAGCTACAAAGAAGCTATTGAAAGGATTACTTTATGTGCCATTTACATGTGTAATATTTCCAAAATAAAAGGCACAGAGATTTTTTGTGATAAGGACTTGAGAGGTAAGTCGTCCCTCGTACCGTTAATTCTTGATTCTGATTTCCATTTCAAACAAAAGAAAAGGCGATGATCGATACTTCATTTATTTCCGCTCCTCCTGTTCAGAAAACCTCCCCCCTTGATATTTCAGTTGTAGCATTTCTGATGTGAGAAAAAGGTAAGGGTGGTGGGGGAAGGAGTCAATGCGGGCCCATAACTTCCCCCATAATGCACCTTGTATTTTAACAGCCATTACCTGTGGGGATAGCAGTGTAGTGTAATGTTTTGGCAGATGGGCTCATAACCCCTGAGGTTGCAGGTTTGATTCCCAAAAAGGGCACAGCTGCCCTGCATTTTAACAAGGTACCTACCCCAGAATGTGTCAGTGTATATCCAGCTGTATAGATGGATGGTGTGGAGGAATGTAAACTGTGTAAAGTCACCCCGGATAAGAGCATCTGTGAAATGTGTAAATGTAAACGTTTCCTGGCGGGAGGTGCCGCTCGCCACCCTCTCGTTCGGGCAACTGAGCGGGGGCCTTTCCATGAACCACGTAGTGGTGGTGGGGGGGAACGATTTAAGATGAAACATTAGAAATTAAGCCCGGTTAATCTGTCTTGCTGACTGAGGTAATAAAAGTTTCATTAAGCGATGCATCATGAGGGCTTGCTGGAGAGGAGAGGGGTGGACTCCCCCACCCCCCCCACGTTCCCCCCTCTCAAGGTCAGCCCAGGATGGCATGGCCGTTCCAAAGGAAATCGCTGACAGGGCGGGAGAGGAACGGCCCACCCCGCCAGCCTCGCTGCGCTATCGGGAACGCTGCAATGAGTTTTTTCCCACTCAGCCTGCTCCTTCCTCCATTAAACATTCCGGTATTCATTTATTTGTTCATTTTTTCTTTCTTTTCTTCCCCATTTTTTTTTTTTGCTTTGTTTTTTGTCATCAAGCGTGGCCAAAGCTAAATGCTTTTGATTTTCCGCCCTCTGTATTGCGATTGCAGCCAGTTTGTCTCCATTCTGCGCACTGTGCTAAATGAAGTCCAACAAAGGATGGGGAAAATATCTAATGAAAATGATTTTCATACGTGGCAAGGGGGTGATGAATTTCTGCAAGAACTCAGTAAGAACACTGCAGTTTCCATTTTTCATACATGATGATTTTATGTGTTTAGAGTCTTTTTGTTTTGTTTATTCTGCTTGGGCCAGCAGAGAAAAGATGAAAATGTAATAATTCTTTGCTAATATTAATAATAATAATAATATGCTATGTAAAACCTTTATACATTGATAATCTACCCAAAGTGCTTTAAGCATTCAATTAAAACAGGCTATGAAACAAATAAGAGGAGAGTTCAGGAATTGGGGAGTCATAAAACACAGTAACAAGATCTATTATAGATTAAAAAAAGAGAGATAAAAAGACATAACCTGGAGGGGTAAATGAAGAAAAAGTAGAGACGGAGGTGAGCGTTTGAAATCATCTCTGAGCTCAAAACCAGCTCTGTCCCGCTGTGCTTTCCTAGGGTTCTCTGACCAATAGAAGCTCCGTGCCTCCCTGCAGATTTAAAGAGAGAGTTCATCCAAATTACACACATACCAGAAAGTGATAGTTTGCACAAGAGATAGTGGAAGAGAATACCAGTGACTACCACTGCTCCAATATTCCTGTTTTTTGAAGTCCACACATCTGTACTGACAAAATGTTGATATTGATTCAACACACATCCATTCCAAGTCATTGAAGTCAGTATTAGCAAAGTGTTAGCTGGGTCTACATAGACATAGGCCATTGTATTGTTAGCATTGTTAGAATGTGTTGGGTGAACCAGTGCAACTGTCAACGCTCTCACTCCTGGACTGTAGATCACTTGCAAGGAATGTGAGATACTACAATACCACACAAATGTGTTGTTTGTGGGGAACTGTCCCTCTAATGCTCATTCTGCTCCATTCTATTATGTTCCATTCCATTCTACTCCATTCTATTCCGTTCCATTCTGCTGTTCTGTTCCATTCTATTCCAATCTATTGCTGGCTCCTGCTCACTGGCCTCCTCTTTCTGCACCAGGGAAGAAGATGAGTTAATCTACCTCTGCTCCTGCTGGCTTTATTAGCTAGCGCTGCAATATTTGCATTCTATCCGGTGGGGCTGGGGGGTATTGGGGGGGGGGAATAAGAAGGGAGGGGAAAAGCACGGTAGACCTAATGGCTTTGCTCTCATTCTCATTTTCCAGCTTGCCTCTGGACTGAATAGTACTTACACCTGGGGGAGAAGAACCCCCCGTCCCCGTCCCCTTCCCTGCCCCACCCCCGCCAATTCTCAGTGCTGGCCCAGGTAATTACCTGAGAAAAGGGAGACTTGCTGTTGGGAGGGGGACTGTGGGATTTTTTTTGTGGGGGTGTGGGGAAATCCCCCCCCCCCTCACACATCATCCCTGGACACACTTCCTCCCCCCTCCCCCTCTGCAGATTGAATGGGAAGAGGGGGGGCTTGGCTGATGGTCTGAATCCTACTCCAGTCTCTTATAGAGCAAATTGATTTGCTTTGCGCTTTAGATGCCTTTCGGATCTGAAAACAAACCCACCCCTGAATTGTCCCAGTGGCCCCCCACACCACACCATCTCACCCCCCCACCCCCATCCCCGCACACGCACACATGGGCCCGGGGTCTTTGTGCAAATAGACTTGGGGGACAGGGACACCATTGTTAACGGGGTCCGGTTGATTAGGCGTGATTTATTGAGAGGTTTTGGGGCTGGAGGGGTGGGCAATGACTGGAAAACCACTCCCCCCCCCCAAACCCCCCCCCCCCCCCCCCCCCCCTCCCCCCCCCCCCCCCCCCCCCCCCCCCTCCCCCCCCCACCCCCCCCCCCCAAAGCGACCGTCAGCAGGGAGGTTTCTCCACGAATCGAGGCTGAGCACAAACTACGAATCGAGGCTGAGCACAAACTACGAAGCCCCGTTTATGGGCTCCTTTCCCGAGCTGAACCTCGCTGGCGTCACAGCCGCTGTTCCATGCCCTTAGGCGGATCTCAGCGCGCGATAAGGGTGGGATGTATGAGTGTGTGATGAGAGTGACGTTTTCCGGGGCTGGAGAATGATGTTAATTTGCGATGCTGCAGTTAATTTTAAACCGCGTATCTCCAGCCGTGAGCACCTTTCTGACGGTGGGATTTTTTAACTCTCCTTATTACATCATCAGGCTCCTTGTTACATCATCAGGTAGTGACAGAAGTGGAATGTCCCCCCCACCTCCCTTCAGCCCAGGGAAGTGTTTATCCCAAACCTGCACCCCTCCCCCACTGATCCTATTCCTCCTCCTTTCCTCCTTTCATTTCTCCTTTCCACTCTCCGTCCATCTGTGACTGGGAGGGGGTTGGGTTATCTGGAATGTGTGTGTTTGTGTTTTTGTAGTGTGTATGTATGTTGTGTGTGTGTCTGTAGTGTGTTTGTAACATGTATGTATTGTCTGTGTGTATGTAGTATGTATGTGTGTGCAGTATGTATGTGTAAGTGTATGTGCGTATGTGTGTGTGTAATTTGTATGTGCTGTCTGTGTGTATGTAGTATTTGTAAGTGTGTGTGTGTGTGTGTGTGTGTGATATCTCTGTGCTGTTTGTGTGTATGGAGTATTTGTACGTGTGTGTGTGTGTGTGTGTGTGTGTGTGCAGTATGTGTGAATGGGGGGTAGAGGGGGGAAGGGGTGTGGGGGTGGATCATGTCATGCCAATGATGGCGAACACACTTCACACTTCACATTCCCCACGGCGGAAGGCCTTCTGGGAAATCAAGCCGGACTCCCTGCTATGAGAGGGTCGACGAGCCCTCAGTCAGAGGCGAGTTGAGAGCCCCCCCAAGACATTGTAGGGGTCGGGTCTCAATTTCACTCTTCCACCGCACGACATCTCCCTGACAGGAGGAGCCCAATTCTAAGGCCTGTAACACACCGTGTCCGCGTACGCTGTTCGATTTGGCGGACAGCCTACCCCCCCAACCATGCTCCCCTCTCCCAGCCTCCCATGAGGGTAGCTGGGCCTTGACTACAAGCAAGAAGTTCAATATATATATATATATATATATATATATGCTCCTGAGTTCCCCAAACTGTTTCTGAAAAAAAAAAGCTATTGAGCCAACACTTCCTGTCAAATATTTTCATGGGATTTATCCTATGTCTCAATTTTTATTTTTATTTTTTTTTTGCAATTGGTATTCAGTGCAGCATTTTAAATCCCTAGCCTGAACTCATTTTTTTTTTTTGAGAGGGAAGAAGAACTATGAATCAGTCTGTGTTGGTGTGACTTTCAGGATCTCAAAAGCGCTTTATGTTGAATGGGGGGGGCAACTCTATCTCACCAACAATGTGTGGTGCACACACCTGGCTAAGTCTCGGCGGCCATTTTGTGCCAGAATCCTAACCACCCATCAGCTTGAGGTATGGAGAGAGGGAACCATTCAGCCAGTTACACTGGGGTATGATTAGATGGACAGATGGAGACGGTCAACTCGTTAACTTGACCAGAACACAGGGGGCTCCTCGCCTCAATAGCCACAGGATTATATTTTCACTGACCTCAGTTTTTCAGTCTCAGCTGTTCAGAGGCTTTGGCTACTGTTCTGGGTTGTTTTTGCCCCCTAGTGGTGAAAGGTGTAAACTTCTATGAACAGCTGAGGGAGCTGAGCGAGGAGCCTTCCTAGGACATGCAATTAGCATCCATGCCTTAATAAAAAAAAATGCTAACTTATTTGACTGGGAGAGGTATAGCAAATGTAATCTTTAACAAAATCATGTCATGGTCTCAGATGCGTGTGTTTGTAGCCCTTCCCTTTGCGGCCTTGGTTGTGGTGTCCCAAATGCCAGACTGGATTACATTTTTAGAGCTGAGACTTGGTGGTCTACTGGGCTCGGAGGCGGAGCGGGCGGCGGGCGGCAAGCGGAGCTCCGCAGACACGCAAGATGTCCTGGGGCTCGTGCGAGTGACCGCTCCAAACGGCCGCTTCATGTGTTGTCTCAACGGTTAATTGCTTAGCTGCGGGGTCGGGAGATCTGAAAAGGTCCCTGTCTGCACTGCGGGCTGTCATCCGCGTCGGGGTGCGCAGAAAACCTGCGGCCCTGGCGCGGTCAGCGGGAATTTCTGTCATCCTTGCCGTCCTCCCTTCCCCTTCCCCTCTCCTTTCGTGATCCCTCTCTTTAGAGGAAAAAAAAGAAAGCAAGAAAGAAAATGGAAATGTAACTTTTTGACCTGACGTGGGAGTTGAGAGCGCTGGTTCAGTGCAGTCTGAGAATCAGGCTGATTAGAGAGGACGTTCTACAGCGTGAGCGCTCGAGAATCATGGGGTGTGCGGGGGGGAGGGGGGGGTTGGGAGGCCTCCGAAGGAGAGAGTGAACACATGATCCAGACTGAGTTTGGTGTGGAGGGGACACTACCGAAGCGTCCACTCCATCCTTAAACACAATAGCGCTGGACAGAGCGCACATTTCCCTATTTTTACTCCACAGGGTCCAAACAGTGATGAAATGAGACATCTGTGTGTAGGGGTCAAGGGGTAGAGAAGAGGGTACCCTTCCCTAGGCTTAGGGCACAAGGGGAGAAGAGATAGGGTACACTTCCCAAGGTGTAGGTCAGACACTAGTGGACACTACACAGTGAATTTCCCTGTTGGTTGGATTTGGAAGGTTTTCTGACATCTCCGTTGCGTTCGAGGCTCACACAAGTGCACTCAGAATAACTGTCCCGTATCTTTTTTGAGTTGCCATATGGGTACAAGAATCAACACTGTCCTATGGCTGAAATAGTCAGTGGCACCCGCCTGTATCTCCTGTAGCTGTAAAAGAAACACAGTAGGCCTCGGTCCCAACAAAGATGTCCAGTTCACTCAAAATGCATTCTAAAAGGGCAATGCCTGCATTCTCACCCTGTAGTGGATTTCCCAACGCTCACAATCAGTGATGCATTACTGCAAGGTACAACACTTATATCATTTAATCCTTTTTATTAATTAGTGTTTTTGTTCATTGTTATTTTTTTAATAGTCCTTTGTCTTTGGATTACAGTGCTGTTGGTGCCCATGGGTTTTCGCATGCTCGTAGGTGGTCACAGCAGCTTATAGGTTGTTGTGTGCAAAGGCTGCTGGGTAAGCTGGCATGTTGACTCCGAGGCATCTGCACTGGAGGACAAATATAATTTTCCATTATGGGGGCAGTAGAGTTTTCGATTGATTGATTTTCTCCGCTGATTTACAGTCGGTGAAAGCGTGATAATAAAGAGGTGGGAATGGGAAGATTGAGGAGTAATAGCCTATAACGTAAGGACAGATAAGTTATAGGGCAACATGGCAGAGGATAAAAAAAGCTGAACATGTGAAGCCTGAGCACCTTATCGCCCTGGTTATCTTCATCCCTGCAACCTCAGCTTCAGGAAATATTCCTGGGATTTTGGCTCGGGAAAATCGCCTCATTATATTCCAACGGCCCCATGGACCGGGAACTAAAATGAGAAATATTCACAAGGGATATGGAGAGATATTGTACATAAATAAATGATAAATGGGGGAAAAAAAATTACAATTTTATTATTTATTTTTGATAGCCTTTGCCTGCAACCTCCAGGCATAAATTCCATAACCCTGAAGGCCTGAAGGCTTGATATCATTTGATGCCTGTGGAGTTGTTTATTATTATTTTTGTTTTAATCTTATTACCTGACTGAGATTAGGTGGAATTAAAGTTTCCCCATTTATGAGATGAGGCATTGTGTCAGATATGAGGTTGTGTAATCTGTGGCACGCCCACTGCCCCCATGGCAATCAATTAAATCAACCAATGATGTGAGCCAGCATGTGTGGGGGTGGGCCTTCTGGGATCCAACAAGCGAATAAATATTGAGCATCAAATGTATGACGGAGCTGGCTACGAGGCAGACTGAAGGTAATGTATTCAATGAAAACTGGCTAACAAAAGGACAGTAAAATTAAGGAAGGGGGCATTGTATAGTAGGTAGTTGCACCAGAACTACAATGAATTTCAATTCGGGTGAGTTTAGTCTGTTAAACAAGGAGGCACAAATGGAAACGAGTATAAGGCAAGTTCCACACTGATATAAGGAAATATTATTTTATACAAAGAGTTGTCAATATATGGAATGGTTTGCCAGGTCACATGGTTGAGGCAGACACCCTTGCTGTGTTCAAGTCCGGGCTTGATGTAGTACTGGATACTCTTTAGTTTAAATGGTGAGTTTACTTTGGCCAAATGACCTGTTGAAATGACCAGGCCCCTGGCTGTAGGCAGGGATGGTGGGGCTCAGGCCCCTGGCTGAAGGCAGGGATGGTGGGGCTCAGGCCCCTGGCTGTAGGCAGTGATGGTGGGGCTCAGGCCCCTGGCTGTAGGCAGTGATGGTGGGGCTCAGGCCCCTGGCTGTAGGCAGTGATGGTGGGACTCAGGCCCCTGGCTGTAGGCACTGATGTTGGGGTGGGTCTTGTATGCCCTGCCTCAGGACTCACAGCTGCGCCAGAAACATGTGCTTCTCCTGCGCGACCGCCCGGAGGCCCCCAGGCACGCGCTGCACTAACAGTTGAGCAATGAAGGCCTGTGTGGAGCTGGTGGGCCTGCGTCTCACGGCACGGTGACATCGCGGGTTAGCACCAGAGCACCTGTGGCCCAAGTGGGGGAAAGCCAGGTGGGTTCAGGCTCCCTGTTCCAATGTTGGTGTGTGTGTGTGTGTGTGTGTGTGCACGTATGCCTGTTTAATGAATGAACCTGCCAGTAGCAAACGGTGGGGCAAAGCCCTGTGTGTGTTTTTCTGTGTGGGCTTGCGGAGAGCGAGGTTGTAGCCAAGGGAGAACTCAAATCAAAACACGGCTCAGACGAGAGCGCAGTAGCCAGGAGATGGCATGCTCTTAAACTTGTGCAGAGGAGGGCAGCGGGGTGGGAGGCAGAGGGGAAGGGGGAAGGGGGAGAGGAGAGGAAGTGTTTTTGAGGTTATTAAATTAAACAGCAGGGGTGATATTAAACTTTGCGGGGAGCCTGTCTGTGGGTGAGGGGTGTGTTCAGTAAGCAACATATATTATTTTGTTTTTAAAAGGTCATCATCCTTTTCTGTTCCTGTGTTTTGTTTTTTGTTATTGCTTCAGTTCCCTGGGCTAAGACCAGCGCAAACTGCGCTGCTTCATTCTAAACCGCGACTCAATACTTTAAACTGGTGGGCTGGCTCATAACAATCGAACATTTCTACTGGCCTGGTTCACATGTTATTCTAAACACGTCTCATGGTTTTTTCTTTTCTTTTTTTGTTTATTAAACCGTTTATACAGACTGACTTATTTACTGACCTTGGTGAAGGGTAATGTGCTGTGTGCAGCATTTGGGATTTGAACCTGCAGCCTCCTAGTTTCGAAGGCCCAGTCCTGTGACCATGAAAGCATGCTCAGTGTTGTGGGCCTCTTGGTGACTCATCCAGTAAAGATACTCTTTCTGAAAGCAAGTGTGTGCCCTGTGACTGGATGCTTGAGTCCCAGCCTTACCAATGCCAGCCATGGCCAGAGGTCCACATTAGTGAGGCTGCAGTAGGCCTAACCTCACCAGGGAATGATGGGGGTGAACTGGCAAGTTTTGATGGCCTCTTTGCTCTCAAGCACCCACTCCTGGTCAGACCAGGTAACTGCAGATGCAAAAACTGAGTACAAGCTGACCTTGTACACCATCAGTGTCATGGGCAACAACATACTTATGGCTCCCTCCACCCGCTGCCAACAAGAGATCAACAAATTCAGTTGATTGTCTGTTTGGGAAAAAAAATCAGGGATAAACATTTAAGAAACGGAATAGCTTTCGAAGGGTGCTCTCATGCTGTCTGAATGGTTTGTCTTTTCATGCATGAGTGTGTGTGTTGTTCTGGGCGATTTACAAACATCCGCTCAGTTTGCAGCGGATTACCGGCTTCTTCGCTCTGTGTTTGTATGTGGCTGCATGGGATTCCCTTCCCTCCCTCAAACACAAAGCTCTGCTTTGGCACAGAATGAAAGGAGTATCTGCAGCTAATATGGGCATTGCATAAACAAAAGCAGATGAAAAAAAGTAGGTTTTTCCCAGGTCTAAAAATAAACTCCTGTTTGATCTGCTCTTATAAAGTCGTTCTTCTTGGGCCTCCTGTATCAGGATGGCTGCGTCTCCAGGCCCTCTCCAGGGACAAGTTCTCACCAAGCCCATCGCTGGGGGATGTGCTTAATATCTGTGCGTGTGTGTGTATGTGTGTGTGTCCCTTTCTCACTCCCATCCTTGTTTTTCATCTCTGTCTTGCTCTCTTGCATTCTGACACTCTCTCTATCTCACTCTCTGCTTGTTCTCTTTCTGTAATTTCACTCAGGCTTTAATCTTGAGCATGCTGCCTAGTTTGTGGAAGTGTGCTTGCTCCTGATTGGTTGTGATGTATAAGGGTTTCGTGGGCACAGCATGGATTAACATTCGTGTGGCTTGATTGAGTTTGTGTTTGCTGTGAGCACTGGAACTTTGCATATGTGTGCCTGTTTACTTTCTGTGTGCTTGTATGTGTTTATTTGTTTACCATCAACGTGTTTGCATGCGAGAGAGAGAGAGAGCGAGAGTGTGTATGTGTTTGTGTTTACTCTCTGTGTGTCTGTATATGTGTGTTTATTTGCTGTTGACGTATTTGCACACCTCAGGGTGTGCGTGTGTGTGTGTGTGTGTGTGTTTGTGTTTACTTCATGTGTATCCGTACGCATTTAAGCACACAGCTGTAGTTGCTGGCCGTAAAGTCACCCTCAGAATTGCAGTGAAGCGGCAAGGCCTTTCTTTACCCGGAGGTTGTCCATTAACTCATGTGGGCATGCTCAGACTGCATGCTCACTGCAGATTCAGAGAAAGGGCTGGCTATGGGATTCAGCGGTCAAGCCAACTGGGCCTTTGCCTTGTTGTAACCATAGAGGTTGCCAGTTCAAAACCACCTTATCATGAAAAATACAGAATCATGCATAGATAAAAGGATGTCCATTTTGTCACTAGAACCAGGGCGTGATTCTGTGTTGTTTACTGGAAGAGTAATGTAGCCAATGGCAACATTCACACCTGGGTCACATGATGACCTTTCTCAGGGAATTTTGTCCACCTCATCCAAGTTGTTTTTTTTTTCATAGAACAAAACCAATACTTGGGGAAGGTCTGTTTGGAGCGGTGGAGAGGGGAGATGGAAGTGAGACAGTGGACAGGGCTACAGTTAGATTAAGCTGATTTGTTTGTTAGCTGTAAACATCGATAACAGGTTGACAGAGGTGAGTGAATCACCAGAAAAAGAGAAGAAAGCCCCTCTCTTCCACCCCAGAATTAGTGGAGCTTATGGAGTGTTTTTATGTTAATACTGCCAAATGCAGTTCACTAATCCCCCCTAATTCCCACTGCGGCCAGCATTACTGCTCAAGAATACCCTGATTACTCTCCAATGGCATACATTAACTTTTACTCTTTTCATTAGTCAGCAGGGGGTGGTGCAGATTCCGTTACTGTCGGGCAGAGAGGGATGGTGGGGTGGGGATGGGGGGGGGGGTTGTGGTGTATGTTGTGTGCATATGCATATGGCTGTCCAGGACTGCCTTAAAGAAGGCCTGTCTTATTCTTCTGACACATCACATCCTGCAGTTTAAAAATCATGTCATTGTTTCCTGACCTCCTCCTGAAAAAATGTCCCATGTACATTTTGGGTATATTGCAGATGTGGAGCTACGTTGCTTGTGAAGTTACTGAGTAAATGAGGGGGGATTATTTTTCCAACTAGTTTCCTAAACTCCTATGTCACTGCTCCCTGTTTCTGTTTTTTTGGAGGATTTTTTTTCATGGAAACCTGGAAGTGAAATTGGCTGGAGGGGGCCTTCAGTGATTACAGAATGAGACCTGAAAAGGCTGTGGCTTTTGTTTGTTCACTGCTATGAACCAATCACTGTGTTTCAGAGTATGGAGAAGTTTATTATGATTGGTTCGGGCCTGTGATTGACAGCTCATTTGAGCTTCATGCATGATAGTTGGTAGGGACATGAATCTCAAATCTGGCTACCTTAAGTGTATGTGGGTATTTTTTTTAAATTTCTTTCCAGCAACCGATTTGGTCTTTGGAAAACAAGGTCCATGACTGGACTCTTTAGCCAGTTAGTGATTGCAATCACTTGACTGCTGGCACGAACCAAAAACAAAAACATACTGCAGCCCTCCAACTACTCAGCATGAGTCTGTGTATTACTAAGTTGATGAAACCTCACTCTACTATTACTGTCTGCACTATCAACACAATATACCAAACGCAGCTGATGAGACAGAGAAACCTGAAGTGAAGGAATGGAAAGCAGGCCCTCTGACTGTCGTATCTCGTAACTGCTATGCTTTTATTGTCTTGTAGCACACAAACAAGGGGAGATAATAATAGTGTTTCAACCCACAGCGTCTTCTCTCTGATGGAAAATGTCGTGTTCGTCAGCGTGTAGGTTCCTCCGCTGTAGTGAAAATCAGCAGCTGGGATCTGGGCCTTACATAGACATGTGGGCCTAATGTTTTTTTTTGCAGACCGAATCATTTGGGACTTCCCCCAAGGGATATTAGAGAGAATGTACCTGATCAGAGATAGTTTTTTCGCAGGTTTCTGTCTGATCGCAGCAATCCTTGGTGCCTCAGAAAAAAATATGCTGCGACAAAGGGTTTACGTTTGATTTGTTTACCAAGGTATTTATTTATCTGTTTTTTTTTTTTGCATTTTGTTGTTAACCCTGTATAAGGAATGACAACCGGCTTCTGAGAGGCGGACGGGAATGGTTGTTGTGACGACATGATGTCAGGCAGCACCAAACCTGCTTACGTGGATGGAGGCCGCAGCCGAGGGGTCGGACAGGAAGTCATGCACCCCACAGATGCACACGCTGATCTAGACTGGCATTTCCTGTTCCTGCTGTCATTGCACGGGCCGTCCCAGCTGACGCACCTTGTCTCACAAATCATCCGACCGCCCCTCGAGAAAACCACTGATTCTGTGGTCTTTGTCCCAGATTCTTTGTGTGTTTGTGTGGCATCTTTTCGCTCTTTGAGGACGGCTTGCTTTCGTGTGCCAGAGTTGTCGTTTCCTCTCTGCAAACTCAGGTGAAATATTCTTTTCATCAAAGAAGGTGCGTTCGCTAGCTCTTGCTGTCGTCGCCGGTCAGGTTTCGGGACTAACCGTTGCACGTCTTAGACAGGTAAATAGGCACGAAAACCAAAGTGACAGAAAATAAACACAGAAATGGGGTACTTATTTATCTTCAATTTCAGAAAAAAAAACAGACAGAATGAAAGGGTTGCTGAGAGATGTTTCAATGGCTGCCAGGTAATTCAGGGACTAGCTGGGTAAATTTACAGACAGACTGAAAAAACTGCAAATTTGCAGTTGACAGTTTGTAAATTTGCAAGAAAATACATAATTATTTCTGGAAAGATATAGGCTAGGATTCAATCAACATTTTTTCTTAACTTATGCTCACAAGTAAATGTTTTTTATCCCTGATTTTTTTCCCCTTTATCTAAGATTTTCAATTTAAAACTCAGATACCCTGGTCAGTAAAAATGAAAATACTGCTGACTGGAAAGGGAATGTGTAAGTGGTAGGCACTGAGGCACAGTAGAAAGAGAGTAAAAGGACTGAATGGGGGAATGAAAGGAGAGTCAGAGATGATTTTGGTGCGGTCACTTGGGCCCTGCCTGCTGTCTTTGCCCATTACAGCGCTGCCGCCCTCCTAAGGTCCAGCCTTCATTAGCTCTGGCTTTAGGATGGGCTTTCATTTGGAGCTGGATCTACAACCTGCTTTAATTGTCCTGGCTGCAATCATGGGTGTCTGAGGGAGAATTTAGATTTGAATTGGATATGAACCAGCAACCCCTTGAGTCCCCAGTTCTCAGTTCTGCTTTTCCACAGTGTGCCTGTCCACTCATCTCTGACTCCCTGTAGCCCAGCACAAACAGACCTACCTCTCGTTAAACTTACAAACACTGACTTCTTCATACGCAATCATAAACATGCACACACACACTCACACAGACACACTCACGCTCGCTCACATGCACGTACACCTCCTCACAGCTCACACAAACACACGCACACACGCACACTCCCACACATATACACACTCACAAACACACACACACACACACTGCATTCCACACCTCTCTTTCTGAACTAAATCTGTCCTTATAAATATTTTTTAAACGCCCTCCTTGCGTGA
This sequence comes from Albula glossodonta, assembly GCA_019788955.1. NCBI lineage: Eukaryota > Metazoa > Chordata > Actinopteri > Albuliformes > Albulidae > Albula > Albula glossodonta. The sequence goes on along the minus strand of JAFBMS010000098.1, from coordinate 332,102 downwards.
GAGCAGTTAGAGATCTCCATTAAAACCTGTTGCTGAGGCCTCTTGAGGTAACCAAGAGCTCCTCTCTCCATCCAGATGGGCGGGGCCAGGGCGGGCCGTGGAGGGGGTAGGTTTGGGGGCGGTCAACAAGTGGAGAGCTTTGAGGCACGAGACGAGACGAGAAGCCCAGTCGATACTCCTCCGAACCCCAACCATCACTTTTGGCCGGGCCTGGGGGTGATAGAGAGCCACTCCACTTGACATCTCCTGCCACTTTCGCTCAGAGCGCGGAGACCGCGAGACCGCCACGCTCTGCTGTTGAGCTCTGATGGAGTGGTCCAACAGAATGGACACTTCTGTCTCCTCCTATTGCCCCCCAAAGAAAAAAAAATGCATTCAATTTGTTACCACACAAAGATGAGTTTCACTTCAAAAATAATCTTAGACACAATTTTCTTCAAAGTAGGAAAGCCTCAGTTGGTTTTAGTTAATTAGAGCGAAACAATTCTTGGAACTCCATCCCATCATTTTGTGAGTGAGAAGGATGTGGGGGGGGGGGGCAGGTGGAGGGGTAGGCACTGAATTTGATGTGTATAAATGTGACAGGAGTGTGCAGTTTTGTCCCCACCAAAGACTGTCTCTGTTTACTCAAGAAGGAAGACTGACGTCAGTGACTGATATTAGCTGAACCGCAGTTTCTTTACACTTTTTTTTTTTACAGTCCTCATCATGTCCTTACTGTCGGAGTTTCTGATTGGTTGCAGGGGTTCAGCTGGTGCTACATGTTCGTTCTTGAACATTCAAGAAGAGAGGTGTGTCCCAAAAACAGAACATACATGAAAATGTTCACGCTCTTCATGAATATTTATAAGACACATCAAACTGAGACACCTGTGTGTCAGCAGCAGAGATAGAGACAAAATGTGTGAGAGAGAAACCGTAGTGTGTTAATGATATTTTAATAATGGCAAAGTCAATGGATGGCTGTTGATCAGTGGCTATACTGTAGTATACTGTACCTTTTCCTTTAAATCTCGAGTTGTAAGTGTGTGTGTGTTTGTGTATGCCTGTGTGTGTGTCCTTGCGTACATATAAGTGGAATTTTTTTGCCTGTATCGCTCAGAGCTGAAAATGTCCCCTGTGACCTTGTTCGTCATCTGATTCAACAGAGAAAGCAGGATTCTTTGAAAAAAGATAATGTTTTCAAAGAGTCGGAACGACTTCTACAGGTTACCGTTTGCCTCAACATTCAGCAGAGGAACCAGAAAGGAAAAGAAAAAAAAAACAAAAGTAAGGTTTTTCATGGCAGGACGTTGTGCCTTGCAGAGTCACATGATGGTGTCATGTGATGTTGAAATGCATTTTCTAATTGGTGAGTGTTTCGCCATAGAGTCACATGGAGTAGCAGTAACAATGAGAGAATGAGGTTTCATGAGCACAGTCTGAGCTACGGCAAACTGTTGAGCACTGACTTATTTGAATCAAACAAAGGAGTTTGCTCTTCACAGGAAAAAAAAAACACGAGGATTACTTCAAATCACTTGAGACAATGGTAGCTCTGCCCATTTTTGGTTTCATCTGTCCTGAGTGTTCTTCATGTTGATGATTCTGACGCCGATGTTTTTCGGAGTGTGCCGTCTACTCAAGCTTAGCAAAAGGGTACTAAGGGGGATTTGATATGAGGTTTTTGAATTCATGAATTTTAAAGGAGATTAACGAAGTTAACTATGACTTTTCAGGTTGAATTCTGTCAGCAGAACAGGAGGGCACAAGGGAAATTAGTTAAGAGTAAATTCCAAACAGATAGGAAGTATCGTTTTAAACAGAGAGTTGCCGATTTTTTGAGCAGCTTGCAGGGTCATGTATTAGAGGCGAAGACTCTTCAGGTGAGTAAGTCCTGGCTTGACACAGCGCTGAATACCTGTTAGACTGCAAGTAAATGACAAAATTAGACTGAGTGATCTGTTCATGTAATTATGTAATTATGTATTCTAATGTTCTGATGTTCTCAAATTTGAAGTCATTTGGAGAATGCAGGAACTGCTGTACTTGTCATTACAGTTATATTTCAGACATTTGGCAGACCCCCTTATTCAGAGTGACTTACGTTTTCACACACACTTACACAGTATCCATTAACACAGCTGAAATAATTGAACCGAAATCATTCAGGTTGTTCAAGTACCTTGCTCAAGGGTGCAGTTTTGCAATGTCTCATACTGGGGAATCAAACCTGCAACCTCTGGGTTACAAGCCCATCTCCCTAGCTATTACAGTACAGTGCCACCCTGTATTATGTGGGGCCCGTCCTTATGCAATCTTATGTCACTGTGACCTTATCTGGGTTGTCACAGTAACCAAAATGAGGAAAGACCTCAGGGAGAAGTCTGAGCCCTCTGGTCTTGCAGATGTGAGAGGGAGGAGCTGTCCAGGGTGCTGAATGAGCCAGTCAGCACTGGAGAAGTGGCTGTGCAGATAACAAAGTCAACCTGCTTTAGTGCCATAGGGGCCTTCCTGTATACACACTCATCTGTATGTTACTAAAGATATAGTACATATATACATGTATACATACTGTGCCTTAATGATTTTATGGTTTAGCCTGGCTGTTCTGGGTATGCTGCCAGTCGGTTCTGGAGCTGTTTCTCATGACCAGGTGAATGCAGTTATGTTCTCCCATGGTGCAAGTCACTCTGGATCAGCGCATCTGCTAAACGACTGCAGTGCACAGGGAGGTGCATCTGCGCAGACAGAGTGAAGATGCTCTGAGATGTGTTCTGAATATGGGCCCAGATGTCGACTTGGACCTGTTATCAGGCCTCTGCTTTTCTTTTTTTTTTGCCTGGGCTCCGAGTTCGACAAGGGGAAAAAAATATGACTGCGTGTTGAACTGGAGGCCAGAGCTGGGACCGGGGCACTAATAAAACCCTTATATATGAGCATGGGTTTGTCGGAGTGTGCGTGCTCGTAAATAACCCCAGCGGAAGGGCCAATTACAGGCGGGGAATTCGGGCTTTGACCCTGCCGCCCGAAACACGCAGGATCTGAGTGATGACCACCCCTTTCATCCGGGACGTGCACTCCTCCCCCCATCCCTCTCTCCCTCTCTCCCTCCTGTGGGGCTTCCCAAGGCACATCCCTCTCTTCCGTCTGTCTTCACTCACCACTGGTTCTGCCGGAAATCCCTGAGAGCTTGTAGTAATGTACAGCGAGCACTTTGAGCTGTAATGCATGAAAAAGCTTTGGGCAAATAGAGTTATAATACTGTTTAAGTTTTATACTTATGGAGGAAGGGCCAGGGTAGTTCAAATAAAGTATTTGATCCAACAAGCAAAGGAACAGATACATACTCCCTCTTACACACACACACACACACACAGTCTGTCTGTCTCTCATCTCTCTCTCACGCACATGCACACACACACACACACACACACACACACACACACATATTTCCATTCTCATCCCGAGCCTACTGAGTTTCAGCAATGGTAAGTGAGCTGAATCCTGGTATTTTGTGCTGAAATGCCGCACAGGGCTGGAGGGATCTGATTGTATCTTTCTTTTTGTTAATCAACACTTCTGACCATTACATTACATTACACTACATTACATTACATTACAGGCATTTTGTAGATGCTCTTATCCAGAGCGAATTACAACTCAACGTGCATTAAGCCGGGAATATGAGTGCTAAAGTACTGGAGTGAATCAAGGTGGCATGGTTAGATAAACAAAGACAAAGCTCTGGGACAGACCTATGTCCTGGAGGACCCAGAGAGAGAGGGAGAGAGAGAGGGGCCTTGCAGTATAGGCAGGTATTAACAGTAGGTTAATGATAGCATGTATGGCAGGTCTCAGTGGCTCCACCTTTGTAGTGTTTCTTTTTGAAAGATTCCTCTGAGAGATCGGATTCACTTGTAGATTACAACTCCTGCAAATTCATTATTTAATGGGCAGCTTTTTTTTTTTTTGTTTTTTGACATGCACACTTGAGAGACCGCCGCCACATAACCTGAGAGAAGGAGGGAGAGGGAGGGAGATGGAAAGAGAAAGAGAAAGAGAGAGGGCCGTGGGGAAGACAGTGGCTCATTATGGACGAGTCTGAAGATGGCACTTTGAAGCTAATCAAGCCGTCATCCCAGGCCGCACTCCCGCGGCGAGCTGATGCTGTGGCGTCTGAAGGCCCCCCCCGCCCCTGCTTTGATCCGCCACGCTGGCCGGACGACCCCCCCACACCCCCACACTCAGGGCGAGGAGAGGGGCAGCCCCCTCCAAAGGTCAGGGGGGAGGGAGTGAGGAGCAAACACATTTAAAGGGCAACCGTGCCCACCCACTGTCTAAACACCCCAATACACATTAATCACACACATACACACACAAATACGAACACACTCACACACACGCACACTCACACACACATACTCACACACTTACACACACACTCACACACACACACATACTCACATACACATAAATACACCCACACACACACACACACACACACATACTCACATACACATAAATACACCCACACATACACACACACACACACACACACACACACATACATGCCCTGTGGCACATCCATTCATGTCTGCCCTCAGGCTCCAGTTTGCCTGCTGTAGTCTTTTCTCTGAGGTTATTTTTGGAGTTTATATAGATTACAGATCATAGCTTGTGTCTATCACAGGGGAAGTTTGTTAATCGACATGCAGATGCAAGCTGATTTTACCTGAGCAAGTTCAGAAACACACCACTCTCACCTGTGCTACACATGACGGAAAAATAAATAATAAGTAGTAAAAAAAGCTGATAAATGTCAGGGATATTACTGACAGAGATACAGGTGGGGTAGGGGCCGTGCATTACGGCACAGGGATGTCTGTGAAGAGGTGCATTCTGGGAAATGTTTTATGAAGTCATACATTTAGAGGATAATCAGGTTTCAGCAAGCTTCATTTAGCGATAATGGATAACTGAGCATAATGAGTATGTCTGTAATTTGTTATTTGTGATGCAGTATTTGTTTAAGTATTGTGTATGCATGCATTCCCGCTGTATCTCAGTGGCTCCACTGTATGTGTGTAATGAAAAAAGCAAAGAAGTCCTTGGTTTCACGAGGGAAGAGAGTTAAAACATCCATCCCTAACATGCGATTTTCTGCTATCAGACTGACTCTGCTCTCAGTAGGATAATTACACTGATATCAGCTGAAGCCAAACGCACAACACGAGAGGTACTTCATTAGTAAACATCTTTACATTTGCATCAAACAACAAAAACAAAAAAAATCCCTTTTTTAAACATGATTACTGGTAGTGAGCTAAACTGAAGTCACAGTATTGAAGGGCTCCAGTGGTTCTGTAATGGTTTGGGTTAAGTGCCCCTGGCTTGGTTTGGGTACACATATACTCTTAGAAAGCAAGGTTGATGCTAGTTGCGTCTTAACAGCTCAGAGTGATTATGTTCAGTCATGTCGGAGCGTTTGTCCCCTGCGGAGATGACAGCACTCCCATCCTGCAGCGCATGAGTCAGCGCCTGTCAGAGAGTGAGGAAGACGACGCCGAAGCAATCCATAAGCTGTAACGTACGTCTCAGTCGCCGAATCTGAAACTGGTCGAGCATTTATGGAATGTTCAGGAACAGCTTCCGGCTAAGTGTGACTTTGTCGACTTTCTCGTGGAAGAGCAGTGCCACAATTCGTCCGCCCAGTTCCTTACACTGGTGGACTTGTGGATTCACCATGATTTATACTGACTGGGCATGGTGGTCCAACTTCCTCCTAAGTGGCCCTGTGTCGGTTTTTCCTTTTGTCATTCGCTAGGTGTCACAGAGCCTACATAGTGCCAGTATAAGCATGTCTTAACACCTGTCATAACCTGTCACAGTGCTGTCATAATGCATGCACCAACATTTTGTCTGACACACACTGTCATAACAGCTTTCCTTTCTGTTTGTTCTTGTTATTTGTGTTCCAGTGTAACTTTTTTTGCACAGTACAGTAGAGAGGCAGAGCGGAGTCTGTTAGCAGAGTGGAGTCTGTCTGTATGCCCCAGCCCAGGTCCGCAGTGTGCCGCTCCCCCAGGGGACTTGTGTGGACAGCTGCGTTGGAAAGCCTTCAAATGAACAAGCCGGCTCGGGCCTTGACAGCTGGCAACATCGTGCGTGTGAGGGACAGCATATGCGTCTGTGTCCGCGTTCGTATGTGCGCTAGCATGTTCGCACGGGCTGCGCACATGTGTGCGCGATTGCTGCGCGTCTGTTCAGGTTTTCGTTTCTGTTTCTTTTTTTGTTGGTGGTTGGTTGTGAGCGACAGGCAGATGAATGCCAAACGGAGGACGTAAACAGCAGAAAAACGGACGCGACGCGTTTGTGGGGAATGTCAGCGGCGGAAAGGAAGGAGCAAACATCCTTTGAGAGATTAGGTTTGATGGGGACTGAAGACTGACTGGGTGACCTTTTGCAGATTTGCAGTATCTAATGCACAACAAATACAATTTTAGACATGGGCTCTGTCTCTCTCACACACACACTCAAACACACACACACACAAACTTAGAACATTGTCACACTCACACACAAACACACAAAGACACACACACATAAAACACACAGCACACACATGGCAGATAATATCAGTCATTACGGAAAGCTTTATCTCTTAAAAGCCAAACCGATTGCCTATCTCTCATATATGAAATTGCCATTTCAAGCCACGGTGCTCAAAGCTGGTCTTGACTGACTGACTGGCTGTCAGAGAGTGAGCGTGCTTCTTATGTGGCTCGACAGCGACGCTGCAGAGTAAACTGTACAGTCGTATGGAAGCCAATGGCTCAGTGGTCAATATCATAACCCGACATGTTTTCGTTGCGGTTAAAAATACATACCATTTCTGAATCAGATTTCTGGTTTTGCTGATGTGCACCATAACATGACGAATATTAAACCCAACTTTCCGACACATATCATCCTTGGATTCCTCTGGATATCGTGCTTGGCCATTTCTTGTGTCCAGATGTCTCCATGACAGATAAGATAGCACAGCGTTTTTCCCAGGAAGATTTTGTGCATGCAGCAATGTTCTCTTTCCCGACTGAAGATGCTTCCATATATGAAATTAATGACAGACATGTTTAACATATGTACACTGCAGATATGGAGTCCTGAAATATAAAAGCCAAGAAATCTCACTGTATTCGTCACAGGCGGTAATGGCGATGGTAAACAGTGTACTTCTCACAAACATTATTACTGATTGTGGACAAAAAGGAAAGCACAGCAGAGAAAGGCCCCGGTGCGTCTGTAATAGTGTGAGGTAAATTGCTATGCTTTGTGCGCATTCATACTCTTACATTACATTACATTAAGGACGTTTGTGAGACGCTCTTATCCAGAGCGACTTACAAGGCAAAATGCATGAATGGTAAAAAAGGCATAAGAATGGAACTCTTAGACGGTAGAAGGTTGAAAGGTGTCCTTTTTACTGAGTGGTTATCTTCACACTGACGTTAAAGCATTTGTTTGAAGCAAGTTTGTACATATCAGCTACCTGCTAAAACATTCCCAGTCCAGAAATATAAAGACAGAGAATTCTCAGTACTGGATATATTTGATATAGTTATCTTTTTTTCCCAGCATCCCCCGTTGCCCAGGTGACCAGCTCCCAGGCACAGATGAAGCTTCCTTAGCTCTTCCTGCACTGTTAATAAATAAACACTCAATATCAGAGAGAGAAGGAGGAATCCAGTATGCTGCATTATTGATGTACAGTAATAGAGGATTGTGTAGAAGTATACATTATTAAGACCATGGGGTCTTTTATGGCAGTTAACCTTGGACTCTTACCTTTTTCAAAAGAGACAAGTTTTCCTTTTTTGTACATGACTCAGCATTTTTGTTGTGGCTCTGCTTTGTTGTGTGTTTTCTGTGATTCATTGCCACTGCACTGTGTATATGTATGTGTGTGTATGTGTGTATGTGTGTCCATATGTTTGTTGGGGGGAGTGGGTATAATGTATAATGTATTGTAAGTGTTTATGGTGGTCCTTTGTCCTTCCATAGTCTCACTTGTCCTGCTCATAACTGTGACATCATAACCATGAGCCTGACACGGAATGGTCTCAATTGTGTCATAATGCCTCCCAAATTCTAGAATGTTCTTTGCTAATAAAACAAGGGTCAATTACTACTTCTGACTACTCATGCTCCTGTGTAGGCGGAACTCCATTTTGAAGTGGCTGTTCACAGCCAGGAAATTCTCTGGTGGTTCATCTGTAATAATTTTAGACATAGGGAAACTTGTCTGGGCCAAACATTTCCGCCCTCAGAAAATCTTAGGTCTGTAATAACCATGCGGCCAGCCCACGCTGAAGATTCAGCGGCCTAAATTTAATCATCCTTTAATCAGTCTCTTTTAGGGGCGTGTGCGATCCAACCAAACCAACCTTTAAGTCATCACTGTCTTTGAGTATGTTACATTTTTTGGGACAGAAAATGTCTTTTGAATATTTTTTTAATTTTAAAATACAATAATGCATATCCTTTAAGTGATTAAGTTTGTTATGAGATTTTTAATTGATTTATGTATTTGATGACAGTCTCAACAGATGAATTTCACCATGTCTAACAAAGCTTAAAATATTAATAATACTGATGGTGATCATCAGGGGGCAGTTTTGCATTCTGTAACCTGATTGGTTGGAACTGCATCCAAATATAAGAATAGGGGAAAAAACTAAATTTAGCTCATCTTTTTTCTCGAAGAATTACACCAGTTTCATTAACATGAGCATCAGTGTATACATACTGCAACAACAAATCTTGTAGGTGACCCCACTAAAAGGTAACTCTTCCCATTTTTGCCTCAATGAAACTGCAGTCCAGCAGCAATGGTGTAACTGTTTGAAAGTGAGAATTGAGATGGAGGAGAGGCAGCATGGCGGCTCAGTGGTTAGCGCTGGGGCCTCACAGCAAGACTTACTCAGCTCTGATTCACTCCGAAGGCCGGCCCTGTCTGTGTGCAGTGTGCATGCTCTGCCTGTGTCCGCAGTGCTGTTGCCAGGCTCTCCAGCTTCCTCCCGTGGTCCAGTGACGTGCGGATAAGGCTGCTTGAACTTGTCCATAGGGGTGTGTGTATGTGTGTGTGTGTGCGTGAGTGTGTCTAACATAAAGGAAAAAATATGTAAAAACTAGGTTGTGTTCCCATTTATACAGTGCTACATTATAACCACCAGCTAGATGCAACATAGAGACAGGGGAGCTATAAATGCAACACAAAGCAATAGTATTTATTGTGTTGCTAGTGATCATTGCACTGCACACAAAGGACACAGAATTGCTCAGAAATAGGGAACACCTCAGACGACAGCCATACGGCCCTGATACAGGGTGAAAGAGAGACTCTGCCCTCCCCAGGAGAGATCAGAGCCTCCAGTTTCACTCCTTCTTTAACACGGGTTTTTCAGGTTGCCAGTTAAGATGCCACACCTCCCAGCAGCCACTTACAGCTGCAGGTAAAAGGGACAAAAGCTAGGAGGCAGGGACGTACCATGCGGCTGTATGAAGGAATGTGTGTATTCATGACTGTGGGTCGCTCTGGATGAAACTGTGTGTTGTGATGTTAGAGGGCTGACTGGCAGGGCTGGAGAGTGTGTGAGTGGGGGTGGGGCGTGTCCGTGGAAACCAGGCAGAGGGACAGACGTGCACCTGGGAAATCCGCCCATCTGGTCACGCAGTGCGCGGCGCAGCAGGACCGCCGGCCTTCAGACAGAGAGCCAGACTCCTGTCCGCTCCCTGCGGGAGGGACACAAACAATGCTGGCTGCTTTTCTTATCCTATGTGTGTGTGTGTGTGTGTGTTTGTGTGTGTGACAATGTGGGTTAGTGTGTGTGTGTGTGTGTGTGTGTGTGTGTGAGAGTAAATGTGTGTGTATGTGTGTGACATTGTGGGTTAGAGGTGAGTGTGTGTGTGTGTGTGATATCGTGGGGTAGAGGAGAGAAGTGTGTGTGTGTGAGACATAGTGGGCTAGAGGTGAGAAGTGTGTGTGTGTGTGTGTGTGACATCTTGGGGTAGAGGTGAGAAGTGTGTGTGTGTGAGACATCATGGGTTAGAAGTGAGAGGTGTGTGGGCATGAGAGAGATTGTGGGTTACAGGTGAGAGGTGTGTATGTGTGTGTGTATGAATGTTCATGCTTGTTTGTATAAGAGTATGTACGTCAGTATGCATTTTCATGTTTTTGCATGTATGTGTGTAGAAGCAGTTTGAGCGTGTCTGCTCATGGCTCCTGGAGCACATGTACTCTTCCCTCTCCTCTTTTTCTTTTTACCCCCTCTTTGCTTTCCCTCTCTTTTTTACATCATCTCGCCAAACTCTTCCTCTTGCTCTTTCTCAGTCTCTTCATTTCACCCACTCCATCCCATTGTTCACACAGAGCTCATTCCAGGTTCACAGGTATAATGTAGAACGGCATATAGGAAAGTTCCAGGGTTTTTTGTTCTTCTTTTCCAGCCCAGACCATTAGCACTGAAGCAGCAGCTGTAGGCTGTTGTCTGCCCTGTAGCCCCACGGTCTGAGCCCCATGGCCTGCTGGGTAAAAGAGGATCAGGGCCCGGCGTTAAGCAGCTCTTCTGCTAACGGTGCAGTGTGGCGTGGAGTGTAGTCTGAGTGGCGGAGAGCCAGGGGCCTTTCAGATCACTGCGTGTGTGTGTGTGAGTGTGAGTGTATGTGTGTGTTTATGTGCGTGTATGAGAGAGAGTGTGCGTGTGCGTGTTTATGTGCGTGTATGAGAGAGAGTGTGTGTGAGTGTGTGTTTATGTGCGTGTATGAGAGAGAGTGTGTGTGAGTGTGTGTTTATGTGCGTGTATGAGAGAGAGTGCGTGTGTGTGAGTTCCTGTGTGTGTGTGTGTATGAGTGTGTGAGATAGGGAGTACCGGTTTATGTGTGTGTGTGTGCAGCAGAGAGAAGGGGCAGAAAAAAGAGAGACTGAAAAAGGAAGAAAAGAAGGAGAGTAAGTACAGGCTTAGCTGAGTGCAGGGGGTGTGACCCTGCCGCCACTGCTGTGGGACTCCAGGGATATGGCGTCCTTCTGAGACAAAGTAGTGCCCCTTCCTCCTCCGTCCCTCCCTCCCTTCCTCCCTCCATCCCTCCCCCCTCCCTCCCTCCCCCCCCCCCCTCCCTCCCTCCCCCTCCCCCTCCCCCCCTCCCTCCCTCCCTCCCTCCCTCCCTCCCCCCCTCCCCCCCCCCCCTTCCTCCCTTCCTCCCTTCCTCCCTCCCTCCCTCCCTCCCTTCCTCCCTCCCTCCCTTCCTCCCTCCTTCCCTCCCTTCCTCCCTTCCTCCCCCTCCTCCCTCCCCATCCCTCCTTCCTCCCTCCCTCCCTTCCTCCCTCCTCCCTCCCCTTCCTCCCTTCTCCTCCCTCCCTCCCCTCCTCCTCCCTCCCTCCTCCCTTCCTCCCTCCCTTCCTCCTCCCTCCCTCTCCCTTTCTCTCCTCCCTCTCCTCTCTCCCTTCCTCCCTCCCTCTCTCTCCCTCCCTCCTTCCCTCTCTTCTCACTCCCTTTCTGTCTTTCTCTGTCTCTCCCTCTCTTGCTCCCTCATTTCTCTGTCCCTCTCTCAGTCTCTTCCCCTCTCCCCCTCCCTCCTTCCCTCTCTACCTCTCCCTTCTCACCTCTTCCTCTTTCTCCCTCTCCCTTTCCCCTTCTCTCTTCCCTCTCTCTCCCTCCCTCTCTCTGCAGTGAACGTCAGAAAGCCACAGAGGTGCACCGTGTAGCTCAGCCGTGCTCCCCGCTTTCGCTCCTCTGTGCTGGTCCCTGTTACCAGCCCTTCATCCTCACCCCCCCTCCTCATCCTCACCCCGGGGCTCTGTCATATGTGTGCCAGTGTTGATCTCTTTAAAGCCCCTCAATATTCATCTGCTTCTTTTTTCTTGCATGATGTAATTTTTTTTTTTTGCCGTTGTTCCTTCCGTTTCTGTACCTCCCGTACCTCCCGTACCTCCCGAACCTCCCGTACCCCCACACAAGCACACGCTCCCCCCAAGGATACATTTTTATCTCTAATACTCAATCAGCTTCAAAACCCACCCCAGCGGAAAGGAAATAGAAAATTAATTCCAATCAGAGATTGTTTCTGGCGTGACAAGAAATGGAAGCTTCAGAGATGCTCCCTGGAGAGAGAAAGACAGAAAGAGAGAGAGAGACAGAGAGAAAGAGAGATGGGGAAGGATACAGAGAGGGAGACAGACTGAGAGAGAGTAAGAATAAAAACATCGGTATCTGAATTCATTAAGGACCTTGTAATGGCGGAATCAGGCTTACAGCGAAACGAGCGCCTGTCGGATGTTGTTGGGGGTGGGGGGGGATTGAACTAAAGTCAGGTCTCTGGTTTTTGCCAGTCTATCATAAAACCCCAAACCCCTACCAAGTCCTCTGCGATGCGGGGTCACTGCTCCTCTCCATTGCTGGCCCCCACAGCCAAAGTAAGTCCTGTTTTCTCTGGGGTCTGTGTGTTAGTGGCCCTCATGAGTTTTGTCATTTGTTTTATTTCTTTTAATGTCTGCAAAAAATACGACAGTAGGCCAGACATGTGAAAAAAAAAAACATAGGATTCATCAGCCCTCCCCTGATACCTGTGTTCATCGAATCAGTGTGATTGGTTGGATACTATTGGTTACACCCTGGAAAGTGGGCGGGGTTTGTGGCGCTAAGCTGCTCTGCATTTCCTGACTCTATCTCAGAGAATTAGACTTCTGACACACCAGGCTGGTCACTGACTAACTTTGTGCCTGCTGTCATGGCATTTTTTCTTTTTGGATTGTTTTAGCTTGTTTGCGGCTATGGCCTGGGTTCACTTTAAGAATTTGGCCTTAATTTTGACACAATTACACTGAGGTTTTGGCATTTTTTTTTCTAAAAGTTCAGTGGCCGAAATCAGCTTGCTGAGCTTTGTTTGTGACATAATAAAAAACAAAATCAACACCTGCACATGATTGTAAGGCAAGACTAAGGAGGAACATTGACTGAATCTAGGCTGATATGTTTATTTTGGTCTTGTCCTGGCCACATTAATGCCCCACTCCAGCCAACCCTGATTTTACTCAAATTAAGACTCATAAAAGGGAAACAGAGAGTGGTGAAATGGCAGTTCAGGGAGCTAGTTTGAAAAGTAACACCACTCATCTGCTCAGTACCAGCAACAGGATTTTAGCACAAACATTCTCATACATTCACAGACATAGGCAGAACAAATACATGGTAGTGCTTCTACTTTCTGAACCTCTGGTGCTACCTGTCTACACTCTGTAGATCTTATGAATGAAGGAAGGAAATACACAGCAGTAGACAAAGTACCAGAGGAGGCTAGTGACTCTCCCCCAGCCCGCTGCCTAGTTATGGGTTTGGTGCGTGTGAACGTGAGGTCTTTGTCTTACCTCCCCTTCCACACACACACACACACACACACACACACAGGTGACAGGTGTGAAATCGTTCACAGTGTGACGGTGTAAACCATGAAGCTCTCAGCTCTCAGCCCCCCCCAGTAACCCCCCTCCCTAATTGAGGTGACATTCTTGCGGATATGGGAGGCGCAGACCGTGGTAATCGTGGCCCTGGAGTGCAACCCCCCCTCCTGTCCCCCTCCCTGCTCGCTCAGGGCGGTGTGTGTCCCAGCGCGTGGCACAGGAGGAGTAGGGGAGCGTTGGTCATGCTTCACACTGGATTTGAGTCCCTGGTTCCCCATTAGGCTTTTTGTAATGGTGTGTGTGTGTGTCTCCCAGGACGGTGTTTGCCGTCTTCATCCCAGTGTCACACTTCCATTTGCTGACATCATGCAAGGACACGCGCTCGCACATGTATGTACGCGTGCGTCCACTTACGCACATGCACACGGCATCACATACGCACGCCGAAACGCCGCGTATGATCTATGATTTATTCTTTTTGTTTAGCATTTCTTATTGGCGTATCAGGCACTCTGATCCGGTGCGACTCGCAGAGCTGCCACACGCTCACTCCCACACTTCTCGGCTTCCCTTTGTGACTCGATGACAGTGATGATGTCGTACTGTTCCATTGTTTGAAATGAGCACACGCTCAGAGGGCCCTAAGACCGCTGGAAATGTGGGCAGAGGTGTGGATAGCAGCCGCAGAGCGATACTCTGGGTCTCGAACCTGAGTCACGTCATCGATCAGCCCGGCTGTGTGAAAGGAACGCCATTAGAAGGTTGAGGAAAAGAGAGGGATCGATAAACATGGGCGAAATTGCGCACATCGAGACACACACAGGGCACCACATACATACAAACCAACACACAAGCACACACACATGCATATACACTCACACAAAACACACACACACACAGACACACACACTCTCACACAAATACACTCACATACTCAAGCACACACATGCACTCACATACACACTCACACACATACACTTACACTCAAACACACTCACACTTGCACACAGACACACACTCACACACATACACTCACACTCAAACACACACACACGCACTCACACACACACACACACACATACACTCACACTCAAACACACTCACACACGCACTCACACACACTCATACTCACATGCACTCACACACACACACATGCTCACACACACGGTCCGGTACTTCGGTTTCTGCCGCTGGAGTGCACAGTGATTACACACAGTCCCCTGCTCTCTGGAGACTTTTCTGTCAGAGACAAATTATTCCCATTCTTCCCCCCAGAGACGGCGCTATCTGAGCGCGTGAGGTGGGTGTCCCGTTGTTTGATGTGAATGCGTGAGGCGCGATAAGAGCCCGGCGCTTTGAAGATCACACGTTGACACCGCACAAAGGCCCCTCCGTCCATACGCATGCACAGGGCCAAATCTCAAGTGGAAACCTTTACCCACAAATAAATAAGCCAACATATGAATATGTAATGTCTGGTGTGCTCGTTGTTGGGGTTTGTTTGTCGGGGTGGGAAAGGGGGAATGGGGGTTGGGTGGTGGGCCTTTGTCTTGTGATGAGATATTACACCTTAGAGATTCACCTGTTTGATTCCTGGTGTGTTTTCTTGCTTTAATGAAGTCCACATCCCAAGTGGGGAGGAGGGACAAAGGGAGGGGTCCTACCTCATCTTACAGTTCAATGGTGCCCTATTGGCACAGACAGCAAAGTATTGGCCACGCATATATATATATATATATATATATATATATATATATATATATATAGCATGGTGTACCAAATAAGTAACGATGACTGTATGTGCGAAGACTACCCACCTGCCTGCCTGTCTGTCTGTCTGTCTGTCTGTGTATCAATACATCTCTCAATCTGTCTATCTCTGTGAAAACATCCCTCTCTTATCCTTTCTCTCTGTCTCTCGTCTCGAGCCATACTTGCAGCCCCCTCCTTCTTTAACAAATCGCCTGCTGCAACCACAGTGTCGACTTTGACGCCCCTCGTTCTTTCCTTCTTTTCCTCTTTCTTGCTCCGTTTCTTGTTCTTTCTCTGCACTTTTTTCTCATCCGCTCTCCGTCTCTCTCTGAGGTCCGGGGGGGGGGGGGGGGGGGGGGGGGGGGGGGGGGGGGGGGGGGGGGGGGGGAACGGCGGAGGGGAAATGAATGTGGGATAAAATAATTAAGTCCAAATCCACAGAGAGGGGGACATGCAAATCCTCCCGATTTCAAAGCGGAGTTTTCCATGTTGACAGCAGCTTCTGCAAAAGGCTTTTTTATGCTCTCTTTCTCTCTTTATCCTTCTCTCTCTGTCCCTCTCTCACTCATCCTCTCTCTCTTACTCACTCTTCCTCCCTGGTTCCCTCTCTCTCTCTCATTCCATCATTCCCTCTCTCCCTCTCTCTCTCTCTCTCTCTCTCTCTCTCCCCCTCTCGATGTTTCCTTTAATCTTTTATGGTTGAAAAGAAGTGAAGTGTCTGTTGATGACCTGATTGGAAAGCTGAGACTACTTCTTGGATCTCTCTCTTTTTTCACACTCTCACCCTCTCTCTCTCCCTCTTTCTCTCCTTTTCTCCCTCTCCTTCCCTCCCCTCTCTCTCCCCCCTCCCTCTTTCTCTCTTTCTTTCTCCCTCTCTCCCTCCCTCTTTCTCTCTCTCTCTCCCTCTCCTTCTCTCCCTCTCTCTCTCTCATTCCTTCTCTCCCTCTCTTTCTCCCTCTCCTTCTCTCCCCTCTCTCTCCCTCTTTTTCTCCTTCTCTCCCCCCTCTCTCTCTCATTCCTTCTCTCCCTCTCTTTCTCCCTCTCCCTCTTTCTCTCTCTTCCTCAGACTCCTTCATTCACTGCCTGTTACCTAGCAGAACAGTGCCCTGTGCTTCTCCATTGGCTGCTTGTCTCTGCACTTAGAATAATGCAACAAGCGTTGCCTGTTTCTAGCGCTGCTGAGGTTATTAGTCAATAAACATCAAACGAGCGCGGGAAAGGGTGCTCGGAGCCAAATGGCTAACCTGTAGCCTCGCATTTACATACCTACATTTGCTTCCTCATGTATTGCATGCTGGATCTGATTAGAATGAATTTAAATGATGCTTTTTTGTGAGTATGAGTGTGTGCGTTTGCGTGTGTGTGGGTGGCTTGCTCACTCAGGCTGCTTTCAGGGTTCATTTTTGTGCTAATTTCTGACCTCGCCAGTGGCTGTCTTGCAGTGGGGGGTTTGTGTGTGAAATGGGGGTTCCCTTGCATGGAGACATCAGGGTGGACGTTACGAGGCAAACACAAACTGCTTCCGTCGTTTGTTACCGGGTTCCTAAACCTCGCGTCTCTACTGAGTGTCAGTATGTTCATCAGCGTTGCAGTTGCTATTGTGATGAAACGCTTGTTTGTCAAAGGGGAGGTTCGTTGATCGGAGACAACAGGGCAGAAACCCAAAAGGGCGAAACCCTGATATGGAAGCAGTCCCTGGTGAGGGATTTGCTCCGGCTGTCAGCGCTCATCCCTTCGATGGAGGGACCGCAGTGATCCAGCCTGACCCTGGTATTGTCTGAAGGCAGTGAAGGACCTGAAACCAGGGGCTGGGAACAGAGCAGAGGCCAGGAGCCAGGATCAAACACACCGCACATCAAGGCTTCCGGCGCCTGGAACGGGTTTTAATTCATCGATTCGTTCAGCAGCTTCTCTAGACCCCACCAGAGAACAGCAGTGGCTGGGCCCTGATCCACACTCAACAGAGAAACGACAGCCTCAACCCAAATCAGGATGAACCGTCTTCCGGGTGTTTATTTGTTAATTTTTTTGCCCTATTTTTTCCTCCATTTGTGCTCATTTAAGGGTGAATTTGTGGCCGTTATAGATTTCTTCATGTTTGTTTTTTTATTTTATTTTATTTATTGTATGAGGTTGGAGATTTGGAAATAGGAATGGTTTGAGTCTTTCCTTCCTTTTTATCTTTATGCACTAAAACAAGGAGAGGAGAAAAATGATTACATCACAGGAGTGCCTTTTCAGTTTTGCCTTTCTTGCATTTAATGTAATTAATGAACATGGCAAGGTTATGTAAGCCTGTCCAATTAAGATGGAGTTTGGATAGAGGTGGAGGACAGGAAGTACTTGTGATGATAACTTTTTTGATTATGGCTTGCCTATATAGGCCCTCAGGGTAGGGGTGGAGCGGGGGGGGGGGGGGGGGGGGAGTGGGTCACATACTATTGAATGCCCAGACAACTTTGGACCAAAAAAGACTCAAGTGTTAGCATATAACGCAAGCGCTAGACAAATATAGTAGGAGTGTGAATGAGTAAGTACTCCATTGTTGTGGGTCAATCTGGTTCACGGGAGACCCAAAAACAACTCAGACACACACACGCACACCCACACATACACACTCACAAGCACAATGAATGTACACAAATATACTCACAGAAACAGTATTCCGCACACATACACGTGCGGAATGCACACACACACATGCACACTCAGACACACACACACACACACACACACACAAGCACAATGCTATTCCACACAAGTACACATGCAAACGCACACACATACACACACACTGGGCTACAGGTGTGCTCATTGGTACAGAAACTCCTCGGCTTCTTTGTCTGATCACGCATGACTGTGTATCCATCCACCTGTCGGAAGTCACTGTGGTTATTTGTGCGTGCATATGTGTGTGTGTGTGAGAGAGAGAGAGAGAGAGTGTGTGTATTATTTGTGCGTGCATTTGTGTGTGTATGTGTGCATGTGTGTGTGTGTGTGTGCATGCATGAATGTGTGTGTGCATGCGTGCATGTGTGAGTGTGCGTGTGTGTGCGCGTGTGTGTGTACATGCATGCATGTGTGCATGTGTGTGTGGGCAGCAGGTGCTACCAAGAGAATCTCTGCTTGCTCGGGCACAGCATGGTCCCCACTCTCCTCATGCCCAGTCCTGCCCAGCTGGCTGCGGGCCCACACAGGGCAGCCCCCCCAAAGACACACTGTTTCACATGATTTATCCCCCAATACCAGCCCTTATTCAGACCTACATTTATGTTTGGTGTGTGAACCATAGTGTTGTAGCATAACAGTTTGGAGGCTGGGCTTGTAACTCGAGAGGTTGCAGGTTTTACTCCACCACTCGTACCCTTGAGCAAAGTACTGCAGTTCAATTCCTCCAGTTGATATCCAGCTGTATAAATGGACAGTGAATAAAAATAGAGGCTTTGTAAGTCACTCTGGGTAAGAGTGTGCTGCTTGCCTAAAATCTAAAATGTATTGCTAAACACTCATTGATACTGAGGAGAATTAGGTTATGCACCTCACACTAAATAAAACAAGACTGCAGTTCTTCACTTGTGGTCCGAATAAGTGAACCCCAAATTCGCAAAGAGAGAAGTATGTACGAATTTATCTGGAGGTTAAATGCGCTTCTGAGCTTATAAATGCAGGCCTTGGTCTACATGTGAAACTGTGCACCTCATCGTATTCTGTGTCATTTAACAATGGCAGGGTGCGAGATGTGGAAAAAAAACAATGATTTTCTCCTCAAGTTGAATATTCATTCTACACCTTTGTCCTTTTTCTTTTTGGATTACTTGGCTGTTGTAAGCCCACGCTCGTTATTTTTAAACAGGGCCTGTCACGGCACGGAGCTGTGTGTTTCTGGGGACCCACTGCTCTGAGGCGCCGTGGTGTTTTTGTGAGGATGAGTGTGTCTGTTTTTTTTTTCTTTCTTTTTTTAGCTGCAGGTTTGTAAAATTGGAAGGTTGTGTGGGTGGACGTTGTCGTGGGTGACCAGTTGATTTGTCAGGGTAGGAAGAAGGTAGAGAGAGAGAGAGAGAGCTATATATACAGGAATATAAAGTACCTGCACTGATTTGCTGCATGGTTCCTGTACCATGTGACCCAGGCATCCAATCAGCTTCTGACCCTATCCTTTTCGGTCCTGGTGGAGAGACTGATGAAGGTTCTGACAAGCGGTTGTCGATCGGCCCTGCTCTGTCATAATCAGCATTGGTGGCCTGCCATTGGACATCCTTGGACTCAAGGCCAGAGTAACTGCTCACTGATTGGCTGGGGGGTTGTCAGGGCAGTGGGCTGCAAGGCCATCGCTATGCTCCCTGGTAACCAGGAAGTCTCTGTGGATTACAGAAGGGCCCCCGGAGGCCCACCCTTCAGGAAACTAAAACTTTTTTTTTTTTGGCATGATGTCCTAAGCATTCAGTCATAGAATGGGACTGTATGAGCTCTCAGGTTTATATGCGCTCTGCATGCCTGGATAAACACAGTCCTCCTGTCTCATTTTCAAACACACTTCCTGTTTTCTTTACCAATCGTTTTCCTCCTGCATGCTGTCTGACCTCAGGTCATGTCTTAAGCTGATCCTGGGGCTGGGCTCATTGCTTAGGGTTACTTGATCAGACGACCGGGCAGGAAAACAGTACACACAGGTGCGCCATGTGGAGTCTGAGGAGAGCCTGCCGAGGTGAAAGGGGAAGGGTGAAAGGTCACGGAGGATGAGCTACCTTGGGGGGAGAGGATCTGGGTTAGGGCAGAGCCGCTCCTCGTCTGTACTGAGAGAGACTGCTCAGACTTCTGTACCTCTCCCACTTTGGGATGAGATTGGAGGGCCAGAGGGCCTGTAGACTGTGTAAATGTACGTATTTACAGATATATACATATATCCTATGTATACTGTGTGAGTGTGTGTGTGTATGCATATGTGTTTCCGTATATGTACACTTATGTGTGTGTGTGTGCAAGTGTTCTTGTTTGTCTTTGTGTATACACACACCTGTGCGTATGTGTGACTTTGTCTTTTTGCATATGTGCACCTGTGTGAGTGTGTGTGTGTGCATGTTTGTCTTTGTGTATTATGTGGACCTGCTTGAATGTGTGTGTGTGTGTGTGTATGCAATAGTGTTTGTCTTTGTGCATATGCAGACCTGTGTGCGAATGTGTGTGTGTTTGTCTTTGTGTATATGCACACCTGTGTGTGAGTGTGTTCGTCTTTGTGCATATGCGCACCTGTGTGTGAGTGTGTGTGTGTGTGTGTGTTTGTCTTTGTGCATATGCACACCTGTGTGTGAGCGTGTTCGTCTTTGTGCATATGCACACCTGTGTGTGAGCGTGTGTGTGTTTGTCTTTGTGCATATGCACACCTGTGTCTTTGTGCATATGCGCACCTGTGTGTGAGCGTGTGTGTGTTTGTCTTTGTGCATATGCGCACCTGTGTGTGAGCGTGTGTGGGTGTGTCTTTGTGCATATGCGCACCTGTGTGCGAGTGTGTGTGTGTTTGTCTTTGTGCATATGCACACCTGTGTCTTTGTGTATATGCGCACCTGTGTGTGAGCGTGTTCGTCTTTGTGCATATGCACACCTGTGTGCGTGTTTGTCTTTGTGCATATGCACACCTGTGTCTTTGTGCATATGCGCACCTGTGTGTGAGCGTGTGTGGGTGTGTCTTTGTGCATTTGCACACCTGTGCGTGAGCGTGTGTGGGTGTGTTCATGTCTTGTATGGAGCTGTGGCTACGCCTCTGTAACCGGCAGCATAAGGCAGTAAAGATGAATGGATTCTCCGTACGCTAACGGCGCAGATTTCCTGGTCAGAGCTAAACACTGCAGGCCATTCTTACAAAACTTCAGCCAGCATCCATGTGATATCATGCATCTCAGGAGTTACATAAGGCCCAAACAGGCGGGTGCGGCGTGACCTCGTTGGGTATTTTTATGAAAGAGAGAGCGGGAGTCCTCTGGGAGTAGAAAGACTTCCTGAGCTCATCGCTGTATTTGTGAAAGTGTTGAAGGCTGGGAACTCGAAAAAAAGAAAGGAAGAAAGGAGAGAAAGAAGAAAGAGAGGAAGTGAAGGAGGAAGGCAGGGAGCATGTGAAATTAAGTGCCAGAAATAGCGTCTTGTCTCTTTAGCTTCATCATGTCAGTTTGTGCTGTCTACCTCAGATTAGGAGAAGCGGATTTTGTGTGTGGTGTCAGTCAGAGTCAGAGATTATACTGGTGTGTGTTTTGAGAGTGTGTGTGTGTATGTGTTTATATTTGTGAGTGTGTGTGTGAGTGTGTATGTGTTTATATTTGTGAGTGCGTGAGTGTGTATGTGTTTATATTTGTGAGTGCCTTAGTGTGTGTGTATGTGTGTGTGTGTAAGAGTGCCTGAGTGTGTGTGTGTGCGTATGAGTGCCTGAGTGTGTGTGTGTGTGTGCCTGAGTGTGTGTGTATGTGTGCGTATGAGTGCCTGAGTATGTGTGTGAGTGTGTGTGTGTATGTGTGCCTGAGTGTGTGTGTGTGTGTGTGTGTGAGTGTGTGTGTGTGTGTGTGTGTGTGTGTGTGTGTGTGTGTGTGTGTGTGTGTGTGTGTGTGTGTGTGTGTGTGTGTGTGTGTGTGTGTGTGTGTGTGTGTGTGTATGTGTGCCTGAGTGTGTGTGTGTGTGTGTATTTGTTTGTGTGCTGCTTGGTGAGGTGGTGTCTGTTTGTTGTGTATGTGTGTGAGCTTGTGTGTGTATTTATGGCTGTCTGAGATGGTGTGTGTGTGCGTGTCTATTTGTATGTGCAGCACATCAGAATTTGCTCCAGGGTTTTTCTCTGCTTTGGTAATCTTATGGTGACTCACACTCATCTATGAGAGTTTGGGGGGGGGGGGGGGGGGGGGCGGTTTGGAGCCCCCCCCCCTCCCTGCAGGATCTGTGCCTTCAGAGGGATGATGAAGAATGGGAGAATGTGTGTGTCACTGTTGGGGGGGGATAGGGGGGCTTGCCCACTAAAACATTTACAGCTGCCATTCATAAAACATGGAGAAATGCTATAGGCCTACCCACTGATACCAGCCCCTCACCTCACACACACACACACACACACTCACATATATATATATATATATACATGCGCACACACACACATATACATTCACACATACACACACAAACACACATATACATGCACACACAAACACCACATACACACAAGAAACCTCTCACCTCCACTTACACATATACAGACACACACGTGCACACTCCCACACCCACATACTGACATACAGCAACACGTGAATGCTCACATTTGGCTCTCCAACCCAAACAACCAGGGGAATGAGCCCATTCCAACCCCCTCAACCCCTCAGACAGACAGCTGGAGACCCTGGCCCGAGGCTGTCTGCTGTCTGCTTTTCAAAAATACGCTGTACAGACTACAGCTGAGCTACAGCTTCACACAAATACTCAGTACAGAGTTACCGAGTTACAGTGCCGCAGAAATACCCTGTACAGAGCTGTGGAGCTCCACAGAAATACTCTGTACAGAGTTACCGAGTTACAGTGCCACAGAAATACTCTGTACAGAGCTATGGATCTCCACAGAAATACCCTGTACAGAGCTGTGGAGCTCCACACTGTACAAAGCTACAGAAATACTCAGTACAAATAAATGAAGTCACAGCAGCACTCTGTACAAAGCTACAGAAATACTCAGTACAAATCAATGAAGTCACAGCAGCACTCTGTACAAAGCTACAGAAATACTCAGTACAAATAAATGAAGTCACAGCAGCACTCTGTACAAAGCTACAGAAATACTCTGTACAAATCAATGAAGTCACAGCAGCACTCTGTACAAAGCTACAGAAATACTCTGTACAGTGGTACCAAGCCACAGCTATACATTAACAATTTTGTACAGAACCGGAGGAATGACCTTAAAGCACTGGGTGTGAGGGCTAGCATGAGAGGCTGACAGTAGAGCGTAGGACTGCAGAAACAGGATACTCCCAAACAGAGTCCGCTCAGCTCAGGCCCCTGTGTACTCTATTGATTTTTATGTATTTGGCTTTTGTGGCCATGTTGTTTTGTCTGACTGTAGCCATATTGCATGGTGGATTTTATGAATGGGCACTTGTGAAAACAGCATAGCCGAATGGAGGTTTTTTCACACGTAATTTGAGTATGTGCTTGGTGAGAGCGCGTTCATTCATATCTATATCCTACACATACATACATACATACATATGCATTAATACATAGCTAGAGATAAATGCTGTTGTACTTTGAAAACAGACATTTGTTATCTTTGTAACCGCTTTTGAATCCATGTGTATGAGACTGATGGTGGTATTAGTACTAAGAGAGTGAGAGTGATCAGATGAATGACTGGATTACCTTCTGCTGTTGCTCTGAGTGGGTGAAGAAGACAGTGCTCTGTCAGCTTAGACTCTGTGGCCCTTGGAGGCAGCCATTTACGTTGTGTCTGTGGGTCCAAACTTCCACCTGTTACAGTGTGTCTGTGGCTCTTCGCTGCCAACTGTTACAGTGTGTCTGTGGCTCTTCGCTGCTAGCTGTTATAGTGTGTTTGTGGCTGTTCACTGCTAAATGTTACAGTGTGTTTGTGGCTTTTCACAGCTAGCTGTTACAGTGTGTTTGTGACTCTTCACAGCGAGCTGTTACAGTGTGTTTGTGGCTCTTCACAGCAAACTGTTACAGTGTGTCTGTTGCTCTTCACTGCTAGCTGTTATAGTGTGTCTGTGGCTCTTCACTGCTAAATGTTACAGTGTGTCTGTGGCTCTTCACTGCTTACTGTTATAGTGTGCCTGTGGCTCTTTGCTGCTAACTGTTACAGTGTGTCTGTGGCTCTGCACTGCTAGCTGTTATAGTGTGTTTGTGGCTGTTCACTGCTAACTGTTACAATGTGTCTGTGGCTCTTCACTGTTAGCTGTTATAGTGTGTCAGTGGCTGTTCACTGCTAAATGTTACAGTGTGTTTGTGGCTTTTCACTGCTAGCTGTCAAAGTGTGTTTGTGGACCTCATTCAAGAATGGTGTTTAATGAAACCAAAAGATATTGCCCTATTCCACTCCCTTCCCTTCACATTAAAATGGATGAAAACAACCTGCAAGGCATGATGGGAGAGAGGCTGCGTCTGGTACTGTGTAATGGATCTCTCCCCCACAAACACAAGCTCCCACAATCCCCTCTCAGGCCCTCAGTCTCAGCACTCTTACCGCTGTGTGGCAGGCCGCGTCTGTTCGTCGTTCCTGGAGGGGGCGCTCCTCCTGACAGGGAGGGCAGCGGGTGCTTGAGGGACCCTCGGTGGAGACCCAGGGCATGTGGGGTGATTTGATGGGAGTGGGGAGGGAGGGAGGGTGTAGGGGGGCGGGTTTGTGCTTGCCTGGGGGGCCCAATTAATGATAGAGCAGCCCTGGGCTTCCCTTCAGATCTGTGCTGGTAAACTAGTCTCGCAATCTGCAGCTGGAGGAGGGTTTGGCGGGTTCGGCTGCTTCGCTCACTCAGAGACGCAGAGACTAGGCCATAGGGTGGAGACCCTGCTCCTGCAGGACCGTAGGGTGTGCGGGCTTTTCTTCCATACCTGCACCTTATTCAGCTAACAAACAGCAGCTCATCTGTACCGTTATTTGGATTGGGGTCGTTAGCGCTGGGTTTGAACCTGCAGACCCTATGTCTGTCTAAGAGCAGGCTAGCCCACTGCTGTGCTAGGCTATACAGCAGGACCTATTAGACATGAACACAACACTGAGGAGGAAAAGGTCATCATTCATTTAGCAGACGCTTCTATCCAAAGTGACTTACAGTTGATTGGGCTAGCTGAGGGCCAGTCCACCCTGGGGCCAATGTTGGGTTAAGCGCCTTGCTCAAGGGCCCAGCATGGTGTTCTTGCTGTGGCTGGACTGGGGCTTGGGCCACCAACCTCAAGGGTCCCAGTCATGTACCTCAGCCACTAGACTACAGGCTGCCCCCTCTTGTGACTAACGTAAGATGGCGTCAGTTTACATTGGACCCTTACTTGGGTCACTGTCAACTCGTTTTTTGAAACGAGGCTAAAGCTAGCCTCTATCTGTGACTATAAACCATTCAAAAGCAGCTGCACTTTGAGAAGTCATGGTCATAATGATCCATGCAGGCTTTTTGACCAAAACATCTCTGCGGCAGTGGCCTACTTCGTTGGTGAACTGTTTGGTTTTTCTCTCATCCCCATTTCTGTCCAGTGCTGTTGCCACTAAAGAATTGTATTGTTTAGTCATAGTGCTAAAGACTTCAGCCCTTTGTATAATTTTGCTCATACCTGAGTTATTTTTATCAGTGAAAAGTGTGATTCATTTTGGTTTCATGCTTTCTTTTTTTTAGCATCTGAGCTTGATAATGAGCCTTTGCTGTATCTGGTGTAATTTTGGGTCCGGTTAACTGGTCATTCACTAACTCTGTGAGTTTATTTTGTACTTATTCTATGCATGAGGAACCACAGACACTGGGTTGCACTTATTTTAGACTGCAATATGTTACCCAATATTAATACTACTATAGACACACAATTATTTCTATATAGTTCTACACTTTGGAATCTTTGAGCACATGGCATTAGAAAATTGAGCATCACACTGATTTTAAACGTAATTCACTCATTCCGGGGGGTGTGTGAGGTGTCTCTTACAGTGCTATTATGCTAGCAGGGATTGCATTAAGAATTACTGCATACTACGTTCTAAGCAGAGCGTATTTTTGAGTGATTGCGTACCGTACGCCTCGTATTCCCTTTTAAATGAACCGATCCACAACACGCAAAAGCTTTGGTTGTGATATTCTAAATCCCCAAAGCTCAGAAATGCAGAACAAGGCAACCTCTGTGTGCGGGGTATGTCTCCTTTTTGAAGCGCAGCGTCTCAGAACAGAGGATGACGCAAAATCGACGATGTTGGGTCGTGTAGAATTTCCACATGTCGTATTTCTTTCTCTCCCCTTTGGTGAAAACGTTGGGCTGGAAAAAGGCGACGGGCTCTTGCCCAAACACCAAACTGCGCAAACGGATGAATTATTAAGTCCGTGATGCAAAGGAAGCTGCGTGTTTTTTGTCCCCCAACTCCAACCCCCCTCCCCAAGGCACCAGAGCTCCTCCAGCCAATCAGAGAGTGGCTGCACAGTATTTGGGTCACAGCGAGTTCCTCTGTTGGCAGATCATATTGTGCTGTAATCTCCAAAAAAAAAAAAAAAAAAAATTAGGCAAAGAGGGAGAGAGAGGCTCTGCTCTGAGAATCTTCAAGCTTTCAGCCTGTATTTTTTTTACCATCTTCTTTCCTAAAAGCTGTTTCCTTTCGCCTGGTGAATACCAGCCATCCCTCCCTCTGTCCGCAGTCATTACTGAACTCCGACTGCCCTAAATCAGCAGTAAAATATTTCCAAACCTCCTTCCGTGGAGTGCGTTTCTAAGACGTTCACTTTATTAGCCATTGATTTTTGTAACCATTAATAAAAAAGCCAATTACTAGACTCAGTGGAAGAGGAAGGGAAAAAAAAGCGGATGTGGAGATTTCATTAGAGGCAGGTTGAGGAACATATCAGGAGAGCACATTAAATTAGAGAGAAGAAGAGCAGAAGCATATCCTGTATCTCTTTTTGAATGTGGGAAAAAAAACTAAAATGTGATGTGTTGAAGAAGCGATAATCTGGTAAGAGATGGGGAATCAGTGACTTTTGCTTGTCCACCTTAATGAACTATGGATCATGAAGAGTTTATGAGGAAACAGAGGCAGTGACGCCATTAACCTGAGGCCTACGCACTCTATTTATGAAGCCAGACTGCAGACAAATATAAACATGTGAAAGACTTTGACTTTTTAGAGTCCAGTAGAACTCTAGAACACTGCAGATGCCTGAGAATTTTCAGGGAAACAATGTAACCAAAATGTTCCATTGTATAAAAGAACTTTCCTCCTAGTATCAATGAAAATAGTTTTTATTCCATCTCAACAGTTATTTTTTCATAAGTGTTTCAAAGATAATACCAGTGGTTCTTCTCAACCCTGCTCCAGGAGTAACCCCCATGAAGAAAATGTTTTGTTCTAACCCAGCACTAACACATGCAATTCAGCTAGTTAAGGGCTTGCTGATTAGGTGTACGGGTACCTGGCTGGGACCAAAATTGTGCACCGTGGGGGGGTTACTCCAGGCAAAGAGTCAAGAACCACAGCTTTAGATCTGGGTCTGCATATGGCACCACAACACAATAACCACACTGTCAATATCCTGTAATCTGATTGGTGGCTGCAAATTTATTAGGGTGGATTTGATTGGCTGAGGGGTTTATAAACTTCATGTTTACAATGCTTTGATACCAAGAATTCAGTGCATTGCTGGCTGTGTTTAAAAAAGACAGTTTGCAGTGTTTTTCTCATGTTGAACGCAGCCCTGTTTAGTGTCGTTACACAGCACTTAACTGATCACTTACAGCGGTTCATTACACAGGTAACTCATCACACCTGGCTTTTGATTATAACGTGAAAACAAAATACAGCAAACCCTGTGTCTCCTTTGGACACCTGTATGAAAGGCTGCTGAAGGGTTTTGGGTGTGACAGAAATACCTTGAAATGCATTGTATTTATATTCATTCATTCATATATTATGCATATTATGCATCGTTGGCATTATTAAATATTGTCAGCATATATTGTCATGCAAGGCTAAAAACAAAAACATGTGCCAATATAATAACATAATAACAGTGAATGTTCACTCTTAGAAAAAAGGTTGCTAAAGGGGTCTTCATTTGTCCCCCTGGGGGAACCCTTAAAGGTTATGCTTTGATACTAATATCTATAAAGGGCTCTGCATACAACCTTATCAAGGTATCAGCATCTAAGAAGAACCTTTAAGAGTTCCCCTTGGGAGACAAACAAACAACCCTTAGGGGTGCTATATAGAACATGTTTATAAGGGTGTGTAGGGAATGTGAGTGCGTACATTAGAGGATCAAGAAAGGGCTCGTCATGACATTTTCATAACTATATATAACAATATATCTCATCTTGAACTTTGAAAATGGTGCTGCATGGCGATCAGAGTCTGGAAATGTACACGTCAGTGAGAGTATGAGTAATCTGTCCTTTAAAAGTCAGTTTCCCGACTTTTCCTTGAAAGTATTTCACACATGCCGCGATGCAGGTATTTGCTTGATTACAGATGTGACGTAGTTGCCCTGTTAATGCGGTGGTGGAGCTAATGGCTAATGGCTTTTCTTTCCAGCTAAATCAGTGAACTCAAGCATCAGTGTCTGTTTTATGGCCGTTTCTTCCAGTAAAATCAGGATGTAATTGTAGCTGCAGTGGACCTCAGAAAGTTGTGAACAAAGTGCCATAAATAACAATTCCGACGAGTAACCATCAACGGCAGCAGTTAACATTATTAGCTTTATTCTCTTTTTCTCTCGGCCATTATCTGTTTTCTCCATCTCTTTCTCTCTCGTGGGCACATATAAATTCTGTGCCCCCCTCTCCTGACGAGTCAACACATTTTGCACTCGTCTTGTTTCATCTGGTATTCATAATTCCTCTTTTTATCAACACTCAGCAGGGCACAGTGGAACACTTAACGGTGAGGCCTGAATTAGCGATCGCTCTCATGGCAGTGATAGTCATAATTTGACCGGTTTGACAACAGACCGCGGAGGAATGAATATGTTAAACGTGAAATGGCAGGTAGGCTTTTCAGTGTGGCTTGGCAGGGTGCATTGTGGGAATGTGTGTGTGTTTGGGGGGGGGTGGGGTGGTTATGGGGGGTACAGTAACAGTCACCCTCACCCCTCCCCACCCCTTTCAAACAGGGTGGACATCAAAGCTATGAATCATACATAATCTTAAATGGGTAGTAAAGATGGGCGCTGATCTGAGGTCAGTTTTTGTACTAGGACCAAGCTTTTGAACTGTCCCATCATCCTTCACAAGATGCATTTAAAAAAAAAACATCGGCCCAGTGATGGGAAAGTGCCCATCCACGATGTAGAGTGGGCGTTGTATTGTGTGTGACTACTGTGATTACCTCTGATTAGGTGATCATGTGACTTTTTCCAATTATCAGGGGGAATTATGAATACAGGGAATTAGTTAAAGCATGCTGGAGTTGTTAGTATCTGTGTTTGTAAATTCAGTTAGCAGATGATTGGGCAGATGCCCACAAAGTTTTTATTTCATAAATTTTGTTCGTAATTCCTCTGATATAACATGGTTGAAACTCAGGGAGTATTGGGCCCCGTTCCAAATCAATTTCTCTTTTGTTTTGTTTTAAATCAAAAATCCCCGCATCTAGGAATACTTAAATAGATTAGCATGACAGGAACAAGCATCTCTGCAAGCTCTAACAGATGCGTGGCAATGTTTGGCTCTATGACGATGGTAAACAAAAGCATTTAGAAGTAACCACCACCCCCTCTCCACGATGTGTCCTTGCATCAGCGGGCTCAATCATGTCCGTAAGGCCGTGCTAACAATGATTCCTCCCTGTCTGTCAACCTGGGACAGAGCGTGCCATAGTTAACATCAGCGGGCAGCGCCCTGCAGTGTTAGCATTCACAACCCAGCGCATGTTAGCATTAGCCTCAGCATGCAGAGCGCGTTAGCAATAGCAACAGTGCACAGTAGTGTTGGCCTTAGAAAGTAAGCATTATCATCCTCTGATGTGTGTCAGTAGCCCTGCCTTGCACTTTCTTCCCTTAACTTTACAGTCCATTAGCTTAGCTGTTGCATAACTACAATGTTACTCAGAAGATGTAGTCAGTTACTGTTTACAAATTGCATGACCAAAAAAGTAATCAGTTATATAACCTATTTTGTTAAAAGAAAAAAAAATAACCCCAATTGATTGCCTTTGGATCACTTGGCTTGCAGGGAAATCCAAAAAATGTAATTAGTAATCTTTGAAAATGGAACTGTGATCACATTACACAATTTTTTTCAAAGTAATTTGGGGTTGATCAAAGTCTCTCTATTTTTGTAATCCTTTAAAATAATCCAGATTAAAATGTAATCAGTTACTTCACAGCACCAGGTCGGCCTCACCTTCCCAGACCCCCAACCCACCCCGCTACTACAGCTGGACCTAATGCAGTTCGATCCGGGTCAGCGGGCGCATCGCTAAGCGCCATAATAAGGCGCCTCGGAGGGAGTCCATCCCTGCGGAATCACCGTTAAGTCTGACACCTGCCCAGGTGGCGAGTACAGTAAGCAGTGTATCAGGTGCAGTGCTGTGTGACTCGCTGTGTTATTGATTTCCCCCTCGCGGAAATTATTACAAGTAAAATGAACAGTAATCATATCGTCCTTCAGTCTCAACACAGCGGCTATCATCGCCGCGGCAACAGACCACAGCTGGCTGCTGTGCTCCCGCTGGTCGGGCAGCTCCACCTGAGTTAAGTTATTTAGTGTCAACACTATCGTTTTACATACTTAATATGAATTGGATAAAACGCCAAGATCGTTTTATTTTTTTCTGTCTCAGCGATGGCACTGTGCCTGCCTACCATTCATTATACGACCGGGGGAAATTTTTATGCATCATTAATTTTTAAAGAGACAGACAGTTGCTGCCTTGGCTGCTGGATACTTCTGAGTTTTATGCGTTCAACAAATGCTTGTCTTTAAAAGCTTACGTTTCACACAATGGCTATAGCGTGTCGTAGATGTAAAATAACCATAATCTTACAGCGCCGTCACTTCAAACGCGGTAAGGTGGCTTTGGCAGTCGGCTTAAAGATTAGATAGAGGTTTTTGTCCAATTGCTCTACTTGTTGCCCCGGTTTAAGCCCCGGGGACCGCGAAATCTCTAGATCTGTGAATGGTTAAGTGCGAGCGTGTGAATTTACGGACGGGGAATGCTGAATGTCACCGTAATGTCACGGTCGAAGCTTTTTTTTTGTCGCTCAAAGGGAAGAGGGGACCGCTCTCAAGTCTTCCTGCCCTCCAGCCCCCTCCACCAAAGTGAAGCTGTTTTTCCTTTCATGTCCGCGGGCCTGACATTCTCCCTCGCTCTTTGTCTGGGCCTCGTATCTATGGAATCCACGGCTGGCAAGAGATTGTAAACACCGCCCCGGAATCAAACCCCCCAACTCCAACCCCTTTCTCATGCACACCCTTCATTTTTTTAACCTTCCATTTTTACATCTTGGTATGAAAAAAAAGAAGAATACAAAAGATGGTATGATTATACATCTGTTATGAATAAAAGCTCAGATTTCGCTAATTAAACAGATTTTCATTTTGAAGACCGAATTAGAGTAGAGATTGAATCGGACACGTAATTCTCTTTTAAGGACATTATTGGGTCTGTTTTTTTTTTATCTGATCGGCGCTGTTCGGGAGACAAACTGCAGCGTGCCACGGCTCTTTCCTAATCACCTGAGCAGAGGGATACGGTTCGTGCATGTTAACGAGGAGGCCGTATCTAATTATGCATCACCATCCATTCCTTTCCTTTCCTTTCGCCAGAGTGACAGGAAAAAAAAAGAAAAATTGGGACAAATGTGAGCTGAACACTGAACAGTTTGGTTCAGAGGTCAGGGATTCAGCTTTCGGCGTTTCTCACTTCAGCTGTTGGTTTTGTGTCTCTATTTTATTCTCTCTGGAAAGAATTGTTTAGTGACATTGCAGCACTGCTATACACGGTAACACACACACACACACACACACACACAATGTCTCTCATTCACTGTCTCTCAAACACACACACTAAGACATGTACTTGCTCTCTCTCTCTCTCTCTCTCTCTCTCTCTCTCTCCCACACACACACACGCACACAGTCACACACAGCTCCCTCACTCCTGGCAAGTCAGCTGAGGCTTAATTCTCTTGGGATAGACCCCAGACTTGCGTGAGTCTTGCAGTCATGGCCCCGGGTGGATGGGGGGGGTCAGTGTGCAAACACCATGGAGACCACAAACCCCCACCCCCCCCACCCCTTGTTGCAGACGACTGTCTTAGTTTTGAAAGGTTACAGAGCTCCCCATGTGTGAACCCCTGAGGGACTGCCATGGACCACATCCCCGCTTCTGCTTTCCCCGTCCCTCGCGCTTCGGCGTGGAGACGGCAGGAGAAACGCCCTGGAACGTTCCGGGATGCCAATCATCGCGGAAGAGTGAGCGAGCGAGAGCACGAGCGACCGTCCAACCGACCGACTGACCCGACGCCCCCCCAGCTTGTGGCTTAGCCCCCCTGGATGCGCTTTCCAGGTCAGGACCTCTTCCGTGCTGTGTGATTCCTCTCGCTCTTTAATCAATGGGTCCGCAGACATTAACATTCCCGTCATCTCTTTACTCTGCACGTGGCGTGGAAAGCTGTAGGCCTGACTCTGTGAACGGAGACACAAAGGCGGTGTGAGTCTGAATGTGTTAGCTGAGACCTTAGAGGACGGCAAACGTTGGGAGTGAATCTGCCTGAGAAAACCCAGGGGCTCAGTCGCCATCATCACCCATCCGAACGGTCCTCTCCTCCCTCTAACCTCTCTCTCCTTCTCCTCTCCTCACCTGTCCTCCCTCTCCTTCCCCTCCTCCATGACCTCCTCTCCTGCTGTCGTCAGCAGTACTGAATGTGGGTGACATTCCCTTGTCAGGGTAAATAGTTGCACCTAAAAACACTGGAAAACAAAAATGAATTTGCAAAAGCTGCGACCTGGACACTCCCACTGCCTGCCCCCTTTTAGCCAATTGGTGTGAACAGAGACACACACCTTCACACACATACACACACACACACACTTGACCTCCATGCCAAATTTCATCATTCTTGGGCGAAAACTGTGGCCACCAAAGGGTGGGGGAACCGACCGACCGACTGATTGACAAAGTGACCTCTAGAGCTGCTGGTTGCAGCTAAAAAGAATCCCTCCCCTTACTGTATAGATGTAAGAACAAAAACATGGTTACATGCAGTTCCATTCACTCTTAAAGGATTGAAACATTTAGCCCAACTATAGAGTAGCTTTTGTGTGCATATGTACGTGTGTGTATGCTCTCAGGTCTCTCAAACTCCCCAGCAGTGAGTTCTGCCATCATAATGCAGAGAAGTAATCCCCCATTAGAAGCAAAGCGCCTGACAGGAGCAGTCAAGCTAAGTCTTGTACAATACAGGATTTACATAAAGCATACATGGCTATGACCTACATGTGTATCTGACAGAGAGCTCACCCTGAGAGCCTTTTGTATTTTTCCCAAAGACTGCTTGAATAATGGGCACTGTGGTGAAAAAAATATCAGGAAAAAGACAACTCTTAATCTGCAATTTGTCTCCAGAGTTGTCAGCAGTAAAGTGCAAGATAATTCGGAAGCAAATTAATGACAGTGGCATGCCGGTAGCGGGGGCATTGTGATAGCATCGCTAAGTTTGCGCGCTTA
The DNA here is from genome assembly GCA_019788955.1 of Albula glossodonta. Taxonomy (NCBI): domain Eukaryota; kingdom Metazoa; phylum Chordata; class Actinopteri; order Albuliformes; family Albulidae; genus Albula; species Albula glossodonta. The sequence goes on along the minus strand of JAFBMS010000098.1, from coordinate 298,530 downwards.
TTACGCTGTCGGCTGCTGCACCTTTCTATTAGAAACATACGATACATACGTGCACGGTGGAACGGCATTGTCTTGCTGAAGTTCAGAGGTTTGCAGCCCTGCTCTTGGTTTCATTTGACTGGAAGATCCCTGTCTTGTCTCTGTGTGGCAGCTAGCGAAACCCATAACTAGGAGGCCGACCATTTTCTCACTCCTGTGTGGAATAAGTCTGTCCAGTGTTAACAGAAGCGATTGGATGATGGGAAGGCCGCTCAGTCAGCTGAGCAGCTGTCCCACCCACATGTCCCTGGGTTCAAGTCCCGACTCCAACCTTTCTATCTATGCCCCCTCTTCCCTGTACCCCTCTCATCCTTCCCTCTGTCTAAATAAAGAAAAAATACATAAGGGGAGGTGGCTTGCCCCTAAGACTCTGAAGAACCACAAGTCTTAGAGGCTGGATGCAGCAAATGACTACTCCAGCCAACCAAGGGGGAGCCGAAATGGTGTCCTATGGGGTCACTCATGAGCAAGAGCAGTGGGCCGGACATAGGAGCATAGGAAATGGGACCAATGTCCTGAACCACTTGCGATTTACACAGGTTACAATTTTTTTTTTTTACAAACAGTGCATTTATACAACAGGATATTTTACTGAGGCAATTCAAGTGAAGTACCTACATGAGAATCAAACCCGCAGCCTCTGAGTTCCAAGCCCGGCTCCAAGACCATTATACTACACTGCCGCACCTATTACCCTGTTGATATCGCTATTGTTTCTCTTAGCCTTGGGTAACTAGGGACAGGTTTATTGGAGTCTGTTTCTGGGAGGTGACAAATGAAAACCAGGCCCATGTTCTCTCTCTTCTTGATTCTCCTTCACTCATAGGCACCTCTGTGTGTAGAGTGCTTTCTTTTGTACCTCCTCAGCATTTTATTCCCACATCACCTCACCTTTTGTTTATGATCCGGCCTGACCTTTGACCTCTGCTCTCTGCTGTTTGTTGTCAGAGGGAAATGTTTGTGTGTGTTTTTTTTTTTTGTTTACTGAAATTTTGTAAATAACCCTGGTGTCTTTTGCTAGTCCTTTCTCTTGGCTTGTGTTATGCATTCCATTTGTGCTGGAGCATTCCAAAAATAGCCAAATGACGATGTTTCACGCTCCTTTTATTTCATGTCTATGTAAGCTGTATGGATTTATGACCCAGAAATACAATTACTGAGAGATTACTGCAGCATCTGTTAGTCTTCTGGTCTTAACCTTGTGATTTTGGCTATTTCTTCACAATCATCACAATCAAGATGTGCGGTTTTAAAGTTTAAATTTGAAATTGTAATGAGGCGAATGTATAGTGGTGGTCCAATCTGTTAAATCTCCTCCCTTCAGCAACTTCACTGAGAGCATCTGACCCTCCACCAGTCAAACAGAAATATATACCCAAATACTTGTGTTCAGTTGGTTGGAGGCTCATACTTTCCTGAGTGATGTTTGTGAGTGACAAGTCTGCTGTCATGGCGAGGGTTTGTAAGCAGACTCTTTGCGTAGTGTAGTGGGTAGGACTGTGTTTAGATTTTCTGGGTCAGCTAGTAAAAACTGAGTTGCTACGAGTTTGTTTACAGTGTGCTCCCCCTTCCGTCCCCCCGCCTCTTATGGGAATGGCACACTGATGAAAGCACTTCTTCATAGACTGTATAAGAATGCTGTCCTCTGGGAAAGAGCCTCCATGTTGTGATAAATGCTTGAATGTAGACAAGACTTTCCTGTAATGAGAGCAGAGCTGGGGGGCATCCAGTAGTCATAGTGTCACTTTCTATGATTATGGGCCTGATGGGAAATGGAGTCCAGAAGCTAGAGGCTGTGGAACATGGATTAAGTGGGTTGGAACTCCGTCTCCCAGCAGCCCCTTTGGTGGCCCGTTGAACCGCAGTCCAAACCTCGCTACCAGTGCTGACACAGATAACAGCGCCACAAAGTCTTCGTACTTCTGAAGCTGGCCCGAAACCGTCCGAGGCGTTCACTTTGATGATATGAGTCATCGGAAAATTATTCATTAATGGACCGCTAATCTGAGCAATTATAAACCCTTTTTTCCCCTTCTGGCCAGCTAGCTTCTCGCCTCTTCATGGGTCTTTGTGTCCCTCAGAAAAGTGCCACACAGCAGGACCCAGATTCTCTTGTCTGCGTGAGCCGCTTTGAGGTGGGTGGGCTTCAAAGGACCCAGATCTTCAAAGAGGGGTCCGAACGTGGGCCGCGTCCTCTCTCGCTGCTGCCCCGAGCGTGACGGGTTAATGCCGCCAAAGCTGAGGTCTGGCGCTGCCATTAAAAAAGAGAATGCTTGTCCTTAGAAAGCGAGCCCAGCAGAGCAATTTCAGCGTGCGACCCGAGTCTCTTGATCTCTCATTTGTCCTGCTCTGTAGATGCACCCACACCCCAACCCCCCCCCAACCACCACAGCCCTGGGATTAATCAATTGCTACCCCCATCGCCCCCCCCCCACCCCTTCCCACCCATAAAAAAAAAATAAGCGTCTTATGTTGGGAGCATTCCTTTCCGTAAAACACTGGGCTTGAACAAAGAGAAGGGAAGCAGAAGAAGGGGAGGAAGTGAAGGGGATATTTAAACACGCTGGTTTTTTTTTTTTAATCATGGGGGGGTGGATCTTTACAGAGGGACGGTTAATTGAGGCAGACTTGCGGGGGTGGGAAGGGATTCTGTGATTGTGTTCCTGATAAATCCCTTTAATACTACACAGTCCCGCGCTTTATTCCTCTCCCACTTGGAACAATTATTTCATTAAGAAAAAAAAAACAATGGGGATAGGTGGAAATATAAAGTGCTCAAAACACCACAACATAAACAGGTCAAGGAAGTGGCTCAAACAGCTTTTGTGTGCAGACCGGAGGTGGATTAACATGTTTATTTGAGGAAAATACTGGTATTTTGTTACTTTTTGCAAGTATTTGGCTTTTACCTCCGTTTATGGTGCAACACTGCACACTGCAGCACATTCTGAGAGATTATTTGATTACAGAATTATTGATCTTTCTCTTTCTCTCTCTCTCTCTCCTCTTAGATCCCTGTAAAAGCATAGTTTGAGGGACTGCATAATCTATCCGAATTCTTAAATGAAAAACAGTCCTCTTAACTGTTCAAATTCACATAAATGGGATTTGGAATGCTCTGTGTGTGTGTGTGTGTGTGTGTGCGCGTGTATCAGTCTCAGTGGTCTTTAGTGCTTGTGGCCCCAAGCCAGGGATGCGAAAGATAACCCTTATTGCTGCCCCTAACGGGCTACACCGCCGATACGGAGGCTCTGACTCACCGGAGCTCGGTCTCGCTGCACGCGTACGGAATCACAGCCGCTCATCGCTGGCAGTCACTCCGGACACAAACCTCTGCCAAACGAATACATAAAATGTACCATAATGCATATGGCATGATATGCGTGCTCGTAGCCTGGCTCCTGGCAGGCCGCAGGGTCTGTGAGCTTAACCGACTGCGTTTTTCGATAATAATCTTGGACTGAGTCAAATATTTCATTGAGTTGATTTTTGCAAAGCCCTAAATTGGGAGGGTGTGGAATATGTAGTATGCTACTACAGGGGCAGCATGCAGTCTAGTGGCTAAAGTACATGACTGGGACCCCTGAGATTGGTGGTTCAGTAAGAACACTACTGCTGTCGGGCCCCTGAGCAAGGCCCTTAACCCCACATTGCTGCCAGGAGGGACTGGCCCTAGGTTAGCCTAATCAACTGTAAGTCACTTTGGATAAAGGCATCAGCTATGCCTTTAAAGTTAGAAAGTATTATTGTATGTGTCATAAGTCATATTATATCATACAAAAACCATGAAGGGAAAAACAAAAACAAAGTGAATCAGATTAAGTGCTCTTTCTCTTATACATGGACTGTCCTATTCCGATGTGCTGTGTGTAACCGGTCAACGCAGCGTAGCTTCCTACCAGAGCTGTGTGGGCGTTAGCAGCCGGAGCAGGGGTAGACAGTGTGGTGTGCGAGATCATGTCTCTTTGGCCCGTGACGTACCCAGAGAAAATTGCTCTGCTGATAAGAATCCTTGAGACAGAAAGGATCAGCCTCTTGTAATCTTTGCAGCTGGTGAGATCAAGCAAGCGAGAACCCGTTACTGACAGGGTTTGAATCAGGTTGGACGAGCAGGGTTCAGAGAGAAGAGCGCGATACATTGGGAAAAAAAAACATACATGTGTTGAAAATTAAACCCATCAGAAACAGTGTGCTGAGCACGGCGCTCGGTTTAACAGCCTCACTTGCCATTGGAAATGGGTTGGGTGTTTGGTATGAAAGCAAGTGTACCTGTTTCATGGAAGGCATGCCCAACTTCAAAGTTGTATTTGAAATCAGCAAGGAGTCAGTGTCTGTAGCACATACATCAAATGGTCTGTGTACAAAGAAAAATACATTCATCTTTTAAGACTTGCTATCCGGTAGGACAGGCAATAGTTCAAAGATGGCGTCCACTTTTTCTGCTTCCCATGACTGACGGAAGTGTTCCCACTGCAGAGTGACACTGCAGGGTTCCTATTGGCTGCCAACACAGCTTTTTTATGTAGTATCCGATCAGAGTGACTGGTAGTAAGGCTAACTGGATGCATTTATTGGTGAAAAATAAATTTGTTTGGCATGGAAGCATGTTTCACCCTGGGCCTCCTTAGATGGCCCAGATACAGACCTTATATTGTCGTAGCTTTTGTACGTATGTTTCTGTTTATGTGGCTGTGTACATGGTTGCGTGTTTCTGTTTTTTCTCCCACCGTTTCTTAGCTATAAAGAATATTGGTTATCCACTTGCCAAGCTCAAGCTTCACAAGCACCCTGCATGTGTTATTAACAATTAAATCGATTTAGGAAAGCAAACGCTGACAAACTTGAATAGAGTAATGGTTGAAGGAAAAAAAAAACAGTTTCCCTGACGATTCTTGGATTTTTTTTTAATTAATGGCAAATTCCCAGCTTTACAACGCCGAGCGTGCTTGTGTCTGCACGGGACAGCAATGCACGCGCTGGTGAGCGTAATCTACATTAGCGCGAGTCACTGACTCACCAGCTCTGTTCATTGGTCCATCTCTCTCTTTCTCTCTTGCCTCCGTCCCTCTCCCCCTTCTCTCTCTCGCTCTTTCCATCTGAAATTATGCAGGTGTGATAATTCATTGTTATTCACGGAACAGAATCCAAATTACTTTTTTTGCTTGCTCCTGCCTATTTGCATTAAAGGGAAGATTTTCACTGAGGACAAATTAATACGTAGATAACTGAAATTGAATGGAAAAAACTATTACCCTGAACAACGAACGTACGGAACACTCCGGGCACACGCACGAAGGCCCTCGTAAACGCTGTTTAATTTACTCTCTGTGAGGACGGAGAATGAGCGTTCTAATTTCCCACTTTTTGCCACCCATTAGCGCGTTTCCTGCTGTATGTTAAGACAAAGGCTACAATAATATTGCAGTTCACACAAAACAAATATTATGTTGTTGTATTACTGGAGTATCGTATTACAGATTTTTTTTCTGTCCTGAGCAAAAGAATACTAATTTCCCTGTGCGCATGTGTCTTTTGTACATGACGAACACCGAGCTCTCATAGAGAATACGTTAACAGCCGTAATTCTGTGCTTTGAAACGCGTAGCACCTGAACGAAGAACAATCAAGCTGAGTGTTTCAATCTTTGCATCACCAGTGGTTACATGGCAAAGAAGGGAAAATGAACAAAGTTCATTATTCTCCTTAGTCACATATGCCACCCCTTCCCCAAACACATAGACAGACAGACCTGCATCAGACCTGATAGACTTGTGTACACATGTCTGTCTTTATTTGAGAGTCAATGTACATATAAACGACAGAAGGACTTGCACTTTCGTGATATCGGTGAAGATGTTAAAATGTTGACGTAGTTCAAATGTTAATGATGGTTGAAGTGTTTAAATGGAGAGGAGGGATTCAGGACTGCATTCGCTTCTATATACAGTACTTGTCGACTCATTGGAACATGGACACACACTCATTATACATACTGTGTGACAAAACCCATACACACACACACAAAAGCACACACAGGCATTCACACACCCAACCTCTCTCAACAACACACACTCTTTCTCTCTCTCTCTATTATACATGCCATGTCAAAAATGAAAAACACGCCCACCCACTCCATACATACTGTTTCACACACACACACACACACACACACACACACAGGGTCCATAATTGCCTAACCCATTTTCCCAGGTTTCTTAACAATCCTCCTTTTTTTTGGCTTGGTGCTGAAAGCTTTTAATTTCGCCCCTCCACAGGAGAGGGCCAGTGGAGGGCCTGCCAACTGTGCGAGAGGAGGCAGCGTGCCTCGCCCGCTTTGTCACAAGGACGCCATTAAAAACAATTAGCGGACTGTCATTATCCAATCGTGCCGTACTCCAGTGTCACACAAAGGGGCGCGAGGTGAAGGTGAGACCCCGCTTCCAACTCCCCTCTCTCTCTCTCAAGGTGCGGAAAACATGCTGGCGCACCAGACCCAAACCGCCACAGCGCCGCGCCTGTTTACCCATCCAGCCAGTCCCGTCGAATCCACGCTGTATCGGCAGCTAAACCCGCCAGGCGGGGTGCCCCTGGCAACTCGTTTTCCACACATTGGAGCAATCAGCCGCATGCTTTGTGCAAAGAATTGAATGTATCATTCTGAGTAAGTTTTGACATTCTTCAAAGTGAGGTGGGGGGGGGTTGGGGGGGTGAGGGGGGATGCTGGCTGAATAAGTGCGGTGGATCAATTTCCCTCACCGTTCACCCGCCGCCCGCATTAGGTGTCACTTTACCCCGCTTTGGACACGCTCGCACTGTTTCCCTACCTGTCTCCGCTGCGGTTTGGGGAGATTCATCTTCCTGTGTGTGTGTGGGTGTGTGTGTGTGTGTGTGCGATTACCAAGGTGGGACAGGTGATGAAATCTCATTTACACAAATTTATTTCTGGATTGGAGAAAACCACCAAGAACAAAAAACACATTTTTCCTGGGTTACAGGCTTAATGTGATGAAGGGAGAAAAATAAATAAGAAAGAGAGAGAAAGAGACGACACTGTTTCTGGCTTTTATTTGAAATGCATGGTTTTTTGGGGGTGATCATTTTTGGCGAATTGCTTTTTGGGAGAAGTGAAACAGACAGAGGGGATGGGGGCCCCAGGGCTGCGCTCCAGAGGACCACAGCTACGAGCCACATTTGCGATCTGATTTGTCTGAGTTATATTAATGTATTTGTGTGCTTTTAAATGTATTAATTGAAGTATGAGGATGTGTTACTCTGTGCATGTTTGAGCAAATGTATGTATGTGTGTAAGTGAGAGTGACTGCATGTGTGTGCATTTGTGTGTGGTTTCATAGATTTATGTGTGTACGTGCGTTTTTGTGCAGCGTGTGGTTGAATACATGTGTATTTTTATATTTGTATATTTGGTTGTGTGATTGAGGAGATATCTTTTTTCTTTTTGTACGTGTCTTTGTGTGTGTATATGTGCGTGTGTGTGTGTGTCTGTGTATGTGCGTGTGTGCGTGTGTTTGTATGTGTGTGTCTGTGTATATGCATGCGTGTGTGTGTCTGTGTGCATGCATGTGTGTGTGTCTGTGTGTGTGCGCGTGTGTCTGTGCGTGTGTGCATGTGTGTGTGTCTGTGTATATGCATGCATGTGTGTGTGTGTGTGTGCATGTGTGTGTGTGTCTGTGTGTGTGTGTGTGTGTGTGTGTGTGTGTGTGTGTGTGTGTGTGTGTGTCTGTGTGTGTGTGTGTGTGTGTGTGTGTGTGTGTGTGTGTGTGTGTGTGTGTGTGTGTGTGTGTGTGTGTGTGTGTGTGTGTGTGTGTGTGTGTGTGTGTGTGTGTGTGTGTGTGTGTGTGTGTGTGTGTGTGTGTGTGTCTGTGTATGTGCCTGTGTGTATGTCTGTGTGTGTGTGTGTGTGTGTGTGTGTGTGTGTGTGTGTGTGTGTGTGTGTGTCTGTGTATATGTGTGTGTGTCTGTGTATGGCCGTGTGTGTGTGTGTGTCTGTGTGTGTGTGTGTCTGTGTGTGTGTGTGTCTGTGTGTATGTGTGTGTGTCTGATTTGTTCTCACTGCCCTTCAGAATTGCGTCTTTGCGGAGCTCTGATATGACTGTAGAGCAGGGTGGTCAGGACTAAATGAGATGGAATAACTGTAATAAAAGAGCAAAAAGCAGAACTAGAAAAAAAATCTGATTGCTTCACCGCATCCTGTAGCATTACTGTCAGGTGTAATTGAAGCACGATTTGCACGTATTTAGGATTCACAAGTTGTACCAGGCCTCATTCTTCTTCCCATTTTTAAAAAAAAAAAAACATCGGTTATAGACAGCAGCAGAGGCAGTGGAATTATGGGTAAGGGAAGTACTGAAATGAGTTGGTTTTTATTTTTTATTTTTGGTCTGTATTTTTTTCCTCCTCTTCTTCTTTTCCACCCCTCTCCTCAGATAAAAGTTTTGAAGCAGCTGTTCTGAGTTAATGAGGATATTACATATGAGATGTGCTATCTTTCCCTAATTGATTTATTTATATATTTTGGTTGGGGGGAGATGAAAGGGAGGATGTGCGTGTTGGGTGTCGATCTGAGATAATGAACAGTGCCATGGTGTCAGGTTAAAGCTTTGCGCTGGCATCACGGCCCAGCCAAAGATGACATGCCAACGCTGGGTGGTACATCTCTCTGAGAGCTGGAGCTCGGTGAGTGAAAGAGACAGAAAGAAAGAGAGAGAGAGAGAGAGGGGAAGGAGGAGAAAAGGGGAAGAGGGGAAGGGAGAGAGACAGAGGGAAAAGGAGGTGGAAGGGAAGGGGATGAGAGAGAGGCAGCGAGCGAGTGGGAGACAGAGAGAAGAGGAGAACGGTACAAAGAGGGGATGAGGAAGAGAATGAAAGAAAGATGGAAGAGAAGGGGGAAGAGTGAGAGAGGAAGCGAAAGAGGGGGAGACAGAGTAAAGAAGTGAGAGGTATAGGAAGAGGGGATGAGAAAGAGAATGAAAGAAAGATGGAAGAGAAGGGGGAAGAGTTAGAGAGGAAGCGAGAGAAGGGGAGACAGAGAAAAGAAGTGAGAGGTATAGGAAGAGGGGATGAGAAAGAATGAAAGAAAGATGGAAGAGAAGGGGAAGAGATCGAGGGGGAGGAAGACGGGGGAGATGGAGAGAGGGGGAAAGAGAGGGGTGGAAGGATCAGAGCAGGCAGAGGGGTGTTATGGGAGTAGGTGCTTTGCTAATGGGGTGCCGGGAGACCCGGGCTGAACAGATGGGGTGAAAATTGCGCGAGGTACGCGGGAGCTCCGCTGGGCTCCGCTGGGCTCCGCTGGGCTCCTTTGGGCGGCATGTGGCCAGGACGCAGCCCTCTCCATGCATGATTAAAACTTGAGCAGGAAGAAAAGAGACGGCACATCTAGACTGATTGAGGATGTTGGGGGGGGGGGGGTCAGGGAGTGGGGTTTATCGGGGGTAGATCAGCCAGACTGATATTAACTGGGGGGGGGGGGGGAGGGAATAAGGGAAAGTACCTCCTTATTTTGTTACGGCTGACAATGCTAGGGGTCTGGATGTTTGGGTGAAATCAACCTGCAGTGTGAGCGTTTGTATTTGAATATTTGTGTTTCTGTTTTTGAGTTTGTTTTTGTGTGTCTTTGTGCATGTGTCTTTGTATTTGCATGCGTATGTGCCTGCATGTCTATGCCTGTGAATGTGTATGTGAGAGTGTGTGCATATGAATGTGAGTCGGTGTGATTGAGCGTCTGAGTGTTTGTGTGCGTGCATGTAAGTGTTTGTGTGTGTTTTTGTGTGTGTGTGAGAGTTCAGCAGTGTGGGAAACCCCTCTCTGTCTCTCTCAGTCCCTGCACTGTGGTGCTGTTGTCTGAGTGTGTTGTTATAGCTCAGTGGAACACACAGCTGCTGAGTCCCTCAGCACCAATCTGTCTGATTCCGACAGGCTACCTCACCTTGCGTGGAGAGCCGTGTGATTGTGGAGAGGGGGCAGCCGGGTAGTCAAGTCAGCCCCCCCCCAGCCCCCCGTGGGGGCCTGTGCACACACACACAGTGGGAACGGTTGCCGTGGCGGCACGAACAGCAGTAGCAACAGCTGCGGGTCAGCTGGCAGTCCTCTCGCTCTCTGTCTGTTGCGCCGTCCAGCTGGGTCCTGGAGCCACCCCCCCCCCCTTCCCAGGCCCCACTCCCGCCCCTAAACCCCGTCCCTCTCACACATGTGCCCCAAAAAACACCCTCTCCGTCAGACGCGCCCCTAACACCCCCTCACTGTGAGCCCTGCAGATGGAAGTGACACTGGCCACTTTGGAGAGGCTGGGGGGGGGGGGGGCCTTTGGCTCACAAAGAGCTTTAGGACTACATAGGGCTCTCTCCCTCTCTCTCCCTTTCTCTCTGTATCTCCCCCCTACCTTTCCCTCCCTCTCACTCTCTCTCTCCTTCCCTCCCTCCCTCTCCCTCTCTCTCGCTCTCTGAGCTTTCAACTGGTTGATGATCCACCTTCCAGGGTGGAAGAGAGGGGGAACGAAGGCAATTTATGGTTCCATACTCTGTGATAATCTTGGCAACGTAAATGGGGGTGATTCACACATCCGTTTTTTTATTTTTTTGAGGGTTATGGGTTTATATTTATCAGCAGTTTAGTCTCAGCATGCAGGCTCTGAGCTAAGCTGACAGCTCCAAGCCAGCTTGTGTTTTTGTTGCCTTTTTTGACTGCGGCAGATTTTTGCTCATAATCATCCATATTTAGGGAAAAAAATGGAGGAACTGTCACTCTCTGTACATTTTTCTCTTTAACACATCACTTATTTATATGGTCAGATCTGGTCCACATTTGATTCAGGTGTTTACTGTTATTGGTGATGCTCTCCTTCTTGCGGTTACTTACACAAAATGACTGAAGAGTTATGCTGTGTGTGTGTGCGTGTGTGCGTGCGTGCGTGTGTGAGTGCGTGCGTGTGTTTTTGGTCTTCGTTGATCGAGTGTGATGCCGCTTGGCAGCACTCT
>JAFBMS010000098.1:127500-282500 GCA_019788955.1 Albula glossodonta | reverse complement strand
CCCCGCCGTGTTCCGAATACTGTCTCTTAAGCGCCTGCATTCTGTGAGGCTAATTGGCAAAAAAAAAAGGTGAAACAGTTTCCCTGTTATGGAATGTTTTCCTCTCTCTTGCCCTGATAATGTTTTTTTTTTTTGCCGGAATTCTCTGAGTGTGTGTAAAAGGCGCGTGTTGACGCTCCAGGAGCGTAACCTGACGCTCTCCAGCCCTCACCTGGGTTTGAGCGTCAGGGCCACGTTTGATGCATTCTGGGTACATGAAAGCAGCCATGACCTGACTACAGACTGCTGACATCATGGGAAGGTGGCGATGATGAGGAAGGGGGTGGGGGGGGGTTTGGGGGGGGTCATACCCTGACCTGTGTGTAACCCCATTCCCCCCTCTCCTCCCTCAAATCTCTCCTTCATTTGGACGTCCTTCTCGATTCATCCTCTCTCCTGCCCTGTTCCTAAATCAAAAGCGAAACCTCTCCTAATTACCTGATTAATAATGAATGTGGGCTTGCTTTCGCCCCCCCTCCCCTCGCCCACCTACCCACCCCCCCCAAAGGACGTGCCTTTGGTGGTGCACGGGTGCGGGGTGTGGGCGTGCAGACCCAGGGGGTATACCATGAAACAGGAGGGATTACCCCCCTCTGCGAATGTGTTAGCATGCACATGAACATGCGTGTGTTTCTGTGTGTGCATGCGCCAGTGTCTGCTTGCATCCGTTGCTCGTGTCTGCGTGTTTATGTGTGTGTGTATATCTGCGTGCGGGTCTGAGTCGGGGTGCAATTCCATGTTGAATCAGTCACTCTGGGAAATGGATTAGAATTCAGTTCATGACTTGGAAATATCATCGTTATGTTCTATGAGGAGTTTTCAATTAATTAATTGAATTTCCAGTTCATCCTTTGAATTTACCGAAATAAAAATTTAATTGGGCACACAGCCGTGGCTTGCATGTTTGTACATGCTTGTGTCTGTGTGCATGTGTTTGTGTGTGTGTGTGTGTGTTTGTGTGTGTGTGTGCGTGTGTGTCTGTTTTCAAGATCTTCATGAAGTTGTTTATGCACTTGAGATTTCCCTTCCAGTATGGATTGGCTGTTTACAATTGAAAATGAGAATTCAGTCACCAAAGTAATTGGCATGGGGCGCAGGTGTATTTCAGGTGTAGAGAGAGGACTGAAAGCTTGTGTGGGATATGATACTCACGAAAGTGTGATTTTCTGTCATCGTCTCGTTTTCCCTTTGGCACTTTCCCCGTCTGAAAAACTTGTGACGAATGAGGATGGGCTGCTCTGCCCTGTTTGTATTTCTTGTTTTTCTCCAAGGCACCAGTATTGAAAAAAGATGAGTCTGTGTGGGTTTATTTTATGATTTTAATTAGATGATTTCATTTGAAGTTAATGGATTTTTTTTCCTGTCCCACTTGAGGATATTGCAACTTTCAACTACATTTTCGGTTGTTGGTGGGGGGGTTGGTGGGTGGGTGGGGGGGGCAGGGGGGGGAGCTGAGGGGAGTAGAGACAGGGTGTCTTCCCCTAGGCACTTGAAAGGGCGAGAGATTAAATTCATACAAACTGGCCCATTGCAAAGCAACTTCAAAATACTCTTTGAAAGTCCCATTCCATTGGACTTCTCCAGTTGGTAAACAGTCGGAATGTGTCTCAGAACCCGGAAAGTCGGTCGGAATCTTCCGACTCACTGATCTCACCAGATGGAGAAAATTTGCTGCATAGCGCTCAGATTGTGTTGCTTTTGCTAATTTTGTGTGTGTGTGTAGTGGGGGGGGGGGGGGGATATGGGGTTAACACAAGCCAGGGGATTTTTTTGGGGGTGAGTTTAGCATGCAGCTCAGCAGTAGCTAGCACTGTGAGGTTCCCTCTGTTAATGGAGGCCTGCATGGGGTTGTGTTTTGGAGCCGCTTAGCACAGGAGCGCGAGCTGCACTAAAACGCTGATAAACACTTCATCATTAATTCATTTCACTATTTATCCGCTCAGCAAACGCTGTCAGTGCTGTTCATTTACAGATAAATGCGGATAAATTATTACTTTTGGAGGTGCTTGAGTGAGGAAAGGTTGCTTTTATAACGCTGTTTGGCACCTGAGATACCCGTGCCTGCTTCAGGTCTCACAGTCTCACAGTCAAAAGTTGCATAACTATTAAAGAAAGCGCTAAGAAAATGTACAACCCATTGGAGAGCCAAAAAACATATTTTGAAAATTTCCCTCAAGGAAATTTTGAAGTTAAAGATAAATGGCTGACCATGTGTCTTTTTTTCTTTTCTTCTTTTTCATGTCCTGCTTTTGTCTGGAACTATGCTGGTCACGTCCTCCCTTGACATACTTCGACTTCAGGTAAGGAATGCTGCTTTTCTTATGATAATGTCTTTGGTGAAATTTGATTGGATGACTCAGCTTGATGGGAGTGGCTGAATCTCTCTCCCCCCGACAGACAAGGCAGAGAGCCAATCACAATGTGTTCCGACACCAGCGTGTGACCTTGTGGTTGAACAAAGGAGGTTCCGCTTGGTTACTCTTGACATTAAAATGTCTTTTGTTTGGCCTCGATTTACGAGGCACCCATAGAGCCTTAAAAACCCCTGTGTGAGAATGACATAATGAGCTCTCTGGTGGTGAATCCAGTAAAAAGACTGATTTGCAACACAGAAAGTTCCACCACCTATTGGAAACAGTTCATTCACAGTTACATTTTACTCATTTATCGCGATTTCATCCATAGCAAATCACACACACATGTTTTAATACAATCAGTTTTTACAGTTGGATTTTTTTTGTACAGGAGCAATTGAGGTCAAGTGCCTAACTCAAAAATGGCAGTTACCCCAACTGGTAATTGAATCTGCAGCTCGGTTTCAAGTCCAGTACCCTAACCATTATAAAACTTTACTGCCAGGACATCCTGACCGATAGCAGTGAGGAAGGAGGGTATTTAGCAATAGTGATGGTGCAGTGATGTTTTATTGTAATAAAAATGGGAGGAACTACTATATACTGTCCATAACTCAGTGATTTGGACCAAAGACCACGTTGGCAGTAGAGAGAAAAAACATTTTTGATTGGTTCAAGATTAGTGTAGCTCCACCCTAATGGGCTCATTTCAACCACCACTAGTTAGCAGGTAATCTTAGACCCACAATGGCCACACCTTGTGAGCTCTCAAAGCATGCTTGCCTTTAAAGACTGTAGAAAAGAGCCCTGAAGGCCAGTGTTGCCACGATTGGCCATCACCATTGGTTGTGGCGTCAAGTACCATAGAAAGGTGTCACTCAACAGGAAATTCCTTACCTCATCACACAACAGTGCCCCCTCTGGCCGCGCTATGTGTGCACTCTGCCTTCACCGGCTGTGCAAGTTCAGTCGTCTGACTCAGTGGGGAGCGTAGCTCAGCTGGGGGCAAACGTTGCTGCATTACTAAGGACTTTTATAAGCAGTAGCAGCACTTTAGCTCATCTGAAACCGCACGGTGTGCTGTGGTCACCTCAATTCACTCCTTTCCTGCTGTCAACTCTGTCGCTCTTATTGAAGAACAAACAGCGATCTGATCAGTCTTTACAGTTAGCGGGGACCAAGGTATATGTGTTTTCAGACTAACATTGCAGCTTCTTTTCTTTGCCCAGTGATGATTCTACCTGTCCTTTTGTTGCTGGGAGGGTGGGGGGGTGGGTGGAGGGGGCTGCTGGTAGGGCAGGAAATTGTTTCCAATGGTTACCGTAGGTCAATTAACCGCGTCACTCACAGATCAGACTTCAGTGAAACATTTCACACGGGGATGCAGGAACATTATACAGCTGTCATTCATAAGCGTAACGCATTATTTAGCTCATGTGTCAGTTGACAGAAATGAATGGGTTAATTAGATAATTAAGAGTGGAAGGTGGCACGGAATTCAGGAACAGATACCAGGTATGGCCCCTTCTTGCCCACACATGATATGGGTCTCTGTTTCTAACTCAGGGGATTCGAGATAGAGAGACTGAGGGTGTTGAGGAATTTCTCCAGGCGAGGGGAATGTGTGTGTGTGTGTGTGTGTGTGTATTGGGGGAAACACCCCCCTCCCCCCATCCCCAGTTTAAGTCTCGGTGATGAGGATTAATGGTGACAGTGTGTTACTAGAGACGCAAGGTGTTACTCTTGGATCTCTCAGTGTCACCGCGGTTACGCGGTTACGCCGTTGCGCGGTGGTTTTTGCAACATCAGCTGGGCCCCGCGACTCCACACCTCCCGGGAGGTGCCAAAGTGCGCTTAGCCGCCAGGCGACATCATCGTTGCGCTACGATTCAGCTGCGTTTCCACGGTGTGTGCTGCATTCCAATGAACTGCTCCCCCCCCCACACACACACACACCCGTCACTCACTAGCAGTAGGGTAGGTGTCCTAGCATTGTCTGTGCGGGTAGGGTGTTTTTTGGAGTTAGCGTACCTTGCGGATTCTGCACTTTTCTTTCTTTTGCTCTCTCTGAGCCTCTCTCCTCCAGAGTGTCTCCGCTGCTCATTTTATTTTGTAGTTATTTATTTATTTTTTTGTGTTACTGCAGCATTCGGGTGACCAGAATTGCAGTGGCGGAGAGTGTAGAGGGAGGGATTAGTGAGCTCAGTAGGTGTGGGAGAGCCCCCTGCTGGCTGGAGCTGGTACTGCCCTGTTCAGTGTTCCCTGCTGCTGTAACCGTTTCTCTGTTCTCTGTCCCTGAAGAATTATACATGTTCCTATGGAAGTCTCACAGCTGTTGTCTGTTAGTGACTCTTGTTCTTCCCCCTACAGTATTGTGTGCTGTCTGCAGCACACCTGTTCTAGAGAACCTAACCCTGCCTATTTACACACGCATACAGAAACACTTGCATGCACGCACACACTCGCTCACACTCACTCTCACTCAGATATCCACATACACACTGAAATGCATGTGAACACAAGCAACCACATGCACACACAGACACATGCATAAACACACATATACATATGGCCTCACACACGCAATTTTAAACAGAAAGGTACATACACACACACACACACACACATCC
Organism: Albula glossodonta; assembly: GCA_019788955.1. Classification (NCBI taxonomy): domain Eukaryota; kingdom Metazoa; phylum Chordata; class Actinopteri; order Albuliformes; family Albulidae; genus Albula; species Albula glossodonta. The sequence goes on along the minus strand of JAFBMS010000098.1, from coordinate 277,477 downwards.
ACACACAAACACTCACCCGCATGCACACAACCACCCACACACACGCACCACACACGCACACAAATACACACGCACACACACTCACGTCATCCCCAGTCGCTCCTTTAACAGTGATTCTGGGCTGTGTTAGATAGTCCCCAGATTAAATCATTATCCATATGGGAATGGCCCAGCTCTGTGTACTTCAGTGTATCTGTGCTTATCTGTGCTGTGAGGGCCTGTAGGAGCTCTCACACACGCTGTAAAACTCTACAGCTGTAAAAATGCAGCCATCTCTGTCTCCAGGGGTTTATACGGCCCCAGTCTCCCCCCCAACACAAATGGAAGGGCAGGCAGCCAGCAGGGTCCTCTGCATGTATATGTGTGTGTGTGTGTGTGTGAGTGTGTGTGAGTGCGTATGTGTGACATTGTGTCTGTGTGTGTGTGTGGGAGCATATAAGAGTGAGAGTGTGTGTGTGTGAGTGTGTATGTGTGACAGTGTGTCTGTGTGTGTGTGTGTGTGTGTGTGTGGGAGCATGTATGAGTGAGAGTGTGTGTATGTGTGCGTGTGAGTGCGTATGTGTGAGAGTGTGTCTGTCTGTGTTTGTGTGTGTGTGGAGCATGTATGAGTGAGAGTGTGTCTGTATGTGTGTGAGTGCGTATGTGTGAGAGTGTGTCTGTGTGTGTTTGTGGGAGCATGTAAGAGTGAGAGTGTGTGTGTGTGTGTGTGTGAGTGTGTGTGTGTGTGAGTGTATATGTGTGACAGTGTGTCTGTGTGTGTGTGTGTGTGTGTGGGAGCATGTATGTGTGAGAGTGTGTGTGTGTGTGTGTGTGTGAGTGCGTATGTGTGAGAGTGTGTCTGTGTGTGTCTGTGTGTGTGTGTATGAGTGCGTATGTGTGAGAGTGTCTGTGTGTGTGTTTGTTAGAGTGCGTATGTGTGAGAGTGTGTCTGTGTGTGTGTGTTTGTGTGTGTATGTGTCTGTGTCTGTGAGTGTGTTTGTGTGTGGAGCATGTATGAGTGAGAGTGTGTGTGTGTGTGTGTGTGAGTGCGTATGTGTGAGAGTGTGTCTGTGTGTGTTTGTGTGTATGTATGTGTGTGTGTGAGTGCGTATGTGTGAGAGTGTGTCTGTGTGTGTATGAGTGCGTATGTGTGAGAGTGTGTCTGTGTGTGTGTGAGTGTGTATGTGTGAGAGTGTGTCTGTGTGTGTCTGTGTGTGTGTGTATGAGTGCGTATGTGTGAGAGTGTGTCTGTGTGTGTGTTTGTTAGAGTGCGTATGTGTGAGAGTGTGTCTGTGTGTGTGTGTTTGTGTGTGTATGTGTCTGTGTCTGTGAGTGTGTTTGTGTGTGGAGCATGTATGAGTGAGAGTGTGTCTGTGTGTGTGTGAGTGCGTATGTGTGAGAGTGTGTCTGTGTGTGTGTGTGTGTGTGTGTGAGTGCGTATGTGTGAGAGTGTGTCTGTGTGTGTTTGTGTGTGTGTGTGTGTGTGTGAGTGAGCGTGCATGTGTTAGGGCACGTGTGTGTGTGAGTGAGCATGTATGATTGAGTTTGTGTCTGCATGTGGAAAGGGGTGTTTTTGTGTGTATGTTTGTTGGCGTGTTTGTGTATTTTTATGTTTTGTGGGTGTGTTTTTGTATGTGTGTGTGTGTGTGTGTGTGTGATGGTTTGGACTGAGCAAGGGCAGAGAGTCTCTTGTATTTTTAGCCTGATGTACAGTGTGTGGCAGAAACCTGCTTATGTTTGCTGATTATTCTCCCTGGTTTCTGCCTCACAAAGGCACTAATTAATCAGCCACCAGCCAATGGGTGGCGATCTCAAGCCAACAGGAGCGAGGAACTGGGGCGGTCATTCTCTTGATTTGCACCCTCAATCTCCCCACCCATCTCTCCACCCTACCTTTCACCAGATACCAATTTTTAGCATCTCCCTATCCTGGTGAATTATGAACCAAGAAGCGGCTGGGTTAGCGAAAGAGGCTAAAATTCACAGTGTGAGATGGACAAACTGTGGTATCCACTGGGGTCTGTACAAACGCTTGGGGGAAAAAACCTGGTATTTGCCAGGGTTTGGGAATTGCAACATAATGGCTCAAAGTCATACACCTGTACTGAATGATCTCAGCAGGTGACTTAGCCTGTGTCAGGCTACGGTTTTGATGTCTGTATCTATTGATGCTTGCTTATTAAAGTGACGAATAGTGTAAATGTGAGATGCTCACACATATTTCATACCCGCATGAGACCGCCTCTGACCGCGCACAGGCCCGAAAGTGATTTTTTTACTTGAATCTCGTTCGAAAGTTAGCGAGCGGCTGTCGGTCGATGGGAAATGCATTGGAAAAGTGATCACCTGGTTGCGGAGGGGGCCCGTTGGATCAATGTGTGACAGTGCGGCACCTCCACTGAGCGCGCTCAGATGTGGACGCAGCGACGATCGATAGCTCCTCATCAGGGATTAGTGCACATAATGACAACTGCTGCAATTTATTTCTCCTCTGTTTTTTTTTTCTGAAAATAGCTATATGTGTGTGATGATCTGCTGCGTGTGATCGTCCTGGTTCAGACTGTTGTGTGTGTCACAATCTGAGTTTAGTCTATAGTGAGTAATAGTCTGGGTTTAGTCTATAGTGTGTCATAGTCTGGGTTTAGTCTATAGTGTGTCATAGTCTGGGTTTAGTCTATAGTGTGTGATAGTCTGGGTTTAGTCTATAGTGTGCGATAGTGTGGGTTTAGTCTATAGTGTGTGATAGTCTGGGTTTAGTCTATAGTGTGAGATAGTGTGGGTTTAGTCTATAGTGTGTGATAGTCTGGGTTTAGTCTATAGTGTGTCATAGTCTGGGTTTAGTCTATAGTGTGTCATAGTCTGGGTTTAGTCTATAGTGTGTGATAGTCTGGGTTTAGTCTATAGTGTGCGATAGTGTGGGTTTAGTCTATAGTGTGTCATAGTCTGGGTTTAGTCTATAGTGTGTGATAGTCTGGGTTTAGTCTATAGTGTGTGATAGTCTGGGTTTAGTCTGTAGTGTGTGATAGTCTGGGTTTAGTCTATAGTGTGCGGTAGTGTGGGTTTAGTCTATAGTGTGTGATAGTCTGGGTTTAGTCTATAGTGTGTCATAGTCTGGGTTTAGTCTATAGTGTGTGATAGTCTGAGTTTATGGAGTAATGTGTGTGTGCATTAGACTGGGTTTAGTCTATAGTGTGTAATAGTCTGAATTTAGGAGGTGACGTGTATGCATTAGTCTGGGTTTAGTCTGTTGTGTGTGTATGTGTATGTGTATGCGTGCATTAATCCTCAGATAGTGTGTAATGTGTGTACAATTTCTGGTTTATTCTTTAGTGTGTGTGTGTGCGTGCATATGTCCTAGTTTAGTCTTAAGTGTGTGTGTGCATTAGTTCTGGTTTAGTCTGTGTGCGATAATCCTTGTGTTGGCTTTAGTGTGGGTAACAGTTTGAGGTCAGTCTCTGGTGTTTGTTCGTTACTCCTGGTTTGATCTCTGGTATGTTTGATCGGTTTCATTTCATATAATTTGTGAGGTTGTTATTGCAAATTGTAAATTTGTGAGGTCATTATTGCCTCCTGGATTATTTAACCCTTTATTTATCCAGGTTAATTGAGATCACAGATCACTTATGCAAGAGGAATCATGTAATTTTGGTTTGTCGTGTGTTGCTTTTGTCCCGATTTGATTTGATACTGTATGTGTATGTGATTGCCCTAGTTTAGTCTGGAATATAGTTGATATTTTTATGGTTTTTATTTCATGTTGTTTGTGAGGTCATCATTGTAAATGAGAATGTAGATAACAATCAGGGGTTATCTACTCGTAGTTACATAAAGGGGAATAATTTCGGCGTGTGATAAGTAACGGTCAGTGCCTGGTTTTCTGAGGATGCTCACGTAACCGTGTAAGTGGTGTGTGTGATCACCATGGCAGAGGTCAGAGTCAGCACTGCTCAGGGAGAGTAATTGATTCATTAAATAATTTGTGTAATAAGTCCGGGGCACTTATTAAGAGAGGGATATTTGACTCACGCTGCCAAATACTAATATATTTTTGTCCTGCTGTTGAAATGAAGTATCTGACACAGGGGTACCACAGCAGTGGGCTTCCTCATTGCTATGTGTGCTGTGTGTGTGTGTGTGTGTGTAAGTGTATGAGTGTGTGTGTGTGCGTGCATGTGTGCGTGTGTGTGAATGTGTGAGTGTGTGTGCGTGCGTGCGTGTGAGTATGTCTGTGTGTAAGTGTATGAGTGTGTGTGTGTGTGCGTGCGTGCGTTTGTGTGTGCGTGTGTGTGTGTATGTGCGTGCGTGTGTGTGTGTGAGTTTGTGTGTGCATGTGTGTGTGTGTGTGGGAGTGTGTGTGTGAGTTTGTGTGTGCGTGTGTGTGTGTGTGTGTGTGTGCGTGTGTGTGGATGTTGGGATTCACAGCGTGTAATTACTCCTGCGGTCCTTCTCCATCTGACATTCAGACATCACAATAACAGGCCCCACAAGTGCTATAGAGCAGATGTCTCTTTTCCCTGGTGGTGCAGAGCTAGGGGATCTCTCTCTCTCATGCTCTCTCTCTGTCTCTCTCTCTGTCCCCGTCTCTCAGTCGCTCTTTCTGTATTTCTCTCTCTTGTTCTTTATTTCTTGCTCTCGCTTATGCTCTTATTTTCTTTTTCTCTCATGCTGTCATTGTCTTGCTCTCTCTTCCTCTCACTTTTTCTGTACTCCTTTTCCTTTCTTTACTCCTGTCCTATGAAGTGTAGTATATAAGTATATAAATACATTTAAATTATTTTACTAGTAGTAGTAGTAATTAGTAGAAATTGAAGTATTTTGTGGGCCAGGTGCAGTGTATTGTGGGAGGAATGATTTGTTGTGGGTGAACTGTTGCACTCTGGGTAGAGGATTGCATTGTGATTCAGATGAAGTGAATTGTGGGTAGAGTTGTACATTGTGGATTCAACACAGCATTGTAATCCAAAAGTTGTGTAGACTGCTACATTATGGGTAGAGGAGCGCATTGTGGTGTGGTGGTACGTTGTGACCCAAACCCAGTGCTTTGTGGGTAGACCGGTGCATTATGGGTAGATCATTGCATTAAGACCCAGATGCATTGCATTGTCTGTAGAGAGGTGCATTGTGGGTCTGGTGGTGCTATTGATCGAGGCGCATTGCTTTGTAAGTACAACATTGCATTGTGGGTCTAGTGGTGTGTGTGACCTAGGAGCTGTGCATTGTAGGTGTATTGGTACGTTGTGGGTAGACCAGTGCATCATGGGTAGAGCATTGCAGTTCAGCGTGCAGTGGGGGTGAGATGGGCCGAGCTTTGGCCCCGGTCCAGCAGTGCTTTCATCTCCATTCACTGCCGGGGTATTACTCACTGCCCAATGAGTCAGCAGAGGGGCTGTGCTCCCATGAGCCTCAGAGAAACACAGACCCCTCCTCCATTCCTCAACTCATCTTTTTAGGAAGTCATTTCCCCTTCACCTTCATCCCATACCCTGTGCCCTCCACCCTGACTTTCCTTCATTTATATCAGAGAGGGATAAAGGGACAGAGAGGAAGGGGAGAGTAGCTTTGAAAAAGGGAGAGATGGGGTGAGAAAGAGAATGAAAAATGGAGGAACAAAGAGCAAAAAAAGAGAGAGAGGGGGGAATGAAGCAGCTAGAAAGCGAGAGAGGGAGGGGATAGACAAAGAGTGAGCGTAAGTTACAGAGAACCCAAGAGGGATGGGGAGAAAGTGAGAGAGAATTGGAGAGAGAGAAGACAGAGAGGAAGGGAGGGAGAGAGAGAGAGAGAGCCTGCAAGGCTGTGCAGAAGAGCTGAAATGCAGGGAAAGCTAATAGAAATTCTCTGGCCTCTCCATTAATATGCAGCAGTCTGCAGCGTAATGAGCTTGCTGGCTCTGACGCCTTGATTTAGCCAGTTGTACAAATTAACTGCTCCTTGAGAAAGATGTCAACAGCCTCAACAATGGCTGCCCAAGTAATTACACCCCCCCCCACCCCACCCCACCCCCCCCCCCCCCCCCCCCCCCCCCCCCCACCCGCCAACATGCTCTCCCCACCCCCACCCTCCCCATCACTCATTGTGCTAAAGCGTCGCCACGGTAATGGGGGGTGCGACGCCGTGCTTTCCAGCGTCGAGCTTGGCGACGTGACAAAGACAACGTGCACGCCGTTCTCAGGCAGGGACACAATGAGCGGTCTAACCGAAGGGAGCTGAGAGGGGTGTGAAGGGGAACAGGAGCAGTGGGCGGTGGGGGGGTTGTAGTGGTGGTGGTGTGGTGTGGGGGGGGAGGGGGGCAGTCTTTCCCACGGCTGCACAGGGTCTCTGATCCTCTCCAACAGCAAGGCCTTTCTAAAGACTCCATGTCCCTCTTCCCTTTTACAGTTCAATTCAGTGTACTTGACAGACATGAAATAGGGAATAAATATTACCAAAGCATAATATCCCATATACGTACAATACATATAAATATGGATCCCATATATCTGTAATCTGTGGGGCATACCCAGCAAGAACTGAAAGTCAAATATGTCTTTGAAATGCTGAACCTCTGGTAGAATTTCAAAATGTTCCTTCAACAGCCCCTGAGTGAGCTATCAAAGAAAAAAATTCACTGATCAAAATGTTCAATGTCTTGAAAAAAGAATTTTGCTTTGAATATTGGTGAAAAAATGTTCATTTCTTTTAAGAACGCTTGCCAGTGGTCTCTAGGAATCGTACCGGTTCTTTAAAGGGCAGTTGACCGATTTCAAATCATTATCTAATTCAAGTCTGTAGACCCTGCATTGAATGAAGAGTTTCAATAACACTGGGGAATGTTATGTATGTGATTTCAGTTTGAACAGATAATGTGAACATTTCCTAAAAATGTTGCATCGCGTGCATGTTAATCTGTTTGGTGCCAGCAGATATCTGTGGGTGGATCTGATTGGTTTATAATTTAATGCATTCGTGAGTGTCTGTCATTAGTGCAAATGACCATTGATTTATGGCCAGGATCATCCAGGGTTCCGTGTACTGCAGAAAAAAAAAATTTAAGATGGATAAATTTTAAACAGTCAAAACAAGTGAAAAAAACATTTGGTGTTTTTGCACATTTCAAATGTGTTTTGATAGTACTGCATACTGTATGTACGTGGCTTCTATCATGACTAAAAGAACATTAACAAACAAAGCCTACAAAGCTACGTAAAGTTACCTAGAAAGACGCATAGCTCTTGATAGCATAAAGCAACTTAAAATCCGTTAGTGGACCTTGGTTTCACCCCTTGCCTAGGTAGGGGTCCTTGGACTGGAAAAGGTTGAAGGCCCCTACTTTATGAGGAAAGCACACTCCTGGAAGACATGAGCTGCATCACAGCAACAAATTATTCTAGTAACTTGTAGTCATCAGGCCGGCAAGTGAGGCCACATTCCAGCTATCGGACTCCGTAGCCGAGCCGTTGTTCAGATGGTCTTGCGACTGGGAAAAGTGCAAAGCTGTGGGTAGCTTGCCCTGTTGCCCGCGGTGATTTCAGTCTTGTGTTTAAAGGTCTTTGCCAAAGCTTCATTAAGGGCGCTAAACTCCGCTGAGACGCGCGCGTTTTTTGGCACGTCGTGCCAAAGCGGTCCAATCTAGCCCAGTACGTGCAGACAGATAGTGGATCGCCGCCGGAAACGGCTTGGAAGAAAGCCAGGGACTAGTCTATTTGTTTCTGAGGCGTGGGGGGGGGGGGGGGTTATTCAGAAATTAAATAAGTAGTTCAGTCCAAATGCGAAGAAACGCAAGAATAAGGAACTGGGAAAGAGGTGAGGTTTTAGATTTTAGAAAGAGGTACTCCACAGGGGAATTTTAACCACAGGCAAAAAATTCAGCAGTCCACTACTGGTGCTCGAGCAAAATCACAATTGCATCACAAAAACATGCCTCTGCTTCTTTCATCACCTGGAGACCTTTCGTATGCCGTTTCAGTTACAGATATAGACAAACTGAGGGGTGGGAATTAGCAGGGATCTCATGGTAGCATCATGACACAATAGTGCTGCAAGTTCACAAGCGTTGCAGTTCTCTACCTATTTCAAATCAGTACATCAATGTCTAACTCCTTACATGTACTGTATATTGTAATTAATATTTATTATGAGGAAAAAGGGTTTTGTTTTAATTTGACAATAAGAACAAGAAGCAGGTCAGTCATTTGCCTTAAAACCAAAATTCCATAATTAAAAAAAAAAAAGTTTGTCAACTGAATCTTCCCATGATCCATTAGGTATTTCGTTCAGACAGGTGCGCCGTCTGAGGATTTAGCGGAGTCTGACCCTTGGTAATTAGAGGACCTGCAGTCTCGTCGCGCGGTCCTCAGGTCCCGAACCTCAGAAAGCCATCTTTTGATTTGAATGCAGGTGGGTTATTTCTGTACAAGGTGCTGCCGCTGCCTTGGGCTATATATAATGATCCAGATTTAATGCTGAGTACCTGTGAGATAAGGCCGCGAGTTCAGGCTGCTTTACGCTAGCACTGCAAGGGAATGCTGTCTAAAGACAGATAGTGCGTCGACTGCGCTGATCTGTTTTAGGATCTAGCAAGTCATTATAGGAAATATAGAAAGCATTAAAGCATGTATAGAACATTCATCTAGTATTGCAAATATGGAAAAAAAGAAACCACATTATAAAGTGATTGAAAACATGTTTGGTAGCTAGCTAGTCAATGTTACTAGTTAGTTAGCTTGTCATTTTTCAAATGGTATACAGATTGACAGAAACTTTATTTAAATACTATGCCAGAGCCAAAATTGTTGCTAGGTGTAGGTAAGTTGGTTGCTCATTCTGACAAGGCCAGATACCCACAGAGCTGACAGGCCTGGGAGACACGGAGCGGAGGGGGAGGGAAGCGGTGTCTGACATCCAGCGCTGTATTTTAGACGTATGAGTCAAAACCTTTATTTTTACTGAGTGGTTGTACTATTGGAAAGACGAGTCCGGTGTGCTGGAGACAAGTAGCGCCGTAATTAGCTTGAAATCGTTGAGTGCACCGCACCGGCATGGTAACAGCTCCACCTTATTGGATTCCGGGTGGGGGTGGCAGGTTGAGGTCATGCACAGTCAGACTCACACACACCCCAACCGAGCCCCCCCCCCCCCCCCCCCCCCCCTTCCCTGCACAGGTGCAGGTTTGGCTATTTTTAGATCGGTCGCGTTAATGAAGTATGGATATACCTGGAGCTACAGACAAAGGGATGTGTGGGGCAGAGAGAGAGAGAGAGAAATTACAAAAGGGTAACAGAGGGAAGGTGAGAGACTCATTGAGGGACAGAAAAAGGGAGAAAGAGCATGAGAGAGGGGTCAGAGGAAGGGAGGGAGTTTAAGAGAGTGAGAAAAGAGAGAAACGTTACCTTACTGGTTTTTTTTTTTGGAATGTTAGTATTGCATTGGCAATATTTTTAACCATGCAGTCAGTCCAGTAAAAATGTCCTTTAACATCTGGTGAGAAATGGAGAGAGGGATAGAGTGTTAAGCCTAAGGCCAGGCTGCAGTGCTGGTTTTGGGAATGTGGTGCCTGGTTGCCCATGGTGAGGGGGCGCAGGGTGGCGTGGTCTTTGGCTCCTGGCACGGCGCCAGGGCTGTTGGGTCCAGCAGGCTGGTGTGTGTGTGTGTGTGTGTGTGCCAGCTCAGTCCCTCCGGTTCCTTTGTTAATTGTTTTCTCGTTGGTCGCTGCGTGGCTGGGAGAGAGTGACCCAGTTACTCAGAAAGAGCTTACTCCTCGCTGAAAAATCTACCGCCATGCTACAGCATTCTCTCAAAAAGAGCTTACGCCACTGCTGAAAGACCAACCACAACACTAACATTTTCTCAAAAAAGAGCTTACCACACCATTAAAAATGTACCACAACACTACGACGCTCACAGAAAAAAGCTTACTCCATTGTTTAAAATTTGCTAAGATGCTACAGAATTCTCTCAAAAGAGCCTATTCCTCTGTTAAAAAATGGATTATATGTTAGTGTTTCTCCATTGTGGTACCACAGCATCTCACTCTCCATCTGTGAGCACTCACCTATCCACCTGTCTATACCTGCTTCATCCAGTCTGGGGTCGCAGGGGGCTAGAGTCTATCCCAGCATGCATTGGGTGAACGGCAGAGAGACAGACTGGGCAGGTTGCCATTCCACTGAAGTGCCAGACAAAAAAACAACACATACACATAGACACACACACACACACACCTGAGGGCAATTTGGCAAGGCCAATCTTACCTGAATGTATTTAGTACAAGGGAGGAAATTGGAGAAACTCCACAAGATATGAACCCCCCAAAGTATCCATGGTATGTAACCAAGGTAACTAGAGTATGGAACATGAATGGATGGGCTAAATGACCTTTTCTCATTCTTATAATCTGAGCTCTTGACCTCCGCTCTGGAGAAGAGCAACATGACTAACTAATGGAGATTCACTACAGTAAGCGGCACCACCTGACCAGGGTTCTGTGCACCCGCAATTCCATTCATGCAGTGTCTGCAGTATGGCGGAGCAGGAACTCAGAAGGTTGTAGGTTTGATTCCCAGGTTGGGTACAGCTGTTGTGTGTTTGAACCTGATGTAGTGTAGTAAATATGCACCTTGACAACAGTCTTATTTTTCCAGTAAAAAGAAGGTGGGAATGCAAATAAATGTTTATTTTAATGCATGGCACAATGTATATTGGCTGAATTATGGTGTCCTTGTGCTTATGTTTATCAGTTTAGGCAGCAGTAGTGTTTAAATGTGCATGTACGATGTGCTTTGTACTGGGCTTCTTCTTGGTCTGAATGCACTGGGTATCATCAGTGTTGCTTCAGTTCAGAGCCCCACTCAGGAGTGAAAGACCAGTGTAGAGGCTGTGAAAACAGTTTTTTTTTCTTAACACAGAATGCCTGTTCTCCTGCTCTGTTGGAGATCTTGTCTTATTGACTTTCCGGGGCATGTGTGTTTGTCTGAGTGTTTGTGTGTCCTTGTGTGTGTATGAGATACTGGGTTTGTTTGAATGGGCAGTATGTCTGTCTATGTGTGTGTGTATGTGTGTGTGTGTGTGTGTGTGAGAGAGAGAGTTGCTGGGAAAGAATGTCTGTGTGTGTCTGTGTGTGTGTGTGCATGTGCATTTGAGTTATTGTGTGTGTATGTGTGTGTGTGGGGGGGGGGAAGTGAGAGACTTCCTGGGAATGCATGTCTGTTTGTGTGTGTGTATTTGTGTGTGTGCATGTGCATTTGAGTAAGTATATGGGCGTGTGAGAGAGAGCGAGAAAGAGAGTTTCTGCGAATGACTATCAGTGTGTGTGTGCATTTGAGTTTGTGAGTGTGTGTGTGTGTGTGTGTATGTGCACGTGTGCATGCACGTGAGTTTGAGTGTGTGTCTGCTTTGATATTCTGTGATGGGCTCTCATTTTTCCTGTCTGTTCCCTGGGCCTGTTGTCTGTAAACTCAGTTTTAAATTGAATCTCGTGTTCTTTAATTAAATTGCAATCAGCCCAGGAAGACTGACTGAATAGTTAGTGTGAGGAGGGGCTCCCTCTCATTCGGGGGGGGGGGGGGCAGGAATGAGTTTTTTTTTTCAGACAGAGAAAGAAACGCAGATGAAACATGGCTTCCTGGCCTCCCCTCTCTTGATGCGGCGTTTCTCATTTTGTGGGAGCCCGTTGTCTTCATCCCACATGAAAGGCATTAACGAGACCTCGTCTCGTTGAGTGGGTTTTTGTCAGCCCCCCCCCCCCACCCCCACCCCCCCTTCAGGCTCTGCGACGTGATGAATAACTTATTCAGAAAACAAAGCAAAACACCATTAAAGAAACAAATAAACATGAATATCAATTCTTATGAGTGCCACGCTTGATTAATCTAATGCGTCTAATGTGGTGCACTTTTGGGAGGGTACCGACCCGAGGATATCACTTCTAATGTATTCTCCCCCCGACCCCCCCCCCCCCCCCCCCCCCCCCCCCCCATCCCCATTCCACCAACCACCCCCCCACCTTCCCACAAGCCCCCAGTTTTTTCCCTGCATGCACTGGACTAATTATTCCAAATTACCAGTGCCCTCTTTTGAAGCACAGCGACTGAGCTGGCGCATAATTCAAATATTCTCTTCTTTTCTGTTCTTTTCTTTCCTCTTCTGTTGTGCACTTTTTCACAGGGCCTAAGTGGTGTCTCTGTCACTGCCATCATTGAAGCCATGTTTTGGTCACTTTGAAAGTGACCTGCCTGTATTTGTATATGTATTGTACATGTACAACACAATTACCCACAGCACTTAGATCCATACCTCACACGATAACCCCAAATCTGTATGCATATTCCACATTATTATCCCAAATTTGTACACACAGTCCACACTGTTACTCCAAATCAGTACTCAGTACCACGCACTCAAACTGGTAACCCTGGATTGGTTTTCATTGGTCATAGAGAAGTGAGGTTTCACCAAACCAGAAATGTGAGGTGTTGCCGTGCAATAGCATAGGTTGCTGATTTGGACCAATGATTGTGCTTGGCTGTGGACAGATAAAACCAGTTTTGATTGGTTCAAACAAGTCAATAATTGACAGCTGAGAGTTAGCTCTACCCATAAGGAGGTTCATGAGACCAAGCTCTCCCATTACTAGTTTTAGCATCCTGGAGCCGCTACCAGGATGGCAGAAGCAGCATCATATTTCCAGTGTTTGCGTTGGGCAGATTGATTTCTGAGAACACTCCTGCAGACTCAGTGGTGTGGGGCTAATTTAATGAGCGTTTAGTGCCGCCGAATGTTGGGCGCTAACGTTGGAGGCAAACAGCGGCAGTGCACTGTAGGTTTCTTCCCCCACCTGCCACAGAGGGGATCACACACACCCACTCTGACTGCTTGTACTCTCCTCATTAACGGCCCTCTTGACTCATTCTGACGTTTTCCCACTGGTACATCACTTCCTGCAGCTTGACAACGACTTTGTGCCATGATCCAAACCTGGAAAACTGACATCTCAGTGAAAGTTGGGAAGTATTTTTGCTTCCTCTTAAAAAAGATTGCCCACATTCTGTGACGTGTTCATGCTTATATCACAGATGTGGTATAGCTGTTCAAAATATTGCAGAGCAAAGAAGGGGCATTCATTCTGCAACCAATTCTGTGAACTCCTACATCAACATACTATGCTGCCAATTTTTGAGCATTTTTCAAGAAAACCAGGAATAGAAATTGTTACAAGGAAGCTTCTAAACTCTCTCGAATACAATGTACCAGTCTTGGGTCATTTAAGCATTTGCTGTATTGTAGCTCTTTAGGTATTGGTGAAATGTGTAAATCTTCTCGGCCATTTTGAGCAAAATCTTTCTGCTGATTGTTGGCGATGATGGAGGTTTTTTTGTTCTGAAACGGGGCTGTAAGCTGCAGTAAATTGAACATGTGTCTGACATGAGCCAAACCTGGCTGTAGCCTTAGGTCCACAACAAGTGGCTCAGCCTCACTGGGGAAAGATAGGATTTAAGCCAGTTAAATGCTGTCAGTCTCACAGCTCTCTAGCGGCCACTGCTGGCTGGCTGGGTACCTGCAGGTGAATAAACTGAGTATATGCTAGCGTTCCTCTGGCAACATTACTGGTATGAGATTTATGATAGACCTACAGTATGAAATGAAGCTAAGGCTAGTCATGAATTGGTAGAGTTGTGCTTATGGCTTCCTCCTATCGAGATGGAGGGACAGGGTCGCTGTGGTAGTCTAATCATTTTGGCTTTGGATAGGGGAAAAAATTATGAAAAATTACACTGTAGAATACTTAATGTAAAAAACACATCTAGTGACAAGTGCCGTAATTGTAATGGAATTAAAACTAAAGCCTCAACACTTTTCTTTCTCAGAAGCAAAGGTGCTGAAAGAGTTTGACAGAAAAAAAATCACACATATAGTGGATTTTCTAATATATATATATTAAAAAAAAAGTAAATTCTTAAAATGTGTGGAGCTCAGAAGAGTTGAGCTTTCATGTTCCTTTTTATCATTCAGAGTTTATCAGAGTCAGAGCCTTAGAGCAAAGCTCTCTCAAACAGCGAATAAGAGAGCTGGGGAAGACAGATATCAGCTGAGAATTACTGTGAAATTATCCTGAGCGGGAATCAAACTCATTCAGTTTTTCAATTAAAAACAGCAGTCAGGAATCTTAGCCCATTGCAGTATGTTAATTCCTTTTATATCTTTTTTTTTGCTCAGTTCACAGTTTTTGATTTTTTGTATTTTTATACTTTCCCTGTGAAAAAGAGAACAATTGTATCTTTTCTGAACTTTAACTTTGCAGGTATCTCTGCTGGCCAGGAGTGACCAATGGTAATTGTCGCAACCACTGCCCAAGACAAGACGCAAACATTACGGCCTGAGGAAAAGTGTACAGTGAATGCAACAAAAACTATAATTTAAAAGAAAGAAAGAAAAAACCTGCAGAGTTGGAGGAAAACAAGAGTAGGTGTTTTGCTAAGTCTGTGGAAGTGCATTCCTCGGCTAGCCGACATAAATATCTACCTGAAGTCATTCTGAGCAGAGGTTTCCTCTCAGCATCACTGGAGAGGAATAAAGCATAGTGTGGGTGGCAGTCTATAGCCTTCCTGGTGGAAAAAAAGAAAATCAAACATAATTGAAAGGCTCCTTCAGCTGGGAAGCGGGCGCGCGGGAAACAGAAAATGTTGATACTTGACGTCTCCAGTCAGCAGGGCCTGCCCGTCACCATGGCACCGTGATTCCGTGGCTCTTGTCGGATTACCTCGTCACTGGCGTTCTGTGTGCCGGTGAGCCTGCTGGCATACAGCATTCCCCGAGCGTTTTTGCGGCAGTGCTGGAAGTCCTCCTGTGTTGCTGAGGCGTCTGGCTGGTGTTGTTTATGTTGTTTATGCGTCAGGCTGTGATTGGGGACTCTCAATCATCTCTGCGTCTCTAGTTGGTTTCGCTTCCTGGCTGAAACACGCATTGCGGTCTCATGATTTTGTTTCGTAGTTGACGGTCATGACTCATGACACAGCTGGAGTCATGAGTCTCTGAACAGAGATGCAGCTGAGGGTCGGACCCATGATGTTTCGGGGGTGTGGAGGTGACGTTCTGACTCGTAGCACAGCTCGAGTATGGAGGTGACAGTCAGGACTCATGAAATGGTGGAAGCATGGAGGTGACAGGCATTCTGTGTAGCAGGAGCGTGGAGCTGACTCTCAGGCTGGTGACGATGCAGGTGCCTGGAGTTTTACGGTCATGTTGGGCTCACGATGTTGCGAGATCTTGGAGGTGACTGTAGGTCTTGCGATGTCACAATGTCCATGGAGGTGACTGTCTGTTGGGTAACACTGTGTGAGCATGGAGGTGACATCTGGACTCAAAACATTGGGCTCGTGATGTTGCAGGTGAGGAGGTACCATATGGCCCTCTGATGATGTGGGACCGTGGAGGGGCTGGTCCGGTCTGCTCTGTTGCTGGAGGTATTGGAGGTGATTAATGACGGGGACTCAGCGGAGAGGCAGGGTTAAACTCGAGCACTGGTCCCATGTCTGTCAGAGACAGAGCAGGAGGGAGAGAGTACCTGCAATGGAAAGGTCCTCCAGAGGAATTAGCATATTCTATTTTAACCTTTATGAAACCAGCGTGTGTGAGAGACAGAGAGTTGCTGGGGATGAATGTGTGTGTGTGTGTGTATGTGTGTCTGTATGAGTAGGCAGCAATGTGTGTGAGAGAACAGGCTAGGACACCCACAGTTGGACCAGAACACTAGAACACGAGAACATTGGTATCTGCAACTTCAGCGGTTTCCATGACTCCTGCAGTCTTCGTGTCTCCCGCTCAGTGTCCCTTTGTCTCTTGCACGTGGCCAGCATGATCGTTGGTGTTGCTTAATTAAAGCAGGCCTTGTTTCAGTCTTTCATAGCTCTTTAGTCATGCGCTTTTTGAGATGTGTGTTGATGTGTCGGGCCATTAAAAATAGCTCTGTGTGTGTGTATGGGTTGGGGGGGGGGGGGGGGGGGGGGAGTCTGATCAAAGGGCGCGGCCGGCCTCTCTCTCTCCCGCCATTAGTCGCTTGACGGTCTGCAATAATCCCGCACCTTGCCACAGAACATTTGTCTGACAGTGCCTGTCTCCGTGGCTACCACTGTCTGGCCCATTCCGGAACGATCCCGACAGCCAGATGATTCCGAACGACAACCCTATCGAACCGTGGCATCCGAGATGGCCATTTTGTTTAATTAAGATAATGGCGAAAGTTGCCACGGGGGGAGAAGAACTTGGCAGTCTGTCCCCATAATCCTTTGGCCTTTCTGTGACCGTGCGGGATCTTGTGTTGGAAAGTTCTGGAAAACTTAAGTTGCTTAAACTTGCTGAAACTGTGAAAAAACAACCTTGGACCATTTCCCAACTTCTTTTAATGGCACGCAATTGCCAGCATACCTGAGTGTGTGTGAGTGTGAGTGTGAGTGTGTGTGTGTGTGTGAGTGTGCTTAGACAAATCTGTTACCACGCCAACTCAAAGGAGCGCACGCAGGCTAGACTCCCTGGTGGAGGCGGTGAAATTTTGAGGAGCCGTGCGAGTTCACTCGCATATCAATTAGACGGCGCTGACGGGTGTGCGAGCATGCACAGACGCTCAGGTAAACATTTGACAGGCACGCTAACCATCGCCCCCTGCTGGCTGTTCCCTGTCACCTTTTGGCAGCGGCAGGGCTCTGTCTGGCCACAGGCCTGAGGCTCAGGATAGCTGAGGAAATGGAGGGCAGAGACAGAGTAGATATAGAGGCTGGAGATTGAGTGACTGGATTGGACAAGTTGAAGTCATTGGCCATTGTGGGAGTGTCTGTTTCTCCTTACTTCCTTCCACCTCACCTCTCTTTGTCTCTCTCTCCTCCCTTATTCTCCCCATCCAGCTATCCATCCCTCCATCTCTTTCTCTCACCTCCAGTCCACCTTGACTCTCCCTCATCTCTTCTCTTTACTCTAGCCCTCATTTTTTTCTCTCATTTTCCCTCCCTCTCTCTCTGTCTTTCTCTGTCACCCTTTCCCTCCTTATATCCTTCCCTCCCTCTTTGTCTCCCTTCCTCCCTTCCTGCTCCCTCTCTCCCGCTCCTTCTCCCTCTGCCTGCCTTCCAGTGCATGCTGGGATAGTGGAGGTGGATGATAGACAGATGTGGTCTCTCAGGATATCCAACCCTTGATGATCCCCCCCCAGAGCTCTCCCACCCCCCTCCCTATTTTAACCCATTAACTCTCACTTACAAATCAGCAGAGCTTTTAACCCTTGGGGGGGTTGCGCGTTTGGGATGGGGGATGGGGGGGGTGAACACAGGGTGCACTGGCCCATGCATAAAAACAGATGTTCACTGGCACACAGATTAGCACATTAGCACCGACCCTGGTCCCTGGGGGACCATGGAATTGGTTGCCGCGGTACTTTGCGGAGCCCGGCAACCGGCGCGGCAACCGAGCCTCAGCATCACTTTGCCTCTCAATCGCTAATGCGTCCCGGTCTCTGGGTCTAGGTTTCGCTGGAGGTAGTTTCATTTTCATCATCACTGGTTTGATAAAAATGCTGGCGTGTGTTTTGGGTGAGGGGGGTTGTGGGGTGAGGGGGTGGGCGATATGCTGGAAACAGTTCATTAACTTTCGCAGAGTAGGGGGTTTGGCACGCTCGCACTCTCATGAACCCCCTCTGGAGGCAGTTTGTCCATTTTGACACCATCGGTATCTGGTTCACAGTGATGGAGAAATAGAGAGAATAGAGAGGGATGGAAGGGGGAAGGGGGATGAAAGAAAGAGAGAATGAGGGAGGCAGAGAGAGAGAGGGAATGCGAGACAAGGAGAGGGAAAGAGTGAGAGGGAGGGAAAGAGAGGGGGAGAGAGAAAGACAAAAGGGAGAAGATAGGGTAGAAAAATGAGAGGGAGAGAGAAAGAGAGAGAGAGGGAGAATGAGGCAGGGAAAGATGGAGAGGGTGAGAGAGTGGAAAAGAATGACTCAGAGAAAGAGAGAGAGTACATCCTAAAAGCGTCTGGCGGGTATTGCTGTCTCGCTGTGGCACACATTTCAGCGAAGGAGAACAAGTTCCTGGCATCCAAACAAAAACAAAAAAAAAAGTTTCCAGAGAGCTCTTCAACTCGCCTCTCATAAACCAGCACCAAACCGCTCCCCCCTGTCCCCCAGTCTTACCCCCCCACCTCACGCGCACACACACATACACACACACACACACACACACACACTCTTCTGACACTGCAGCTATGTAATATTCCTTGCCTTTTACAATGCACCTCCACAGAGCATAGGGAAGGGGACAGGGAGAAGGGGAGGAGAGGGGTACGGGCAGTGCCATTCTTTTGTAATGTCACACAGACACAACACAGACGCAACGACTATGCATGAAAAAACACATTCCCCAGGGCTTTCACATCAGGTGTGTTTTTTTTTTGCTGCCAACCCGTGAAGGTTTTCATTTTTCAGCCCCAAAATACAACCCAAAAATACTAATCTGCCAGGCTGTCTGGATACCAATTTTTAATGATCTCACTTACGTCGTGCATTTTTGCAGTTTTGTATGTGGGGAAGTCGGTGTTACATCAGGTTTGTTTTTTTTGCCATCATTTCTCAGCCTCAAAATACAAATTGTACTGTCTGGATACCAATTTTTAATAGTCTCAATGAAGTTATGATCTCTGTGTCTTTGCATTTTATATTGTCTTTACCACAGGAGAAACTTGTGTACCTTTTGAATTTTACATGTTGTGCTTTTATGCACCTGTAATGTTATGAATGTTCCTCAAGGTTACCTTGGTATTTGAACCTACAACCATGTGGTTATAAGCTTCTTTCTCCTCACTGCTGTGCCACGAACACCCTTAACCAGAGCTACTTGTGTTCAAAGAATAAGAAGATTTTATCCACTTGTTGTCTGACCTAAGGGGCCCTTGACAGTAGGGGGAGCTAGTGAGCATCGAACCTGCAAAACAGCATTTCAAAATATGTGGAAAAGGAATGAAGAGCACATCTCAGTGCTTCTCCTTGCATTCTGTGTCGATTTTTTCTGTATTTGGAGATCTTCCCAATGGAAAGTGTAACTATTGTGCAATTAGCGTGCGTCTCCCAGCTTAGTTCACATCGCCGACTTGTAAAACTCTTCAGTGGGACTGTGAAATGGGCTGACCAGACATCCCATTACTGCTGAATCCAGCGTGTGTTTCAGCCTCTTTTCATGTCTCCTGGCCATTTTGGAAGACATTTTTGGCAATTTTTTGGTAAAATCTTCCGTATTTCAAGTGTGAAATAATGGCATGTTTTTGGCAATTTTGAAAAATTGTGGCAAATTTGTTATCAAACAGTACTGTTCCATTCCTCAGAGCAAAAATTTGTTAGGTGGCTTGTTTCCTTCCTCCCCTCAACAAACATTTCACGCATTACATAGAAATCTGCAGCAGAATATGCTGCTGAAAAAGCATAATTTTTAAACTTGTTTACAATTTTTCACAAACAACAGACTCTGTCTGGTCCAGCACTCGAAGGTCAAGGCTCGACCCTCTTACCGCTAAAAACTTTCTGGTATTTCCCAAAAAATGCAGACTTCGCCGCCCACGCCAGGCAACAATAGGTCCGGCCCGTTCGCTTCGCCACCGGCAGTCTGCGACCCAGAAACAGGGCATTGTGTGAGTAAATGTCAATCTGGATCGAGAGGGACGCTGGCGCGACCTCACCCATGAACATCCAGGCGTTAGCGTTGCCGCGGTGACCTCGGTCCAGGGTAGAGGCCAACATGAGTGGATCGATTTTTTTGGTTTGCGTATTTTCATCTGTCCGCTGATTACCGGGTGCTATATGGTACCCGCACCCTGCCTCTCTCTCGCTGTGTGAGGGGGAGGGAACAGAAGGCGGGGTTGGGTGCTGGGGGGGAAGGTGGTGGTGAGGGTTAGAGTGAGGTCACCCCTTGCGGATACCCTGGGTGACCCCTCACTGCTGTGGCCATGACCTGATCGCTGTGGAAACAGACTTGCTGTGGGATTGGACGGCTCTGGGCTCAGGGGGGGGCCTGCAGGCAGAGAGAGCAGAGTGTGAACGCCCCAGGCTACTGTGTGTGTGCGTGTTTGAGTGTGTGTGTGTGTGTGTGCGAGAAACAGTGTGTGTGAGTGTGTGTGTGACAGAGTTTGTGTGAGTGTGGGTGTGTGTGTGAGAAACAGTGTGTGTGAGTGTGTGTGACAGATTTTGTGTGAGTGTGGGTGTGTGTGTGAGAAACAGTGTGTGTGAGTGTGTGTGTGACAGAGTTTGTGTGAGTTTGGGTGTGTGTGTGTGTGTGTTTGTGTGACAGAGTTTGTGTGAATGTGGGTGTGTGTATGAAAGAGAGTGTGTGTTTGCGTGCTTTTACGTCAGTGAGAGTATGCGTATCTGCAGTCACTGTGTAGGTGTTTTCTAAGCCATTATTTATGCAGGACCATGTTTGAGTGGTTTATACTTCACTCTGTTTGCGTGTTTGCGTGCGTGGGGGTTGGTGCGTGTGGGCAAGCAGCCATATCCAGGATTGCTGAGGTGTGTCAAATTGTTTCCTGTCACAGACTGAGCGAGAGGGTGTATTTTGGGGTGAGGCTGGCCACAGGGTGTGTGTGACAAGGAGCTGCGTGGGTGGCACTGAACATTTGTAAAAATTCTCTGTCGAGATTTTTTTCTTCTGTGAGACTGATGAACTCAGAGGCAGGTATAATAATTTAAATACTTTAACCCTTTAAGTACCCATGACATTTCTGATGCTTATGCAACAGAAGCATCTATGTTTATCAGTTTTCTCCAGGAAAAAAAGACTTCTGATATGATTTGTGTAGTTTGCTTGGAATCTTGCTGTTTAGCTGAAATTTCATCATAGATCTGCAGGTATTGTTTTTTACCTGCATCTAAAGAGTTAAATTACTTCAAATAGGTATTTCACCAGGCTCAAGAGTCTAGACAGTGTGTCTGTGGTGGTCAAACATGAGACAGGAACTATATTTCTCATATATGGTGTATATATAATCCCAGCATCCCTTCCTTTACTCTAGAGGGTCTTCATGCAACTAGCCATGCAGCAATGCATTGTGGGAAAGCAGAGGCAGGGATGGAGGTCCCCAGCTACTTGTTAATTGTATGTGGTTCTCAGGCAACAGGAGGGGAGCGATGCAAAGCCTGATTTAACAGGGTGTCAGATGGCCTGCTGGTGACCTCTGCCACCTACAGGTCCCTGACTCTCCGCTTATTTTGACACCGGTGCGGATGGACGAGCTTCTTATGTTATTGATTTTGGTAAAAAAGAAAAAAAAAAGGGGGAGGAGGAATCGATGGGATGGAGAGGTTGATATAGTGGTGTGGCAAGCTTGGGTTAGCAGTGCGAGGAGGTATGTGTATGTGTGTGTGTGTGTGTGTGTGTGTGTGTGTATATGTCTGTGTGTGGTGAGTGTGTTTGCGCCCCTTGTGAGTGTGAATTTGTGTTTGTGCCTGTGACTAGTGGGAGGAGGTGGATTGTGTCTGTGTCTATGTGTGTGTGTGTGTGTGTGTGTGTGTGTGTTTATCAGTGTGTATGTTTTGACTGTGCCTGTTTACTGATTCTTGACATCTTGCTTCTTGTTTACTCTTCCCGCCCCTTGGTAAAAATACCGCAGATGTTACACATAAACTCCTCAGTCATGTGCCCTTGGGTCAACCCTTCTGGGAATGGTACATTCCATTTTGTGTTGTTTCGTAGGAGACGGGAAACGAGCAAAGCCACACTTGTACGCATGGGTAACCTCTGTTTTTTTTCCACACACACTGTTTTTATCCCCTGGGCTTCGGCGGGGGGGGGGGGGGGGCGTAGCCGTGCTTTGAAGCCCCTGTTAAAAGTGTCTGCTCCCCTCGAGAGATTGGTTCGGTCCGGAGGCCACCTGCTCGTCAGTGACACACATGCCGGCCGATGGCAGCCTCTCTCTGGGGTGAACTCAGCGGCTCTGACAGGGCAAAGATGGCATCAAGATCTCCTTCATTAGATGAGATTAATGGGGGTGGCACAGTTCCTGGGCAGATTGGGTGCCATGCGTGTGCGTCTGTTTAACTGCGTGTTTCTTTGCCGGGTTTTGTGTTTGTCTCCATTTTTAATGGCCAGCTCATGTCTGTGCATACATGTTTCTTTGTATGTTCGTGTGTATGTGGATATGTGTATGAAAGTGTGTGTATGAATGTTTGTATGTATGTGAGTGTGTGACAGTGTGTGTGTGTCTCTGTGTGTGTGTGTGTGTGTGTGTCTGTGTGTGTGTGAGAGTGTGTGTGTGTCTCTGTGTGCGTATGAGAGTGTATGTGTGTGTCTCTGTGTGTGTGTGAGAGTGTGTGTGTCTCTGCGTGTGCGTATGAGCGTATGTGTGTGTGTTTATGTTTCTCTGTGTGTGTGTAAGAGTGTGTGTGTGTCTGTGTGTGTGTGAGAGTGTGTGTGTGTCTGTGTGTGTGTATGAGCGTGTGTGTTTATGTTTCTCTATGTGTGTGTGAGAGTGTGTATGTGTCTCTGTGTGTGTGTGAGAGTGTGTATGTGTCTCTGTGTGTGTGTGAGAGTGTGTATGTGTCTCTGTGTGTGTGTGAGAGTGTGTCTTGCCATGCTGCAGTGATCTAGGCCCCAGTATGCTGACTAGATTAACCCGCCCACCGCTGCACTCTCCCACTGAAGGGCCTCATTAGCGCACCAACACAAATGTATTCTGCTCATTCCCCTCATTCCCATTTCATGCCTGAAATGCCAGTGGCGTAAAAAAAGAGGGGCGAAGACACGGCAAATCTGCTCGGCTTTTGCCGGCAGGCATGCACGGCCCTTCGTTTATCTGATCGTTTACTTATCGTGACTTCATCCTCGCGCTCATCCCACCCTCGCCAAACTGGACGCCCGCACTTCCTGTGCGCCCCGAAATCTTATCTCCACGTGTCTCTCCCACTCCGGCCCTGCTTGCCATATCCTTTGTTGGCGTTTAATTGTCTATTCCCTGTTGCCTGAGTGATGAGTTACTCTCCAGCGCCCCCTGGCTATCCTTTGCAAACGACCAAAATTCACCCACCCCCCCCCCCCGGCACCCCAACTCCTGCACTTTCTCATAAACCTTTTTTTTTGCCTTTTTGGTTCAATGTCACATTAACAAAAATCCGCGGGTACACAGACAGCCCCCCAACAACCCACCCCCCCTCCCCCCCGCCCCCTGGTTTTATTCATTATGATCTGGGGCGTTGGGGGTGGGGGGGCTGTTTATCCTGGCGGGGGTGCGTACGCGTCACGGCGCTGACTTATGGGGGAGAGGGGAGGTGTGTGTTCCGATCATTATCATTTCTCTGCCGCACGTGTCTGTCTGAGACAATTAGGCCCTGATGAAATATTCATTACTGGGGGGCGCCCGCACGGTTCTGCCGAACGGGGAGAGGGGGGTGGGGGATACGGGTGCCGTGTCCCAGGCTCAGGCACTGACACCAAGATGGATGCAGCTTCAGGGCTGTCAGAGATGATCTCATATTCGCTCTAACCGCGCTTGTAAACAGAGAACGGGGGAAGTGGGGCTTTTAAAAGTGACAAGGTTTACTCCTTGCATCCCCGAGATTCACGGCCCCTCACGCCAGCGTGGGAACCCGAGGGAGAACCGGAGCCGAGATATTGATATTTACACTGACGCTGAAATATGTATTTGAGTAATAATAAAAAGTGTGAGGTTTTCTGGGCCCTTGAAACGACGCGGTGTAATGGATTCACTCTTCCCCGTGACGGAGCTCGTAGAGAACAGAGATTTTTTTTTTCCGTTCTGCTCGTAATGACTAAGAAAACCTATTTGGGGATTTGAAGCATCGATTGTGGTTTTCGTGTTTGTGTTTATCTACCTGATGACATTTACTTTGAAAAATGAAGTTTACGCCTTCGCCCCCATGCCGCGGGGGGAAACAGTTCAGTGTTGCTGTTTTATGAAGGGAATTTGAGAAGAAAGTTTTCATTTTCAGGCGTATCTAAAGTGTAACGTGTTCCTCTCTTTATCTGATTGGCTTGCTTTTCATTTGTTCTCTGCTCTTGCAGAGCGGAGTCTTGTGGCGTGGGGCTTTGGGAACTGGGCTCAAGTACACCTGAAGATTGTATTTCTGATACTTAAATGGGGCGCTTGCAGTTCCACCCTTGTGTGGCTTCTTAAACCGTAATGCAGTGTAGTGTAAAAATGGAGAGTTGACATGTTGAAAGTGGACACATTTCCTCCGGCCTCTTGCGATTGCAGAGTGATGTGAATGTCTGCTAACCTTCCTCCCTGTTTTTGTTTGCTTGTGTGTTTCAGGCCTGGTGAAGCTTGGAGTGCACTGTGTCACCTGCCAGAAAGTCGCCATAAAGATCGTCAACAGGGAGAAGCTCAGTGAGTCCGTGTTAATGAAGGTAAGGCCAAGCTTCCCTGATTTGTAGTAGTGCACACTTGTACCCCTTACATTAATACTGCTTACAGCAGAACCTTTGGGTCTTTAACATTACAGTAAATACATTTAATAATTTAGCAGTGGACCCTTTTCTATTTACATACAGTCTATTCATACAGCTGGATATTTGTTTAAGCAATTCAGCTCATGGAGACGATGGCAGTGCCCCACCTTGGAGTCAAACCTGCAGCCTCTGAGTTACAAGCCATTATGTTTTATAAGGTCTCTCCGTTGTACCACACTCTGTGTTGCTGAACCTGTCTGTGGAGAACACCTGTGACTCATATTTCATATTTCAATCATTCGTTGTTATAGTAGAAAATATTTTTCCTTCACCTCTCACTCCAGCACAAAGGTGTGTGAAGCTCACCTGTGCGAACTCAGCGAACCTCCAGCAGTGGGGATTTGCTGCACGTGAAAGTGTTATTGCTAAGCTGCCGACAGGAAACACAAAGCTCCCGTAATGGGAGGGGGATCAGTCTGCGTGGGGAGCGCTTTCAGTGAGGCGCAAACGCAGGGGCTGCCGTCTGCGAGCTGCAGGGAGAGACCAGTGCGCTGAACACTGAGAATGAGCCCGGTGCCTTACTGTGTGTGTGTGTGTGTGTGTGTGTGCGTGTGTGTGTGTGAGTGCATGCATGCCTATGTGTGTGTGTGTGTGTGTGTGTGTGAGTGCATGCATGCCTATGAGTGTGTGTGTGTGAGTGCATGCATGCCTATGAGTGTGTGTGTGTGTGTGTGTGTGTAGCTTTTGGCACCATAGTGAAAGGGAGGATGGAGAGAGAGAGAGGGGGATGGAGAGAGCGAAAGGGAGGATGGAGAGAGAGAGATGGGGATGGAGAGAGGGAGCAGCGGAGGACTGACGCGGGCTGGGGAGGGATTTTCTGCTTGCGTAAAGCAGATTACCTCACATGCTTTTCAGGCTTGATTATTACTTTTTCAGTCGGCTCCATTGTCCAGATCGCCCCTCTGCAGCTTAGCGTGTGTTTGTGACGTCTTTTGTCTTTAGGGGTGGATTGGTGCCATGCGGTCTTTCCAGGCTTTGTGTTTATGGCTCTTCTTCTCCAGGCTTTGATGTTGATGAAGTGATTTCAGGATAGGCTTTCATAGGGTGTTTTTCAGCCTTTTTTAAATTGATTTTTTCATACAAGGTGTTATTTTTAGGGGTATTTCCTGATCGTTATATATGAGGTGTTTTCAGTTCAGACATTTATTGGCTGTTTTCTGTATAGTTGTTTGTGTTTTTTGGTGTTTATTGCGTGTTTGTGGGCAGGGTGCTTATCGTGTGACCAAAGGATGGGGTTTTTTTTTTTATTTCTGACTGTTTTTAAGGGATGTTTTTAGTGTAGACTTTTATATGGGTATTTATGGGTTTTTTTCTACTGGTTGTTTATGGGGTACTTTGAGGTTGGGTGTTTGTTGGTTGTTTTTTTTTTGACTGTGAAAGCAGTATTTTCACACATAACGATGAGGCAACTAAGTTTTGATCAACACAGGCTGAGTCAAGCAAACTTGACGTCGGTTCTTGTTTTTTTTTTTCCACCCCCTGAAAGAAGTGATTATGCTCAGAGACGGGAGTTTGCCGGCTGACTTGCGTCACTCCAGATGTTGCATTCCTTTTCACTCTGCAGCGTTAAGGACAGCGAGGTGCCGTAATTACATCCAGCTCGCTGAGACCGGCGGGCGCACGGAGAGACAGGAGGACAAGTGTGTCTGCAGGACGGCGATCGCTTTTTATTACACAACCCGTTCCCTGATACGGGACGGGGTCAGCCCAGAGCTGCAGTGATTTAGGGTCGGCGAGAGCAGGGAGGGTGACGGGGTTGGTTGTGGCGTCATACGTGGTGGGACTCCGGGTGAGGGGGTCGGGCTCGGAGGTGCGGTCTCCCCTCTGCCCCCTCCTTTCAGGTTAGGAGTGGGCGTGGCAACATCACATGATCAGAGAGAGAGCCAAGCTCAGGGCTGAGAATTAATTTCAGTGGCTTGATGGTGGCAAAGTTCATTTTCAGTTTTATTTATGCATAGGGCATCCTTAATACATAACACAAAAAGCTTAACAGAAATGCAACAAAAAAGTTGATGAAACTACTGAAGTTTTCTGAATGTTGTGGGCAGTGGTTGTGGCAAGAGGCCACAAGTTCACATTCTGAGTGCCTCCCAGTTGCACATTTATATTATAGGATTTTAGCTGAGACCCCCTATTCACACTGACTTACACAGCCGAGGTTTTTACAAACTATCAAATCACACAGCTGGATATTTACTGAAGCGGTTTAGGTGACATAGCTTGCTCAAGGGTACGACAGTGGTGCCCTAATTGAACCTGCTACCCTGGGGTTAGCAAGTCCAGCTGGCTAACCGATTAGATTTGAAAGGCCAGTTTGTTACGACCGCTTCCCTGCTGCTGTACAGAAACTGTGCAGTGAACGCCTGAACGGACTTCGGACTGATCTGGGTTCTGTTCAGAACCCATCAGCAGAAGCGGGCTCAGAGGATCCGCTGCCATCTGACAGAAAAGATTATAGTAAATGGCTGGAGAGAGGGATGAAAGGGAGGATAAGAGGGTAAAGGACTGACAGATGGAGGGAACGATAGTCATTAAGGCGCGAGAGACAGGCCCAGCGTGAGAGATACATCTTGTGTGACGCCATGGAGAGGTCAGTTGAATCGGCTCGGGTGCGATCCCTGTCAGAGGAATGAGCCAGTATATCCTCCGAAATGCCGTGTTCTCCTCCGCCCTGGGGATCGATCTGTCAATCAACCCATCAATCAATCCGTCAATCAAAACTTTAGTGCCAAGCATCAGCCAACGCCAACAGGAAGGAGTCTCTGCACTCGGCCCGTTTGCAGAAAGCCACAAGGGCATAGATGTTAAACAAAGCAGTAAAATCCACACTGTAGATCACATACCGTAAATGCAGTTCAGTACGGTACAAAAGTGATGTTAATAAATAGAGTAACTGTATGAAAGCCCTCATTAAGTGTATGGTGCCATCTATTAGTGGACAGTAAAGAAGTGCACCCCCCACAGAAACACTCACACACACACACACACACACATATACACACACAGGCATGCGCACACGCACACACACTCACAGGCGTACAGCACAAACATGCCCGCACGCACACACACACATACAGCACAAAAATACACACACACACATACGGCACACACAGGCATGCACACACACACACATACACACACACACACACACACACACACACATATACACACACAGGCATGCGCACACGCACACACACTCACACGCGTACAGCACAAACATGCCCGCACGCACACACACACATACAGCACAAAAATACACACACACACATACGGCACACACAGGCATGCACACACACACACAAACACAGACATACAGCACACACATATACACACACAGGCATGCATGCACACACACACACACACCAAACGCACAAACACACATACACACAGAGGAGAGTTGGATATACTGCCTTTACAGTTGAACTATTTTCTGCAGCTGAGTGTAATTGCACCCTGTACAGCGATATGCCTTGGGAATGATGTGAAATTGAGTTGGCTATAATCTGATAAAGGGTTATTGTCTTTCATGGGACCACATATAGTTAGATGAACCGGTGTAATTTAATATACGGCCATAACTCCCAGACATGATTGTTTGTTAAAACTTATACAGTGTATTTGTCATTTTCATCTGTCAAAAGTTCCATTTCTTTACCTGTTAAATTTAATGTGCTGCAGATTTGCTTTAAAAATTCAATAGCGCACAGAGCTTGTGTGGAGCAGTATGTTAAAACGAGCTCTTTCTCTTTATTTCCCCTGTCTGATCTGATGATTTGAAGCAGGTCTCTGCAGTGATTGATCTCACCCCCCTGGTCCCTCTTGGCCCCCTTCACCACAAAAATTGCAATTCTATAACACCAGTCAACAATATCCCAGCATGCACCCTGGTACAGGAGAATTGGCTGCTTAAACATGATGATTTGGAACTAGAATGGAAAAAAGAGAAACATCTTCAATTTCATGAGCACCGTCGGGAAATATTTCAGAGTAAACTCTGGGCCGTCTGCCTGTACCGATGGGGTTACACGGTAGCATGGAGAACACGTCTGTCTGTGAAAAAACGAAGAAATGGTGCTGATTTCAAGTGCTGAGGTGTTGAATGAAAGAGTGTATGTTTGTTGGGCTCTTTTAGGGGTCTGGGGGAAAGTCTAAAGGAGTGGGTCCAGGGATTCCAGTGGCCGAGTGTGTGACTCTAAACATGGAAAGTGCTAATAAAATTACAAAGTTTACTTTACGTTACACAGTCATTCGGCAGCCACTCTTATCCAGAGCGACTCGTGACGCAAGAGAACAGAAGTCTGTCCACAAGAGTGTAAGAGGAACAGTGCGGCAGACCTGGCCTACATCACTCCCTGTCCAGAGAGTGCAGGTTTTGCAACACTAAAGCGCTAATGCAGTTATCTGTCCTATAGCCTTGATAGAAGTCATGATAAATACCATAATCCCATATAATATAAATATTACTCCTTAATAAACAGCTGGAGAGTTTTGACAGAGAAACACTGGAACAATGCTCACAAGAGGTCTCCTAACTGCTACTAACTAACTGAGTTTTCCTCGTTAAACGTGCAAGCTTGTTGGCTTGTCTCCTGGATTATTTTCTCCTGTTGTGGCATTCTGTCAGTAGCGCATAGACTGCACTGAGGGAATTCTTGTACGGCCTGTAATTCAGTCCTGTTATTCTTTTACACCGTCCTAAGCTGATCTGGGCTCTCCGACCGGGGCAGCTCAGAGAGAGGAAGTGATTGACAAAGGGTTTGTGTATCTTTGCGATCGTAATGCTTTAGCAACACATTAGTCTCCTTCATGCCAGTGAAGGGCATTAGGACATTTGAATTTGAATCTGAATTTCAGAGAGATAGAGAGAGAGTTAGGGGAAAAGAGAGAGAGAAAAAAGAGATTGATAGTGTGTGAGAGAGAGAGAAAGACAGACACAGAGATAGATTGATGAAGGGAGGGAAAGAGAGGGAGTGGGGAGGAGAGAGGGAGAGGGAGGGAGGTTTCTGTGGGTTTCCTGCAGTGCTTGTCCCCATGGTGACAGCAACTCTGTCGCCAGATCTTTCATCTCCATCTCTGGGTACTGGGTTTGGGATTTGATTTTTTCTGGGGGGGGGGGCAGGTTTCTTCTTATCTAAAGTCTTCACAGGCATTTTGATGTTTTTTTTCTACAAGCCTTTGAAAAGAAAAATCATCCAAAACCCTGGTCCCTAATCCAAGTGAAATGGTATCGGATCAGGAATTAGGAAACACTCCTCCATTTCACACATCCAGTGTTTCCCCAGTCTCAGGAATCCTGGTGGCCAGGTGAGACGCTCACCTTACCTGTCCGGACACAGCTCCGACTGCAGCAACCTTCACCTGCCACAAGGTGTGCCAGCGTAGACACCCTTCCATTCTACAGGTGGTTCATGATAGGATGAAGCTGGGTTGACATGACTGGTTAGAGGCTGTCGCTCACACCCATAAAAGTGGGTGTGTCTGTTGCCCTGAACCATGCAGCTTGCACCAGGCTTGTAGCGGGGTTGTTGTGAGCCTTCCCTGTTTGCGGCTGATAGTCCTGCACAGTGTAGAATCTGAGTACAGTGGCGACAGCTGTGTGCAGGTGGCCAGCACAGTGAGGGACATTCCATGCGCTCTGCTACTGTACCAGAGTCGTCCCTCCCTCCCTCCCTCTTTCTCTCTCTCTCTCTGCCATTCTCCATTCTCTTGAAGGTCACCAACTCAGCAAGCCCCATCTTTGTTTCCTCGCAGTTACTATTTCAGACGTTTCCGAAGGGGGGTCCGTTGTCATGGGAACCGGACAAGGCTGGAAACAACG
Organism: Albula glossodonta; assembly: GCA_019788955.1. Lineage (NCBI taxonomy): Eukaryota > Metazoa > Chordata > Actinopteri > Albuliformes > Albulidae > Albula > Albula glossodonta. Next base: position 247,219 of record JAFBMS010000098.1, on the reverse strand, counting down.
AGCAGAGGGAGTAGTATTGGTTTTTTTTTTTTTTTTTTGTTTTTATTTATTCATTATTTTTTTATATGTCTGTGCAGACCTGACTTACGGGCGCCCGGTGCTGTCTCTGGTTAATGAGAGCATGCCGCGCAGATGGTGTAAATGATTAAAAAAAACACGCTGACGTGGCGCCGGGTTTGTAAGCGGCCCCTCCGCTGGGCTGGGTTATCCTGCCTTAGGTTGCACCCTGGCACATTTATTTTACTCTCTATAGCTCCATCAGAAGCGCTGGGTCTGACAGAGATGGGTGGCACAAGCGGTAGTGAGAACTTCCTTCCCTCTTTGCCTCCTCTCTTGGTCCTCTTTCTATTCCTTTTGTTTCTTTTTCTCATCCCTCATTAGTTCTCCATCCCTTCATCTTCGCTTTCTCTCCATCCTAAATCTGGACCTGGCTTCCATTTGCCCCTCAACATTAGCATGTCTTACTCTTTCTTTGATGGAAACCCCATGCACAATATTGCATAACACAGAGCTCTGGCAACAGTGATGGTGCTATGGGTGCACAGAAAAAAACAGAAACAGTAACGAGGATACAAGGAGGAGTTCAAGGAGGAGTTCAAATAATTGTTTATCTTGGTGTTGGTTTATAGCAAATAGAACAAAAAGGAGGAGATGCTGCGAGGAGCTGGATGCAATGGAGAGGGGGGTATGGGGGTGGGGTGTGGGGGGGGGGGCTGGTTTTGGGGCTCCTTCTTTTCCCCCTTCCCTGAACGGCACACGTGTGTTTCTGTTTCAGGTGCGTTCGCTTTGCCTCGTTCGTTTCAGGCTTGATCTGCCTGTACTTCCCCCCCCACCCCCTCATCCTCCTCTCCCCCCCGTGCCTGTGGCTTCCTCCACGGCCGTCATTAGCTTACCGTCCTGGCATTTCCCCCAGCATGCCACCCCAACCCCTGAGACGGACGGGCGGGGGGGGGTGAGGGGGGGTGACGGTGAACGGCGGCCCTGGCATTTCTAAAAACATGCCCCGCCGCCGTGTCCGCTGATGTGTCACCTGACCCCTACCTGAGCTAATGAAGTCATCTCTGGCATTTCAGAGGAGCGACGCTAGCTGCACTACCTCCCAGCTTCCACACTGAAGAAAGCCACATTTTCCCTGTTCCTCCTGATATTATATAATAATACTGCTACTAATAATAGTAATAATGAGAAGAAGAAGAAGAAGAAGAGATATTTAAAAGTTCCATTGCATGTTGCGGTTCCTTAAAGCAAACATACCCAGAGTGCTGTGGCTATAGGAATGATTTAAAAAGACAGAGTGTGGGTGGGAGTCACATGGCTCCATATTGAGTCCGGTGGCGGTCTTTATTATGAAGATGCAGGTGTGTTTAATTGTTGCCATGCCACCTGTCAGCTTTTGTCTCTGGCTTTCCGTCGTTCCCCTCTGTCTCTGAGCAACGAATATCCACCTGTCACACTCCTACACACCTGGCATTCCGCCTCCACGCCCCCCCCCCCCTTAAATGTCACCTTTTTAAATGCTAATGAGGAGGAGCCCCCCTGTTATCTCGTTAAAGGGGTCTGTGTCACTCCTGGCCAGGTGTGTGTGGGTGAAAGCTCGCTGGGGGGTCATCTCAAAGCCTGGTCAAAATGACAGCAATGCCAGAACTTTACTGGAGCCATAAGGATGCCAGCATATTGTATGGACACAGTACAAATACCAGAGGAATGAACAACTACAGATATTACTACTACTATTATTATTATTATTATTATTATTATTATTATTATTAGCAGTAGTAGTAGTATAATATTATTGTTGTTATTATTGTTGACTTGATTGTTTCCAAAGGGAAATGTTGTTGTGGCATAGTCATATTTTAGACATCGTAACTAAAATGATGACAACATGAAAAAGAGCAGGTCTTAGATTAACAAACAGCTCCCTCTAGTCTACTCCCAGACAATTAATTGCTGCTCCGAGTAATCAGCATTTTCCGGCACGTGTGTTTGTGTTATGGCTCTGTTTACATGGTCTGCTTATAAAGTGGTGCAGACTGGCTAAACATTTTCCATGCATGAGCTTATGAAACGGTGTAAGACTGAAGTATTGTACACATGTGTAAACATGGTAAACATGGTAAACATCTTCTTGTAATGCACACAGTAACAGAGGCATGTCTGTGGTGGTCTGCTTCTGGCTTTGGGGCTTCCAGTGGAACAGGCCTGACCGAGACAGACCTGAGCCTATCTCTGCTGGGATTGCTGGGGTCTCCATCGACAGTCCTGCTCAGGTTTCAGGTTTCAAGCTTGTCTGCAGTTTTTTTTTGTCTTCTTTTTGTGGGCTCTTTTCAATCGTCAGCCCATTTAAGCCTTGGAAATGAGGTACATGGTCTCTTTTCAGTCAATCAATGGCTTCAGTTAATGACTTAAGTGCTGAAACTACATCAAGAACCCACAGACACTGCAGTCTACCGGGACTGGAGACAGATGCCTCTGAGGTAGGAGGCTGAGGTGTGCACTGCTTACGGGGAGCGATAGTGAGGGAGGTGGTGGGAGGGGGATGGCCATGGGCATTTTGGGAGCAGGGGGTCGGCGGGTTGCCAGATTGATGGGTGGCACAGGGGGAATTGTTGTCTGAAATTCATCCTAGTGTCTGTCAGGACATGGGGCCCAGGGGGGTCCTGGGGGAACCCCTGCAGAGAGGAAACAGCAGAGACACTGTGAAAAGTCTGCACTCAGAGCTGTCAGCATGTGTGTGTGTGTGTGTGTGTAAGTATGTCCATGTCTGTATTTGTGTGTGTGTGTGCGCACGCCTGTGTGTATGTGCGTGTGTGTGAGTGTGTGTGTGAATTTCTGTTTGTGTGTGTGTGTGTGTGTGTGTGTGTGTGTGTGTGTCTCTGTACTCACTTCAGCGATAGGATTCAGATTCTTATCCTGTTCTCAGTTGAAAAAAGCACAATAAAACAAGTGACCCAGAGCAGGAATGTAATCAGACCTCTTGTTCTGTGGCGATGTGGTGGGTGCCCAGAAGGTGGTTAGTAGACCAGCACAGCCCCACCCCCATCACCAACCCCACTACACACACACACACACACACACACACACACACACACACACACTTCCCTTCGCCATGTGTGTGAGTGTGTCCTTGGTGTGTGTCCTTGGCGCAGTATCAGTCAATCCCACCAACTCCGCGCTCCGCCCGACCTCATCTCACGCCCCTCCTCCTGCCATCTCCCCCACACAGAACCGAAAGAAGCCCCACAATGCACTGGGGCCCGGAGTGCACCACCATTCAGTTCCACCTGTGCGCCGCTGACTGCGAAGCGCTCGAGCGTTCACAGGAGAGTTCATTAACTGCTCGTGTCAACGGGAAAGCATGTTAACGATTAATGCCAGTTCTCTGTGTTGTGTCAACCAGCGCATCATGCTGATGTCACCTTTAAGTTGCTGTGTGTGCTCATATACATCACAAATACATAAATTACATGCAAATTATACCAATAATCATACCAATCTACCATACCAGTTCCTACCTCATCTAGTGGTAGAAAAATTTGAGTCTTGCTCCATTTATGTCCATTTACATACTCTGATTTTGGATACGTCATTTTCACTACCAACCAATCAGCACAACATGAAATTATTATAAGGCAGCTATAACATTCACCTCTTTAGGCCTTCCCTAAGTGTGCATGTAATAAGGGCCTGATAAATATGCTATTACAGCTTTGTAAAGCATTTATAACTGAGTTTGTTACAGCTTTGTGACGTAAGCTGCAGGGGCGGAATGCATTTGCTTATGCTTTATAAACGGGTATTTTTAGGTTGCCATGGAACTGCTGAGAGACTGGATTAGCTTTGCAGATAAATAATATTGAATAAATATTGAGCGCAACTGGCACTTTTTCCCTTTATGAGAGAGGGGGAGTGGGAGAGAGAGGAAGAGAGAGTTTCAATTAAAAAAATACTGTTTGAGATGAGATTAATGTGCTTGTGTCTGTAGGGGGTGGATTGTGGATCGTTGTTTATGTTGTATGTAACTTAATGCTGTAGTAATAATATTATCTTGTTGTTCCAATAAGCCATGTATGTATGAGAAATTTAGTTTGAGAGGCAGAGAGAGAGGAAGAGAGAGAGATGAAGACAGATGGAGAGAGAGACATGGATGAGAAGAAGGAGAAATGGAGAGGGAGAGAGAGATGGAGAAGGAGAGGGAGAGATGTAGAGGAGGGGGGAGAAACAGAGGGGGAGAGAGCGAAAACTGAAGAGGCTGTCATTGTTTGAAAGCTGGAGGTTGGCCGTGTCCTCGACCTGTTTGCGGCGCTGGTGACTCAGGTCCGAGGCTGCGGGCTGTTAGCGCGTGCTGCTGAGGCGGGAACGCCGCCCGTGCACGGAGTCGCCGCCATGTGCAGTTTGACTGTGGCGGAAATGTGGGAATGTTTTCTGGCAGCGGGGGGTTGCCAAAGCGGCTTCCTTCTCCTTCAGGGTGCGTTGGGGGAGGGGTGTTGGGGGGGTGGTGGTGTGGGGGGAGTTCATTTTTAGAGAAATAACAGAGATGCCACCCCAGACCGCTCTCTGAGGGTAATGAAAGTTAATTACCTGCAGCCACGCTGTCTCCATCCACACACCACGCTCATCAACCAAGCCAATGCTCCTTGGAGCTATCCCAACATACCATGCGGCTGTATTCCACCCCCACCGCAAGATATATGAGATATTGCATATCCTGTCAACTACCTCTGCACTGGCATAGATACATGCGCACACACATACACATGTATGAACTTGTAAGCACACACATGCGAATACACACACACATATATATAGAGACATACACACATAAACTTGAACAGACATACCCCACACACATATCCAAGTATTGACTCATTCATACGCACACACACGCACACACACACATACAAACACACCCTTTGCTGGAAAAGGCCCATGTGTAGATTCAGATGCAGCCACAGAGAGCAGGTACTCTGAGGTTGTTCTGGGTCTCTCATCCTGCTTTGCCTCTCGTCGTACTGGACCCTCTTCATGCAGCAATCGCAGCACATTCTTATCCCGCCCACAAAGCCATCTCAGCGAATAATCTCAGCAGCCCGCCACGCTGTTTAATCAAGGAATCCCCAGCAAATCCACACAGCCAGATTACCGCTGCTGATTACATCACATGTTTCAAATGACAACTGCGGGTACAGTGCTTACCAAAAAACACCCGGCTGCAAAAACCGCAGTGTGGACTAAGTAACGGGGGCGAGAGTTTCTGCAGAACTGTGCTGTGTGATCTGGTGGGGGGTGGGAGGGGGGGTGTCTCTTGTTCCCCTTACTTTGGTTCCTCCACTCTCCTTCTTTTGTCAGAGCTAAAGCTCTTAGCCTGTTCGGTGGCTTAGCCCCTGCGGATGTTTATTGTTGTGGTTTTAGGTAAAAAAAAAAATAATAAAAAGAAGTGTGAAATTATCCTGCTGTAATCTACCTCCAGCAGATGCCTCTCCATCCGGTCTGAGCCTCATTAGGCGTTCTCAGTTCCTCTTAACTCACCTAGTATGCGGTTTCTATCTTATCTGCTCTCCATCACCTAACTGTGAGGTAATTGGTCTGAGGGCTCACTGTGGGGGGGTCGGGGGGGGGGGTGGCAGTTGCACCAGCTTCAGCATTAAGAATCATCCCTAACACCCCCCCTCCCATCCCCCCACCCCCCGTCTCCTTCGGTCACTGCTTTGCATTAGATTAGCATAAATCCGCTGTTAATTAGACGGCAGAACTCAGGGTCTTTTCCCACTTCCCCTGAAACTGATTATTTGTGTATTTGATTATCTAATTTATTACTTAGCCTGATCTCTGATCCACTAATCCTATATTTTAATGTATTTTTTAAATATTAGTATTGGGAAGATAGGAAAGAGGACAGAGAGAGAGAGAGAGAGAGTTGTATTTTCCCTTGGTTTAGACTTGGTAATAGCATAATCGTTATATATTAAGATAATAAAAAAAACGTAAATGTGTAAATAGAATGTAAACAAGAAACAAACAATATTGATAAAAACCATCAAAATGTCCTTCCAGAGCAGCCTTTATCTAACATTGACTTTAAAAAAAATAAAAAAAACAGTACAGAGTGACAGGGAGAGAAAGGGGGTACATAGTGGAATATGAAAGAAACACAGAGAGTACGGAAGAAGCAAAGAGTTCGTTAGGAGGACAGAGATGGAGGAGATAGATGGACAGATCTGCACAGTGGGAGAAGAGAGCGATAGAGAGAGAGAAAGAAAGAGACAGTGGGAGGAGAGAGAGAAAGAGGAAGGGAACTTGGCAGTGGTAGGAGAGAGACAGAGAGAGAGAGAGGAGAGAGAAGGAGAGAGAGATAGCAAAAGTATAACTGTTACTGACATTAGTATCATTTTGTATTAGTTTTATGTTCTGTTAATGGTTTGCATGCATTGTTTGTGTGCTTTGGCAACATGTATGAGAACATATGTCATGTCAGTAAAGCACATTGAATTGATAGAGAGATCCATGCAGTTGAAGGAGAGGGAGAAAGATGGAGAGATCTTTGCAGTGGGATGAGAGAGAGAAAGAGAGAGAGGAGGAGAAAGAGAGAGAGATAGAGATCCTTGCAGTTGGAGGAGAAGTAGCACGAGGGACAGAGCAGAGGCTGTGATCCAGTCTCTGCTGAATGGTAGCCGGCTCTAATCTTGTTACGCTGACACTGGTGATGATGGCTGCCTCCTTCTCTCCTGCGTGATTTCTTTTCTTTCCTCCAAATGATTATGGATCGTGTATCTTTTCTCGGGGGGTGGGGAGGGCGGAGGTGCCCACCCCCTTTCCCCAGAGTCCCAGTCCTCACCACCCCAAGCCCAACCCCCCTGCAATATTTGAAGCCGCAGCCACAAAATGAAATAAATTAGCCTTTTAGCTTGTCGCGAGTTTTATTTGGCTGTGATGCGCAGGCACTGCTGAACTCAGATGCACACACGCTGTTTTCTGATAACTCTTAGGGTTGCTGTTAATGGCTGCCCTCTAGGAATCAAATGCCTGTTTTCCCCTTTCATTTGCATGTTTCAGTGTGTATATTCCCTCTCTTACTTAATACTGACAGTCAGTCATTACCCAGTCAGTGGCCTTAATTGTCAGGCTCATAACTATGACATCATAATGGTGAACGTTTCTTTGTAGGATAATGCCATCCAATTCAGGGGACTTGTTGGGTCAAACAAGGGCATTACAGTGGCCTCAAAGTAGGGATGAATACTGCAACATCTGATTGGAAACCGTCTTCTGAAGTCTGGATATAAGCAAAACATACATTTATCGCCAGGGGGAAGGATGAGTGTGGGAAGGATTATCATCTCAGCCAATCAGAATCCTCGAAAATATGAGGGCACCAATTGGATTGTAGACAGCCTATTTTTTAAATTTGTTTTCTGTATTAGACTTGGTGCAGCTGGAATTGAGACTACCCAATTAAACATCATTCTCAAGACACCAAACCCATTGTTGTGGGTAGTGGGGGGGGTTGGTGGATGGGGGGGGGGGGGGGGGGGAAAGTGGGCAATTCTCAATTTTCAATTCCAGTTTAATTTCCGATCACTGTTCTGAATCAATTCCAATTCGCTTATTCACTTTTTGAAACAAAACGAAAAAAGATTGAAGTTGGCGTCGCCATATAGCAGTCGGAATTGGGTGTGGGGTTTTCGCTCAAAGGGAGCTAGATAGAGCTGGAATTGGACACGATGGAGATGACTGTCAGTGGAGGAGCTCAAATGACCTTCACTGACCTCCAGCGCCTGTGTTCGTAGGGTACAGCTGTTTGTCGCAAACTAACCTAACTGGCTCTGAGTGGCGCAACACCTATATTAAACCATTTTCATAAGATGAAGGATGACTACTGTGATTGGGCAGATGTTGGCCTACATTGCATTGAGAGAGAATTCTTTGCAGTTCATCTAACATTATATTTCTGCATTTAACAGACACTCTCATTCAGCTTAAATTATTTGTCACAATTACATAGTGCACATGTATACAGGTGTTTTTTTTTTTTTACAGGTGGTTAAGTACCTTGCACAGTGGTGTATGTCAGTGCCCCACCTGGAAATTGAACCTGCAACCTCTAAATTTAAAACCAATTCCATAATTTGTATAATACTCTGCCTCCCTTTGTGTAAAGAATCCAAAGGAGAGCAAATAAGGAGCAATTTCAGAAAAGCACTTGGAATATATTGGGAATTGATGAAGCTTTCAGCAATCATTCTGCAAAATTCAGTTGATTTTGTGTCTCACGCTTCAGAGACAAATTCCAGCTCTACTTTCCCAGGTAGCCATTCCTTTTCAAATATTTACTGTCTTTGTTACTTCAGGATTGTATATTATTAAACTGAGAATGTTTGTGCTTTGAAGTTGTAACAGTCTGATTGTTTTGAAGAGGATTTTTCAATAGCAACAAGTATCTATAAACTCCATTAGCAATTTGCGGAACTACAGACAGGCATATAAAAACAAATCACACAGTAGAGTTGATTTTTTTTGTATTTTTCCCTTTCTCTGACCTAAATTGAACTAGTATTCTACCAGCCACACTGAGCAACTGTCTCTCAGACCTGAGTGGATGAAGTCATACACATCCAGAACAGAGGTATGATTTCTTCTCCAGAGAAAGTTTTTAGTTCCATTTTTAGCCTTTAGCTGAAAGGGTAAAGATTTTGCTGCAGAATTTGTTGCTGCAATAGCGGATATCTTGCAAACATGCACGTAAAGCTCTTATGTGTGGTTAACCAATGTTTAGCACCACACGTGCCCCCTCGCTAGAACCACATTGCTCGTTCAATCGCCATCGAACGGGTCAGACCTTGATATAGATTTTGGTGCCCCTCCAGCTTGATTAGTTTACCTTATCTAGGTTAATCACATTGTATCACTGTATGACTTTGCAAATCCTTGAGAGTGAATGCTTGAGAGTGGGAGGTAAAAGGTTTGGACCCTTAAAAGCAGGTCTGGTGGTTTCTCCATCAGCATTGAATCCACTCTATTAGCGACTTTAGCTCAGCTAAATGATAGCTTTGCACAGTGCTGTCCAACTTTTAACCCGGCTACCCCATAGCATTGTCCAGCGCTGCCCAACTCTTAGCTCGGCTGATCGAAAGCATTGCACAGCGCTGCCCAACTCTTAGCTCAGCTGACCGATAGCATTGCATAGCGCTGCCCAGCTCTTAGCTTGGCTGACCAATAGAATTGCCCAGCACTGTCCAACTCTTAGCTCAGCTGACCGATAGCATTGCACAGCACTGCCCAACTCTTAGCTCGGCTGACCGATAGCATTGCACAGTACTGCCCAACTCTTAGCTCGGCTAACAACTCTCGTCCCGGACCACACCGCACTCTGAGACAGACAGGCCTCGTCCCACGCAGCGGCTAGCTACACACTCTGTGCTGGGAACAGTCTTAAACGGCCATGTCTATGTGATGGATAAAGGGAAATAGCCCTGGAGCTGAACTGACAGCTCCTCCATCTCGCTGAAGAACCACGATTAAAAATAGAGGAGGCGATCAAGCCACAAGAGACACCGAAGCGTTTATGTATTTATTTCTCTCCCTTTTTTTGGACATACAAAGCAGTGTCCTTTTGTTTTTTTTTCATGTTTTTGGAGTGAAGACGTTGGTAAATGCATGTGAGACGTTACAAACGTCAGGGCTACAGAGCTCTCCTGCCCAGTGATGGACGCTCCCTCTCCCACAATCGTAGCCTCTGCGGGCTCCTGTCTTCCTTCAACGTTTTATTTTTAAATTCTTTTTGTTTGTTTGCTGCCACATCATTTCCTACTTTCATCCAATATTTATTGGCTGTCTTTATGTCTTTGACATACTTTTTTTTCCCTTTATCTTCATCTCTTTTTTCACCTACTTCACTACAGCTTTGTAGAGGTGAAGGAGGACCATCTGCAGGGAATGATGGGACGCGGTTTTGACTTTGTTGTGGGGATTTTCCCTGCTGAAATGAGAATGACCTGGAAAAAAAAATGAGACATAAAAGTACAATACATGTATCTGAGCTCTCCTTCTCTCTGGCACAGATGTACAAAAGGATTTTTTTTAAAACTACAATATGTCTTTCTATCTACAACACTCTAACTTGAGTGTGTAATAGCGTAAGAGCAAAACATGCACAATGGTGTTTCGTGTGTATTAAACATCCGAAAATGTGCCTCAGAATTCCTGTTTATGTCGTTTTCAGTATTTTGAAAGGTGAGGCATTAAATATAGGACTGGATTAATGGAGATCATAACCAAATGAGACGTGATGGGATTTATCAAAACATGACATATCAGAACACCACCCGAGGTATTATTTCGTGTCTTGTTCAATTTTGTACCTGGATCTCTTGTTTGAAATGTCTGAAGACTTAATTATATCAGCATATTGGATTAGCTATGCAGTTCCTGACTGACTTAACAAGACAGACAAGTGCCAAAAGAGAGTTTGTCTGTAACTACGGTTATTGTTTTATAATGGCTTTATTAGTTATTGCTGAATTTAGTGAGTCTGGATTTATGCATTGTTCAATTTGGCACCTGCATCTATGGAAGTCCAGTTTACTAGATTAATATTACAACATACAGTGTATATTCTCTCTCACAAAAATAGAGATATATTTCTTTATCCAACATCAGGTAACTGCTAAACCAGTTAAAGTGGTTGGTTTTATTTTAGTAATGGTTATTAAAAAAGTTGGTTTAGTTGAGTTTAGCTGAGTTCAGCCATTTCCCCTGAGTCTTCCTGCAAGCTTGAGGTTGAATTCCCTTTCAATTCAGTCAATCTAAGAAATGAACTGAATTTCAATTCAATGACTGAAAAATGGCCATATTGTTCTTGTATTTTTAAGGTAATTTCATTTGAGTTAATTTATGGGAATTGATAGATTTTAAATTGAGCTGGAATTTTGCAGCAGCTCTAGAGGTACAGAAACTGACAATACATTCACTATAAATGTTCATACTTTGTGTTGCTCGGAAGGAGATGCAAAATACCCGGGATCCGCACAGCTTTTCAATGTTGAAATTGAAAAAGACTACCATGCTAACTGTGTATAATCCACAGTATTACAATGGTTCAGAGCCAACACTATTGGCTGTTGGTATTGGAAAATGATATTTAAAGTGTAAGCTTGTGGCTGCTTTTGTTTGCATAAATGCAATTAACAGGTACTACGCTTGAATTCCCAAAGAATTAACAAGAGCTTTTCAGGAGACAAGCAGTAATTTATGGCTTTTAATGACTGTTCTTATATGTACTCAGGGATAAATGTTTTATTTTGTGTTTCTGTCAGTGTTGCTCGTCCATATTTCACTTTTTCTTTCTGTACAGTTCCATTTCTCCTGGGTTATGTGTAGTTCTGTATGCGTTTGTTTTTTTACCACTGTGGGATTGTCTTGCTATTTCCTTTTGTATGTGCATGTATGTGTGTGTGAGTGTGATTGTGTCTGTCTGTGTATATGTGTCTATATGTATGTTTGTGTAAGGGAGTGCATGTTTGTGTGTGCATGTTCTTGCGTGTGTGTGTGTGCATGTGTATGAATGTGCGTGTCTGTGTGTGTGTGCATGTGTATGAATGTTCGTGTATGTGTGTGTGCATATGTGTGTTTGTACTTGTGTGTGCATGTTCGTGGGTGCGTGCAAGTGTGAGTGTGCATGTGTGTTTGTACTTGTGTGTGCATGTTTGTAGGTGCGCGCATGTGTGTGTGTGTATGTGTGTGTTTGTGCTTGTGTGTGCATGTTCGTGGGTATGTGCAAGTGTGAGTGTGTGTGTGTGTTTGTGCTTGTGTGTGCATGTTTGTAGGTGTGTGTTTGTGTGTGAGCGTGTGTGTGCGCACACGCATGTGTGTGCATGTTTGTGTGAGTGTGTGTGTGTTTGTGAGTGTGTGTGCATTTTTGTGTGTGTGTGTGTTTGTATGTGTGTGTGTGCATATATGTCTGTCATGCAGTAGCTGCTCAGAGGGACCCCTCGCCTGTCACCCCTGCACCACCGTTACTCTTCTAAATCAGTTCCACACACCTGCGCCTCGCGACTCCACGCTCAGATTTACGGTGTCCGCAAACGAGTAACTCTGAACGAGGGAGAGAGAGAGACAAAGAGAGAGGGAGAGAGGGACAGGGTCGAATATGCCAACCTGGCATTTCCACCCAACGTATTGACTGGATGGTTTTTTCTCTTTTCTTTTCCTGCTCTTTTTTTCCGAGCTTTATGAAGTGGACGGTGAAGTTATGGGCGAACTGTGGGACCTAAACCTCTGAAACGCTGAGATAAAAAAGGCCTTTAACTCACTGACCGCAGTGCTCTTTTTACTTAGACTGTCAAAGTTAGGTTCAGTAGGTAAGATTGTTCCTCTGTAGCCGCATGTGCCGGTTAATGAAACTGCAGACAGATAAAACTCCTGCACTGGTCCTGCACTGTGCCAATTTGCATAAGAGTAAAACTGCTTGGAAAAAAAAACTATTTAGGTTATCACATTCATTCTTGAACTCTAAATATTGTGTTTCGGATATATGTTTTTTTTGGGATTATACAAGTTGCTTCACAGAGCTTTTCAAAACAGACTGAATGACTAGTGGCTTGCCAGTTTTGTGTATGTGTGTGCGTGCGTGTGTGTGTGTGTGTGTGTGAGGAGCGAGAGAGAGGGAAAGAGAGAGAGAGAGAGAGACTGCAATGGCATGTTTTTGATATGGTAATCTCATTAAATACCATATGAGGTGCAATGCTAAAGTTTGTTGCCCCGTCTTTGTACAAACTGGCTCAATTTGGACACTGGAACTTGACTTGTGTACTTGGTAAAAGCTCTTACCAAATGGAGCAGCTGCACTCTGGGATTGTGTTTTTGGGGGACACGCTTGCCATGCCATTACATCGAGTTGTCCGCAGCGCACGATGATATGGGCCATTGAAGCGCGTGGTGCATGAACAAATAAACTCTTTGTTACCACAGACTCTACAGCAGCAGTGCCTGAATGCAGTCCTCGAGGGCTGCAGTGTCTGCTTAGACTTTGGTTTCTCTCAGCACTTAAATGGTTGAAACAAGTCGCTGATTGACTATGAAGTCCACACATCCTTTTTCAAAGGCTTCAATTAGCTGGTTTTTGGAAGGAAACCACAAAACCCTGCAGCCATTTTGGCCTCTCAATAACTGGTATTTGACACCCCTTTTCTGTAGACTCTGCAGTCACTTTTCCATAATTTCTCTCTACTATTTAAGGCGGAAGACTTTGGTTTGTTGATGAATCCTTTGGAAAGCCATCACACGGTGTGAGCATGGGAAGTGCAGTTCCAGTGGATGTTCCGCACTGTGACACAGCAACTATTTTGAAAAACCAGAACCTTGAGTAGCGGAGAGGGGCGGAGAGAGGAGTTATGTAGCAAGTGTTTAAAAATCTGTGGAGGTATGGGGCGGGGCTTGCTCACTCTTGACACGTGGCCTGTTTGAGTGTCTTGTGCGTTGTGTTGGCTCCGTGTGAGAGCTGTCCTCCCTCACTGTTGATCAGGATGCTGGTGAGAATCTCCGCTTTGATGAGCCCTAACACTTCAGATGGCCGGTGACATACTGCACATGAGCTTAAGGCCTGGGGCCTTGTTCCCCTGTGAAATGTCACAGCATCTGATTAAAACAGCCCCCACCCAACCCACCATCGCGCTAGTTCGGCTGCAGTCATGCACACATGGTCAGGCCACTGACACCTCTGTCAGTGCAGAGGGTGGGGGAAGGTGATGTGTTTGCACGTGTCCATTAATCGAAACGAATCCAGACGTGCACTTGGATGTAGCATAACATGCATGATGTAAAAACCGGCATATCGGTGACATTTCAACATTTCGGCGAAGCGTTTTTTTTTTGCTGCCCCGACCTCTTTATGTCACATTAACAGCTTGTTCTAATGCACTGTTAAACACTCTGCAGGCTTGGGGGAGACTGGGGGTGTTCGTGTTTGTTCGTTGGGGTCACCGACCCCGCCTGGTGTTTGGATATGTGCGTCAATGTGCGAGGAAGTGTGACAGCCTGTGTTGCCCTATGTGTATGTTGAGGCATGCATCAGTGCATGTTGGCAGTCTACTGGTTGTGTTTTTGCTCATATCCTACTCACGACCTTGTTTTGTAGAGAAACATTTCCTTGCCCGCTGTTTGGTTCACAAACCTTATCTCATATCTCAGGCCAGAGTGGGGTCCGGTAGACCACACCTGGACACACCAGGTAGGCTAACAGGCTAAGGAGGAAGCTGTCGTTTCCATGTTGTGCCTTGTTCTCGGCCACTCTCCATGACAACAGGCTAAGGCTGTGTGCTGATGGAAAAACGGTCTGTCCACATGTGTCGTATCATCTGCAAGACATGGCAGCTTGAGCACCTGGGGCCAGACAGAGCCCAAAAAAGGGATAAAATTGATGTTTAATACAGCATATAAGCATTTATAGATGAAATGGGATCGTTTATCATGCCATCAAGCCATACTACACCACAGGACCATCCATCCCTGAATTCTTAGCCAGTGGTTCTATTGACTGCTTCATGTGAAATCTGGAATTTCTCCAGCATTTGAAGTTGGTTGATTTCAGCGGCTCATATGGCATACGTGACGTTATTTCAGCTCAGCCACGGCTAACTCAGACCTCTTTGATGAAACTTTGCATTTCTGTCATATCTCTCCACCAGCTTCTGTTTGTTGTGGGAAAACTTGTAGCAACGATTCTCCCAGCCTACGTATTGCTTGCGTCCGGGTTTGGCATGCTGAAGCGACGCTGATGCAAAAGCATTCAAACGCTCCAGCGTTTGCCAACCTAGGGGAAAGAAGAAGCAGAAGAAGAAGCGGAGCACGTTGCCACGGCAACAGGTCGCCCGCTTTATTTGGTGGCAGAGGCCGCAGGTAATTACCCTCAACTGTGCCCAGTGCACATCAGAGTGTCAACCGAGTACCTTTTGTTGTTTTTTTTTGATGATGTGCGCTACGCAAATCAATACGGATCATTTAAAACAACAATTGATTCCCCATTAAAGAGCGAAAGGGATGAGCAGTGCATGACACAGGTCAGCTCACCTGCACATCGCTGAGGCGGGAGGCTAAAACATCTGCAATGCGTCTTACTTTAATTTTTTCTTTTTCTTTTTTTTTGCATGCGGTAACTGCACCGCTGTTCCTCCCCCTTCTTGGTCTGTATGAGCTGGATCTGTTGATTCTGTTGCTAACGCCTTGTTGCTGCTATCGATTTACCGTGCTGTCTGACTCAGTGGCTCAGCTACCGGATTTGCCGGTTGGCAGGCAGAGGCCGTGGAATCGCTGAAGAGGGAAGTGAACCAAACACACGAACTCTCGACTGCGTGACCGACCGAGTTAATTAGCACCTAGATGAGGGCAGCAGTTTTGAGTGTGTGTGTGTGTGTGTGTGTGTGAGTGCATCTGTGTCTGGGAGTTCATTCTGTTCCTTCGTGAGGCCTCACAGCAATGCCATTTCCCATAGACGGAGACACACATGAGAACCTTCCTCTGTCCAGACAGAACGACTTATGGTGATGTTGAGGTGCGGAACTTGTAACCACTTCAACAAAGTATTCCTTGTTCGGTGACTCAAAATTCTCAAACCGGAGACACATACCAAACTTAGTATTGATAAGAGCAAACAAAAAACTCTTGATATGATGAAAAATAATATCAATAATAGCAATTCTTCCGAAAAATCTCTTCCCTTTTTAGATTGTGATAAATATATAAAGTGCACATGATGCAAAACGTGTAGTGTGTGTCTACGTTTGAGGCGACTAATGTGGCGTCAGAACAGCACCTGGGCTTCTGCAGGGTTTGCACATTGTGTATCAGCACACGGAAACAAAAGACCTTTTCAGGGAAAAAACGAGACGGTGTTTGCAGTATTTCAGCACTTCTTTTGAAGTTTTTCTCACCCAAAACCAGAACATGAGTCTTCTCTCATAATTAGAATCATCTCTGAGTTTCAGGTTGCACACACCTATTACTTTAATTGATTAAACTTTTCATTAAAAAAATATTGTTTGCAGAGTCGCCAGCAGCAGTGAACCAGATATGTGACGGGACAAAGAAAAAGAAGTCCCACAATGACTCATGAATTTTATCACTTTTATCAAAGACAAAAATATGGAGGGATGGCTGATTCTGAGGGAAATTAAAACTTGGCAGCAGTTGTTGATAATTAAAAGGCGATAAAACTAACAAACCGTCCCAATCCTGAGCGCACACATTAACAGGATAAACAATGGCCAATCAGATCACACATTTATTTACGTCAATTGCATCATCCGTGAATTTCAGGCGCAGAGAGTTTCTAATGCAGATAGAAAAGTCAACCGTGATTAAATTAGTTTAAGAGATGCAATAGAACAGGAAGTCAAACTGCTATTAATTTTTTTTTTAAATGTCTGGAATGGGTGACCCAGCCATCTCACAAAAAAAGATTTTCACTTTAAACTGAACCACAGCCTTTACAGTTATCCTATCAAGTTAAAGCCAAGGACCCCCCAAAAACTAAAAGTCAGCGCTCTGCTTCTCCATAGATGACAACACGTACTGAAGTGAGCGGTCACACCCTGACTGTCATCTCTGATCTCTGCTACACATACGTACAGTTCTGTTCCTGATTCCCCTTGAGAAGCCTCAAAACTCATTAAATGGAGTGCCATCTGTCCGTGTCATGTCGGCATATTGATTAGAACAAAAGGACAAGTGGCTTGACGCTTGTAAAACCTGGAACAGTTATGCGTTAGGAGTTGTACTGTACTCAGGTCCCTTTGGTATTTAAAGTTTTGGTCGATTTTTATGGGGCTTCTTCTTTGACCTCCATAGCCTGGTCTGATTGACATCCAGTTACGCAAAGACAGAACACCCTAATCTGTCTATTGTTTTTGCTGCAGCATTGTTTTTGAGAGCTAGGTCCCATGTTTCTGTTCGAAGAGTCTATATATAGTACATTACAGTTATTTAACTGGCACTTTTGTCTAGAGTGACTTACAGTTGATTAAACTAACCAGGGCCAAGGTTGCATATTGTGGCTCAACTGGGGCTTCAACCACCAACATTGCAGATCCCAGTTAAGCACCTTAACCACTATTGTATAGGGTACCTTGATTCTTTTATTTCCCTGTGTCTCTATGTAGATATCGTAGTAGTCCATCACTTGGGATTTCTGTGGTCTGTAGTCTAGTGCATGAGTGGGACCCTTGAGGTTGGTGGTTCAAGCTCCAGTCCAGCCACAGCTTGGTCACCCTTGCTGTTGGGCCCTTGAGCATGGCTCCAAACCTCACACTGGCCCCTGGTTAGTCTGATCTACTGTTAGTATCTTTGGATAAAAGCATCGCCTGAATGACAGTATAATAATTTCAAAGCCAGTTTTCGATTTGCAGCAGTAACACTAGAGTTTATATGTAAGGTCCAGATTAAGCTGAGTTAATGATGTACCTAACTGCTTTAAACACATGTCCTATGGCTCTGCAGGACCAGGACTGAGAGACTGCTGAGTTATTGTGTGTCTGGCCCGCGCACCTACGCTCCAAGGTCCCGTCACCCTTGGACGGCGGGAGCCCGGCTTCTTCATCTCGGATTTATGAAGTCTCAAATGATCGTTCCCAGTCAGGCCCTCCATGGCATCGCTGCACTGACACGTTGAGATAAAGCCGTTCACCTCCCGGCGACCTACGCCTTGACAAATCATTTTACCTTGAAGAGTCGTAGCAGAGTTGGAGGAAGACATGCCAGCCCGTCTTTTTATTGGGTCCTTGGAATGACTTCTGACCCCACCCCACCCCTCCCCCCTCCCCAACACCTACACCTCCCCCTCCCATCCCCTCTTATCCCCTGCTTCCTCAGTCGTTAGACTTAATTAGAGACAAAGGTCAGCCAGGAACACTTCCATTTCTGCAGATTTATATTGTCACTCGCCGCCCGTCGGTGGCCTAAGTGACAAGGAGATTGATTTGCGAGCTCCTCGTTTCACTGTGACTCAAAGGGGCGGGTGGGATGCAGTAGGGGAAGGCCTGTTTCTAGATAGGAGGTTTTCTGGGCGGGGCTGGCTCACGTCCTTGGCGATGGGGAACCCTGCAAGAAGTGATTGGAAATGATGGGTGAGGCTTTGGGCCGAGCTGACTGGGGCGGGAGGCTGGCTCATTGTGCCCCTCCCCACACACACCCCCCCCCCCCAAGGCACACTGAGCTGTGTTGTTGTGAGAGGAACGAGGCGATTGAAGCTGCTCCGCGATCGAACGACACGGCGGAGGGATCGATTAGCTCCCCTCCTGCGTAGGATTTAGCGCCTTCTCTGTGTGAATGAGTGATGCTGCGATTACCAGTGTAGCACCTCGACACCTCACGCTCGTGTGTGTGTGTGTATGTGTGTGAGTGTGCGTGTGTGTGGATGTGTGTATGAGTGTGTGTGTGTACATGTATGTGTATGTATGTTAGTGTGTGGGCAAAATTTCTTCATGTATGCACATGTGTTGGTGTATATATGTGGGTGTGTATTTTATTTAGCACTTTCTAACATTAACATGCATGATATGGTGAAATGCAGGTGATCTGTATTGCTTTTTACATCAGTTCTTCTGTGATTTTGTTTCCACCAAAATTCATTGCTTAGTCCCTGAATGACATGACAGAATTGAGTTTCTGCAGAAAAGTGAAATGTGGCAAAATGTCTGGACACATCAGATGGACAATCAGTATTTCTCAGCAAATTATGTTTGATTAAGAGCTCATTTATCAAAAGACATGAAGCATATTCTTTCTGGTGAGTGTGATTAGAATATAGCATGTCCACGACGCCCGCAAATCTATCTAAAATGACACAAGCTGCATTAATCGTAGCTCGGCTGCTGGGGTGCTGGGTATTGTTCACTGTTCCTCACAGTTCATTTAACCTCACCCAAAAAAATCGGATACTGGTTTGCAAGACGTCCATCTCATTTCTGCTCAGTGGAAGGTCAAAGGTCAGAGATCGAAGGTCAAAGGTCTACAGCATCACCTCCATCGCTGTAGCGCCTATACAGAATCCCTGTCGGGTTGTCATTGTACAACCGCTGTTCCACCAATGTGAATTTTTTCCTGCATAAATGGCGGTAATCCTTTGCCTCGGGCTCGTCTGAGCCAATTTCCAAACCAATTTTGTCTCTCTTGCCTGAGATGTGCAAACTCGCTAATCACGTGCCTCCCCCTACAGAAAACCCCCTACCTCCTACCCCGACCACCCCACCCAATGTTTTTTTTCCTCATGAAATCTAAATCTTCCAGCGATGCCATGATAAACACTTAACCTTTGGGACACCAAGGATGATTTAGGTTTAAACCCGACCCCCCCCCCCCCAACCCCCACCCCCTCCACCTCACTCTTCAAATCTCCCCTCCCTGTCCAGTTACAGGTGGCATTCCCCCCT
This sequence comes from Albula glossodonta, assembly GCA_019788955.1. Classification (NCBI taxonomy): domain Eukaryota; kingdom Metazoa; phylum Chordata; class Actinopteri; order Albuliformes; family Albulidae; genus Albula; species Albula glossodonta. Next base: position 227,801 of record JAFBMS010000098.1, on the reverse strand, counting down.
CCTGTCTGCAGTTTTCGAATTGGAGGTGGGCGGAATGTAAAAGGGTTATGTGTCGCTAATGGCGGTGATGCTCAAATAACCTCAGTCCGCCTTCATGGGGTAACTGCTAACCGCTAGCGGCTAACCAAACACGGTTTTGTTTGCAGAGGATTTATGGGGATGATGAGGGTGGGGGTGTGGGGCGAAGGTGCTGTTATCTCACAGGGACAGATGTCTGGCGCTGGGAGTGATGGGATTGGCCACTATGTGTGTGCTGCACCTCACAACCTTTACCAATCCTGTGATACCCCCACCCCCAAATCTGGCCGCTCCCTCCCCCCATCACCGTGGCGATCCTCTGAATTCCTCTCAGATCTTCTCATCTTTAGGGGCTTCCCTCTCTCGGACTCTTCAACAGGCACTGGGGGGTGGGGGGGGGGGCGTTTGGGGTATACCACAGAGAGGGGAGGATGGGTCAGTCCACTGCAGGGGGGGGGAGGACTGCTGGGTCTGCCTCAGGATTCCGTGCCAACCGCTGCTCTTAATTAGATAATTGCTAAATTATTTCATTAGCCCCAATTTATTTACGTGATCAGACGGCTTAGCCAGATTCCTTGAAAAGCTCAAGAGTAATGGCTGAATTGAAGACTTTTCCCATGTCCACTTTGCGGAGCTTAACCGTGGTCTGATCTATGAACAACTTGGCGTCGGTGTGCATGGCCAATCAGCTAATTAAGCCAGGGTAATTGGCATCGGCATGGTTTATATTTTAAAAAATACTCATATTTCTAAATATTTTTTCAGGTCTCTCAAAGGCAAAGGTTGGGCTGTTGTGGCAAGCCATCCTTGTCTTTCGTGATGACCTGCGTTATCAGACCCTGAGATTCTGATAGCACATAAAACTCTGCCTGCGATAGAGGAACAATCTCAGCACACTTTCCTGCTGAATACATACTCATTAAACACCTTGGGATACATGTGTTCCTGATTAATGTTTTCCCTGTATCTGATTGGCTGGTTTTCCTCCAGCCAGCATCAACCCAACTTGGATTTACAGATGGACAAGTCTCTAAACCTGGGAAATTCTTTTATGGGAAACGGCCAGGATTTGGTCACCTCTGAGGTATAAAATAAGAAAAAAGTCTTGACGTCTGGAGGTTGAGACGTCGCTTCCGTTTGGGCTGGGCACGGCGTGGAACCGCGTTAGCGCTCCACAGTCAATAGTTTTAGTTACTTCCTCTGCCGTGCGCAGTCAATAGTTTTCGATTCCCTGAGAAATAAAGATTAAACGCTTGTGGAGTCGTGTTCTCGGAGGTGTCGGGCAGGAATGACCTTGACAGGCGGAAGTTTTGCTGCTTAAACAGGTCCTCCTGTTGCAGCCAGTGGGACGTGAAAGGTGGTGAGGGTTGATAATGTGATTAAAAGTGTGGAACAGAGCAAATCTGGCCTTCCTGCTAATGCTACCCCCTCCCAAATACAGAGAGATGTGACAGGCCTTACAAGAGATATGTGCTGTCATTGTAAGGCTAAAGAAATGTGTGTGTGTGTGTGTGTGTGTGTGTGTTTGTTGCCTGTGTGTATGTGTGTGTTTGCTGCCTGCATGTGTATGTGTGTGTGTGTGTGTGTTTACTACCTGCATGTGCATATGTGTGTTTCAGTGTGTGGGTGTGTGTATGTGTGTATATGTTTGTATAAGTGTGGTGCATGTGTACATATATGTTTGTATTTGTGCTGTGTATGTGTGTATATGTTTGTGTAAGTGTGGTGCATGTGTACATATATGTCTGTATTTGTGCTGTGTGTGTGTGTATATGTGTGTGTAAGTGTGGTGCATGTGTACATATATGTCTGTATTTGTGCTGTGTGTGTGTATATGTTTGTGTAAGTGTGGTGCATGTGTACATATATGTTTGTATTTGTGCTGTGTGTGTGTATATGTTTGTGTAAGTGTGGTGCATGTGTACATATATGTCTGTATTTGTGCTGTGTATGTGTGTATATGTTTGTGTAAGTGTGGTGCATGTGTACATATATGTTTGTATTTGTGCTGTGTGTGTGTATGCGCCACAGTTCTAGAGACTTAAAATGAGAGGAAGAGCAATGAGGGAAATTCACAATAAAGTGTGTGTGTGTGTGTGTGTGTGTATGGGTGCATGTATGTTGAAATGCGTGTGTGATAGTGTTTGTACGTGTATATTAGAGAGAGCGAGAGAGACAGAGAGGAAAAAGAGGATGTATAGAGAGACTGAAACACAAGGAGGGGACAGGCAGATGTCTGGTCTTGTCCATGTGCCAGCGAAGGCCCAGGGTGTCCCCGCTCATACGTGACCCATGTCACACCCCCGGTCCCCGCCTCCCCAGTCTCCCCCCTCCCCCCACGCATGCGGAGCCAGTCGGCGTTGTTCGGGGCCGCATCTCTCCACTCCCGGGTGGCGGTACGGAGGTTGCGCTCCGCTCGTGTCGTGTTAATTAGCTACAGAAGCTCCCGCGGGCCCCAGGAGCCGGGCTGCTGCTGGCACAGGCTCTTCCTTTATTAAAAGCCAGGATCGCAGCGACCCGTCGCCCCGCCGCCTCACCGCCATTCCGCCCCGCTGGCTCTGTTTGCGCCGCAGCCACTGTGTTTTTGGGCTGATCCGAGGCATGGGGTGCTCTCCTGTGTTTGATCCAAATCACGGCACCAGGGACCGACCCGTGGGGGGGGGGGCGGGGGGCGGGGTGGCTGCAGAATGAGCCAGGGAGGGAGGGAGAGAGTGTAAGAGAGGAGAAATAGAGGAGTGTGAGTGAGAGAGAGGAAAGAAGGAGAAAGGGAACAGAAGAGAGGACAGAGGGAAAGGGGGGTAGCGGCAATGACGGCGGGTGAGAATCTTGTCACATGACCTGACTAACAGGTCTGTCTCAGCGCCAAGATGTAACATATGCCCCAGGGCATTGTGGGATAGCACACGGATGAAACCTTGGGCCCTGGCATGCCCAGAGACTCATGGGAGTTACATGGACTCATAGCGCCCCAGAACACACATACACACACACACACACACACACACACACAGACATCTCTTTCTGTAGCAGACAAACCCCCCACCCCCCCACCAAAAAAGCACCTGCATTCGTGTAAGATCGGCTGTTCATCTTGTGGTGCATTTGAGAATCACATCAAGCACACGCAAACTGGGGGTCTTTGGGTGAAGGCGAGTTTGTCACTGCTAACCCTGTCACAGGGTCGGGATCCTTCAATCCAGGTTTTCCATGCAGCGTCATGACAAATGTACAAAAAAAAAATTCCACACCCCACCACCCCCCCAATATCCCCTTCAGCTTTGTAGGGCCATTCAGGAACAGCTGTGGTGACTGTAGGCTGACACGCTTAATTTATCTGGAGGGATTTCTGTGACCACCACCCCCCCACCCCCCCCATACACACGCCACATGTGGTGTTTTATTAGCTTATATTAACATACCATCTGGGTCCTCAAATCGCACAATAATTGAGCGTAATAAATTGCATTAAATCCATTTCCAGCGACAACAACAACAAAAAAAAAAAGGAAAGAGGACAACGATGAAGAGGAAGAAGTGGGGGAGCGGGGAGGTGGGGGAGGGGGGGAAATGTGTTTACTTTTGACGTGTGTTTAATTACACGCCATCGCTTCCTGTGACGGACCCGGTCAAGCAGTGGAGGTTCCTTTGCACGCACGCCGTCGCTACGAATACAGCGGGAAACGTCGTCTGCCTGATGTGAATTCCAGGTGCGCAGCGCGCCGACCGTGTTCGAAATTGCACATCTGCAAACGAAAGGCAGTCATTTGGCATGTCATATATTGAGCGGACAGACCCCCTTTCTGAGTTTTGATCATGGAAATTTCTGTAATAATAACCAAGGTAATCTACGAGACAAATTATCTTTCCATCAAACAACCAATTTGGATTAACGTCAGTCTGGCGCAGCCGACCGACCTTGAGTTTTTTTTCTCCATTCAACGATCCAAGAGGGACTTCTCTGGAAGGTTATTTCTTGTCCCTCGGGGGAAATGAGGTACGTTTTCACTTTCATTAGAGGGAAATACTCCTCTATATTAATGGTAATTATCAGACATGGAAACTCTGTGACCCTGAATGCCAAAGAAAAAAAAAAGAAAAACATGAGTGCAATGGGGCAAGACTGTCGTTTCCCTCGGTAACGGTGACAGTGTTCCGCTGATTGTCATTGGCTCTCGCCTATGAGTGAAACTGAACTTCGACTGGATGGGAATCTCAGGCCCCTCTGCTCCTACCATGAAAGAGAAGAATCTCCCCGGCGTGTCATGGTAAACCCCGCTAATTAAGCTTTACGGGGAGGATGGCCATCACAGACACGGCCATGTCTGAGTTAATTAATGGGAGGCCGTATACAAGAACAGAGAAGAGCTAGCTCACTGACATCTGAGGAAGTGGGTCAGAGAACACAGGAGATGGTGTGTGTGTGTGTGTGTGTGTGTGTGTATAAGAGAGAGGAAGAGAGAGGGACTGAGAAAGTGATAGGGAGAGAGGGAGCAGGAGGGAGGGAGCGAGCGATATGTAGAGCTAGAGGAGAGGGAGATAAGGAGGGAGAGAGAGGGAAGAGAGAGAGCGTGAGAGCGATATGTAGAGATAGAAGAGAAGGAGACAGGGAGAGAGGGAGTGATATGTAGAGATAGAGGAGAGAGAGTGGGAGAGAGGGAGGGAGTGATATGTAGAGATAGAGGAGAGGAAGAGAGAGACAGAGAGGGAGTGAAATGTAGAGATAGAAGAGAAGGAGAGAGAGACAGAAGGAGGGAGTGATATGTAGAGATAGAGGAGAAAGAGAGGGAGAGAGGGAGGGAGTTATATGTGGAACAGAGGAGAGGGAGAGAGAGGTGGCAGAATAGGCCTGCAGGACAGGAAGTGTGTGAGATTCAGCTCTCTGCTGGTAGCAGCCGTCACACTGAGAGGTTAGCCATGTTATCACCAGCCTGATCGCTGACCTGCCCATGTGACTCAGACAGGAATAACAGTATCACATGCTACCTGATCCGCCGCTGGCACCAGCCCCATCCTGGCAGATGGATCATGGGATATTTTACATGACATGTGTGCGGAGCACGCTCAGTAGGGCGGCGTAATGGCAAACGCAGGAAGTCTGTAGGTGGCCCCTGATAAAGTAGCGTATGTCTGCATAAGCGACAAGCCCTCCGCTGGTCTGGCCAGTGTCCGGAATGTTTCCGTTTGAAGAGACGCACGGCAGTGACACGAGCTCTCAACTCCTGGAGTAGCCACCCTTTGTGGCTCACAGCGGAGCGCGACCGTGTTTGTAGCCCGGGAGGCGGGCGTGTAGAATCACCGCTCCGTGATTGGTCGCATTATGCCCCTGTCGCCGCTCTGTGATTGGTTGGATTTTGGAGGGTGGGGGGGGAAGGGGGGGGGAGGAGGGGAGATTAAATGGAAATATGTTCTTTTGAACTGAGATGGAAGCTACTCTACTCCAAGAAATTCCAAGGACTGCTTTACTGAGATTCCATGGTGGGGGGTTCGGGTGAGGGGGAGGTGGTGGGTATATATGGGGGGTAGCGGGTGCTGGGTGTGAAGGTTGGCACGGGGTTATCAGGCTGTAAGCAGAAAGTGCCAGAAAGAGAGAGAGAGAGAGAGAGGGAGAGAGAGGGAGGGAGGGGGGGAGGTAGAGAAATGGCCAGAAGCTGGCTGGCTTCCTCTCGCGCCTCCCGCATTAGCAGTCCCGTCATAAACAGATAAACTATTAAAGCCACGCAGAGCTGGACATTTGTCATTTGTGCCAGCTTCCAGAAGAAAGAGGGGGGCGAGGGGTGGGGGGGCTTTTCTTTTCCATTTCGAGTCCAGCAGGAGCCTAGAGTGCCTCTGAGGAAAGGGGGGGGGGCGAAAAGGGGGGGTAAAAATTGCCGTGACTGAAGGCTCGAACAGGCCACAACCGGGGCGAAGATTAAAGGGAAATTTTTAATTATTTATTTAGCTGTTGGTTTTTTTTCCCTCTCCCCCCCTCCTCCAATGACTGAGGTCTGGGTGACAGAACTTTGAAGATTTGGAGCTTTGATGCTAATAACGTTACATATTTTTTTGCCTGTTTTTGCCTCTCTTTCGTTTTGCCTCTTTTCCGTTTTGCCTCTCTTTCTCACCATTTTCCGACGGGCTGAGGGTGGAGAATTCGGGCAGCGACGTGGTGTTGGCGATATCGCTCTCTCTCAGCCTCTTTTTCGCTCTCTATCTCTTTTCCTCTCCCTCTCCCTCTCCCTCTCTCTCTCTCACCCGTATCCGCGCACGATAAACTCTGCGCTCATCAGGCAGACGCTCCGCGCCTCTTGGCCAACCTCTGATCCGTATCGTGCAAAGCAAAGACACCGCCATTAATCCAGCCGTGCGTGGATTAACGCGGGGAATCGGCGTGACGGGGCACACCCGCTGGACGCACGTCTCGATGCCTCTGCAGTCTAAACTGCCTCATACTGAATTTATGCATCCCCAGCGCCGTCCTACCTTTCATTTCAGAATGCAACCCACTTACATTTTTGTGGTACTACTTTAATTCTCTTCAGCTAACATAATTCTACTGAGGTAAATGCCCATAAAATGGAAGACGTGACTTAAGAATTCATGAATTCATTTGTTCAGTGACTTCACAAACAGGACAGCTATGTCACTATCATATATCATATATCATATATATGGGGGCAGCCTATAGCCTAGTGGCTAAGGTACATGACTGGGACCCCTGAGGTTGGTGGTTCAAGTCCCAGTCCAGCCACAGCAAGAACACCACTGCTGTTGGGCCCTTGAGCAAGGCCCTTAACCCCACATTGTTCCCAGGGGAGATTGGCCCTTAGTTAGTCTAATCAACTGTAAGTCGCTTTGGATAAAAGCGTCAGCTAAATGACAGTAATGTAATATAATATACAAGGACCCACTTCAGAACACATGGGAAATTGTTTTTGGAGGAAGTTGGGAAATGGACTTTTGTGGACAAAATGCTTATCCTTAAATACCGTATCAGGTTTCGGACTTGGATCATTGTGCGTCATCATTATGGGACAACTGTGTGCTAAATCATTAAAATAAAGTGGAACTTTAAGATTTTAACTTATTGGACCTGTTTACAAAAGCATTTAGTAGGTGTAAAACTGTTCTGCTGGTACAAAAACACTAGCATGTGATGGGTTGAAGAAGTATGTTGGCTCCAATCACAAAGCATGTCACTGAAATAGCATGGGTAAAACTTTTAACGTGTGCTAAAGGCTTCGGTAAATCCGGCCTGTTGTGTGTCGTGTCACTTCACTGGGATTAGAGGCAACTGAGCAATCAACAACAATGATAATTGCTCTTGTTGAGGAGTAGTTATCAAGAGCTGTGTGTATTTTTTTTTTTTTGTTTTGTTATTTTTTTTTTAAAATTCGGCAAAGCGTAGCACCGTTTCGGCATGCGCACACATTCTTTACCCACAGGTGATAATGAGCTAGGTGTCCTCTCATCTCTGCTCTCATTAGAACGGGATTAACCTTATGAGCCCGACCCATAATTCCCTGTGAAATGACTTCCTTCCAGGCGACCGCCTGATCTCTCACACTCTCAGCCGGAGGGAAAAAAGTGCAGGGGGCTCCTTCTCTTGGCCGCTTCGTCAAAGTAAAGGGCTCGCCTCTCCTTTTGGAGAACAGGGCAGTCTTCAACACCACCACCTTTAGAAACTGTTCAGTTTTGGTCTTTGATTATTATTAACTTCAGTGTAACTTTAGCTAAAGTTCTGCCTCTTTCCATACATACCATAGTGTGTTTTGGGCCCATTTTAATGACCCCAGTAACACATTCATAAGGAAACGCCCCCATATTTGAGGGTGGTCTGGACCCAATTTTTCATACATGGTCGAGGAGCTGGGGGGTTGGTTAGGCACTTCACTAACCCCTTCAGTCAATGTTGCAGGCTTCAAGAAAAGTGTTAGTCCAGAAAGGTTCTGACAAGCACAATCATCTGAGCACTGGTGATGAAAACATGGCCTCTCAGCAGCTGCTCCTGTGACTCTGAGCATGAGTGTTTTGAGTGTCTTGGGTCTGGTTTTTGTAACCCCCGTAGCTGCTAATTGCTCCGTTCTTAGTGGCCCTCGACTCCATACTTCATGCTGAGTGTCACTCCCCATTGATTTGAGGGGAACGGAGAAGCTTCTGGAGCCCAGAATCGGAATTCAGTCGTGAGACTGAGAGGCGCGTAGGCATCGGAGCGGTTAAGACTAAATGTCCTCGCTTCCTCTCTCTTTTGATTCTCGGCTGCCTCTGAAGTCATGTGTTCATTGGAGGGACACTAATGGAATGTGACAGCAAAAGTTTCATTAAGGACCAGAAAGGCAGTGTGTATCTATCTATCTGTCTGTCTGTCTGTCTGTCTGTCTGTCTGTCTGTCTATCTGTCTATTCATTTTTAATGCATTTGTGTATTTGTGTATGGGGTTTATGTAATTTATGTCTGTTTTCTTGTTTGTTCTTTTGTTTCTAAGTGAAGGACAGAGAGAAAGAGAGAAACAGTGTGAGGGATTGAGAGAAAGGGAAAGAGGGAGAGATGGGGTAGGACAGGGTGCCTGGGACAGTAAGAGAGAGAGAGTGACAGATGGAGAAAGAGGGAAAGAGAGAATGAGGGATGGAGAGAGTGATACGGAGAGAGAGTGAACCCCCCCCCGCCCATCTCCTAGGTTTGATCTCAAGGCCTCCCGTTACGTTGGTCTCAGGCAGCCCCCACAACCCCCCCCCCCATCCCTGATCCCGCTGCTCTGCCATGTTTCACTGAATAAAACAAATAGGCAGCCATTGTCACTGGTGTGTTCAATATTTCCCCCATCTGTGTTAATTGTGCTGCGGAGCAGGAACTGCAGAGTGTGCGTGTGTGTGTGTGTGTGTGCGTGCGCAGTGCGCGTGATTAATTCATCTAATTACACTGCCGCTGAAATGCACCCCGCGCCCCATCGCACGGGGGCCGGGGGGGGGGGGGGGGGGGCATGTGGCACGGAGATTCCCTCTCCACCTCAGACTGTCACAGATGTGTGTGAAACATGTTCGCAATGCATCGAAAATGTTTACAATGTCTTACTTGTGTGTATGCATATGTATGTATGTAGGTGTGTGTGTGTCTGTGTGTTCCTGAAAGAACATAACACACCGTGTTAACACATCCTAACCCACATCCTGAGGCCTTTGTGTCACAGGTGAGGAATTTCAGGTGTTTGGATTCTGACTACTAAAGGTGACCCTTCTGAAAGATATACGTGCCAAGAAACTAATCTTGAGTGACATTTTCTAACCCCTTTATGTCTCTCTCTCTCTTTCTCTCTCTCTTGCAGGTGGAGCGGGAGATAGCCATTCTGAAGCTGATAGAGCACCCTCACGTTTTAAAGTTGCACGACGTCTATGAAAATAAGAAATATTTGTGAGTATCATATTTTACATGCCCTCCCCTCCCCACCTTCCCCCCTCAACAATTCCCCTTACAGGCAAAGTTGCTTCTATGTGGCTTTGGACGAATTAAAATCAGACAGGGGATCTTAAAGCATCAGAGCAGTAGAGCTACACGGTACCGCTCCACGCACTCGCCTTTTGTCCCTGTCTCTGGTACGCGGCTCAGTTAAAAATAGTATGGCTCTCCAGCCATTAGAATCAAGAGCACGCCAGCCTACAAGCCCAACGACTTCCGCAATCGTTAAAAGTGTTGAAAATGGCCGATCTTGAGTTGGTTGCGTTGTGTCACGATGCTCCCGGAAAGAAAGATGCTAACGCAGAAGGAACTCAAACGCAGTATTAATGATTTTACAAAGCCCTCATCTTGGTCACGCTTAATTGAAAAGCTGTTAATGGTGAAGGGGTGGGGGGCGATAGCTGTAGTGTAAACACGACAGTAATGTGCTTAGCATCAGTCAAACCCTCCTGCTGTTAGTTTCCGCTAATATTTGCGATCTCAGAAATTATATCTACATTACATTAATCTGTTTTATTTATTATGTGTTTATTTTTTTTTTCTGTCGGATTATAAAAAGGGTTTTGCTTATTTTTCCCATGTTCCCATCTCGCCAGAGGATTAGTTACTTCCCAGAATACCGCTGTGTCGTTTTCCCCAAATTGGCAAATATTAACATTCATATTTAATCACCTGTAACCAATGATCTCTCGCATCTGATCGAAGATGCTTTTTAAACTGGTACTCTCAAAACCGCATAGCAAGAAGCAGTATGTTTGGGTTATGTATACATCCATAAATATGCATGTATGGATGTATACATGCACAGACAGTGGAATGTATCATAGCTCAAGTCTCCTCTATGGCCTGCAGGTCCGCTTGAGCAGTCTTCAATAATTGATAAAGGTGTCAGTGCTGGAGTCCCCCCCCCCCCCCCAAGTAATTTTTTACAGTTTTTGTTAATATAATTTTTTTTAATAATCTAACGACACAGACGGATCGCCCCTCTGGCTGCAAAAGTGTTTGGCTGTGAAAACGTTACGCTCACAAATCATGTTTGACTCCCTCCTCTCCTAATTTGAATAGCGTTGATGGGTAATCGCTTGAGCAAATCCCTTAATCTGCAAATGAATCAAAGGCTCTTGGGGGGGGGGGGGGGGGGGGGGTGGGGGGGGGGGGGGACACATTGACGTGGAGAAGGCGGGGTCCCCCCAGCAGAGCGTCAGCGGGCACCCCTTCTGCGCCATCAATCCCGTCTCCCAGCTCCGCCTCCTCCGCGCGGCTAAAACAAAGAGGACAAAGGAGGGAGCCCAAACTGGCCATCCCATCAAACGTACCAAACACAGGATCTAATACTGCTCATAATGATAATACAAGTTGAGTATCCCTTATCCAAAACGCCTGGGACCAGAAGTGGATTTTCGGACCAAGAATGAGCTGTCATTCATCGATTTGTTTCACTAATAAAAACACCAGTGATTTTGGGTCACAGACTCTCCTCTTGCACCCCGATAGTCCAGGTCTGTTGCAGTGCTGAATAATGTCTACGCTACACTGCTCAGATCCAGGTCTGCAGGTATTTGCCTCAGTCATTCACTACTCCACCTGATTTCGCCTATCAGCTCCCTTCCCAAATTAAGGCAGAAACTCCCAAGGCCCAGGAAGTGAGACAATTCTTCAAATCACATAGCATAGTATGTGGACACAACTCATACCTGCAGACATTACGGCTCTCAGGACCTGGAGTTGGGCATCCCTGTAAGTGAATGATGGACCTAGACAGGCTGTCATTGTTGCGTGTTCTTACTTTCTCTTTATGTTCTAGCAATGCTGTCAGAGAGGGACTTCTTCTGCCATTGCAGTATGTACGTTCACTGAATTCCTATGATAAATCACAATAAACTTGTAACCTGCTGCTATCAGAGCAAAACAAAAATAACATCACAGGAAGTTCAGCACTTTCAATTCTGACCAGAACTCTGCAGTGAGTCCAGGGAAGGGCCATGGAGTGAAAATGCTCCCTTGTGGCTTTCGTTTTCTGGCTCTCTGAAGACCGAGTTATGGATTTTGAAAGGAAAATATATATATATATATTAAAAAAAGTTGCAGGGCGTTCTGGAGCGAGCGATAACATTCTGCACGGCGGTGCCTCGATTCTCCTCCCGCTTCCTGCCTTTTCAGTCTTTTTTTTCCCAATGTCTGTATCTCCTGTACGGATCCCTCGGGGTTTTCCGGGGAGAAACGTCAGCTAGCAATCCCTTTTGCCAATGAAAAACTGCTGTGCCAGTGTTGGAAGATATCACTAGAGCAGTTCTATCAGTGTCAACACTGGAGTGCGGTCTGAATGAGGGAGAACCGCTCAGCATCGTGGGACTGCGGGGAATAACGGGTCCTCGGGTTTCTGCTGCTTCACTTCTGTTTGTCTCAGTCAATATTTGAAGAGTTAGAAGCCAAACGTCTCTTCTCTTGCTGGTCTGAAACAGGTTTCCTTTAAAGACACCCTTGAGGGTAACATGAATCCTTTGAACATGGTTTCGTACTGTTTGTTTATTTGTTTATGGGTATGTATGTGTGTATATATGTGTGTGGGTATGTGAGAGAGAGCGCATTTGAGATACTGTGTGCATGTGTGTGTGTTTATTTGTGCGAATATTTGAGGAAGTGAAGTTTATCCATAATGAACTAATGAACTGTATGCCATCATGTTGTCTTTAAAATATGCATGTTTTGAATCCTATAATTTTCTGTTTCTTTCCGCAGGTATTTGGTTCTAGAACATGTGTCCGGGGGAGAACTTTTTGACTACCTCGTAAAAAAGGGGCGCTTAACACCGAAGGAAGCTCGAAAGTTCTTTCGACAGATAATCTCTGCGCTGGACTTCTGCCACAGCCACTCAATATGGTAGGATGAGTTTCATACCCCACCCCCTCGTGCCCCATACCTTTTTAAATAAATGTATATTTTTTATTATAATACTTTTATACTAAAACTGCCATAAATAAAGAATAGACTGTCCAGGGCAGAGTTGCAAAGTTTATTTTTATACAATATCTGTGTAGGCAGTAAGATGTTTATAGATATGTTTCAGATTGGCTGCCTTGCTTCAGCGAGTGAGACTGCTGTGTCCCAAACCTAGGATTGAAACCTGCGACCTCCCGGCTATGAGACAGATTCCGCAATTTTTACAACACATTGCTGATCCACAATGCTTGTGTCAAGCCTCGATTTCCACCTGGAGCAGAATTAGTTCTGTTTCTCTCTGGCGCTGGCTGTGAAAGTTGTCTGGTATCGGAGAGCCTACCCCTCGGCCCTGAGCATTCTGTCCGTGTAATGGCGAGGGGGAACTTGATGGAAAACCGAACGTAAACATTTCCCATCTGCTGTCTCTGCTAAAATATTCACACCCCAGGGCTTTCAATTACCACCGTATCAAAAAAAAATCAGGATGAAGTTTCTCTAAAGAGGAAGTGTCTCTCTTCCCCTCTCTCCCAAATTTCTGTTCGCTCTAAACTCAGTCAGTGCTATCCTCTCCCTCCCCCGTAGCTCAGACCTCTCTTTGTAGAGAGAGTTATTATTTTAGAATTCTTCTTCAAAGCAATCTGGTGTATATTTTAATTTGCAGCACTTAGAACCTTCAGTTCTAAGTACCCCATTTCTGATGTTCTGGATATTTTTTCGGGTCGGTATAGTGGTAAGGAAAACACATTTACATCTTGAAGTGTTTTGGCTCAAAGCTCAGGTTGATGTTCTTTTTTTGTCTAATTGTAAGGTGCCCAAATTGAATTTCCTTACTCTGGGTGGTTGCTGGGTTGAATCCCATGCCAGTGCTGCCGTTTTGACCTGTAATAATGTGCCTCGGCTGAAACTCTTCATCACAGAACATTGTTGGTTCAAATCCCAAACCAGCACTACCATTTTGACCTGTGGAGTGGTGGTTGTTACATTACATATGTTTTTCAACAGCATATCTCATAGCTGAAATCACATAGAAAATGTGAAGATACATGTTAGTGAAAGGAAGAGCATTTGGTGGTAAAATTCCCCCAACAATGATCTTCCACGTGCTGTGTCAGATGATCTTGCATGTACCCCTTTAAATGTGACGTAGCTATTCTGTTTTTAAAGTTGCTAAGAAAATTAGGGAACTTTACTTTTCCAAATTGTTTCATGAACTCCTACATCACCACTCACATTTCTGATTAAAATCAGGACGTATGTTCGGCGGGATTTGGGCCCTTGAGAAGAATCTCTTCATTACAGAGCACAGCTGGTGTGAGTCCCAGGCAGGTCTGCTCAACTTGGATTAACTCAGTGTGGAACTTTGCTGGTTCAAATCTCAAGTTACCTCTGTGGTTTTGAACCTTTTTTTGAAGGAGCTCAACCTGAAACTCTTTAGAAGATGTGCAGTCACTGAAGTAAACATGATAGGAAAATCAAAACAAGAGACAATGTAACTTTGGGCAGAAAGGAGACACCATGCTTGTTTTTTCAATTTTTTTTGGTTTCTGGGTGCACCTTTGGCTACCATCAGCTTTTCAGAAGATTGTAAAATCAATGAATGTTCACCCCTCGCAATTCAAAGGTGGCTACTTGGTTTACTTAGATCTGGAACACCTGCCATTGCTTTTCCCCACTACTGCTCATGGATTAGATGTGGGAATTATTTTTTTGCAATTTATAATCTGTATATACTGCAGTTTTAATGGATTACATAAAAGGTGGTCTGTGAATCACTTTTTGCTCTGTGATTCAATAAAAAATTGAGTAGAACCGTGAGCAGCAGCAGACAAAAATGTGTGTTAACACGTTATCTGCCAGAGAGTTCCAGAACATTGACCTACACAGTGCCAAGACAACATGGCTGCCAACATTCCAAATGTTCAGAATAGTCCTTCCAAATGACGTCCCATATAGCGATTGTCTGTTTGGCAGAAAATGGCAGTGCAGTAGAACCAGGGGTGGGGTGGAAACTAGGGAGTGTCCCCTTCCATTCTGGTGTGTCTTTTGGGGGAGGGGTGAGCATGGATGCTGGGAAATTCGGAAATCCTGTTTTAACAAGCCTGCTTCACCGACACATGAATGAGCTGTGGACTGCAGGTGGCCATTTAAACAACTCACTGAGCAAATCCCTTGGAGACAATCTTAGCTGCTCAGGCACGATTTAGCACGTTAGCACGTTAGATTGTCGGGTCTTCACCATTCCCCACTTTTTCCTGTCATCTACCAGGAAGTACCACCATTATCTATTTCTTTGACAGTTGAAGCTTTATCGGCGATGCCATTTCAATGAAAGATTCTCTTAAACACAATATGCACTTCCCTAAAAAAATGGACTTGGCTAATGTGCCATTGCACGGCACATATGCCTCACTGAAAGATGTGATGCAGCAAGACGTGATCTGCTGCCTGTTACGGTCCGTATCTCCTTAAAAACTAAATTCAGCCAACGCGCTGTCACTCACAACATGCTCCTCCCCTTCAAAAGAATGCGATTCAGTCAACACCCCACAGGTTTATCAGTCTTAGGGGGATACCAGTGTTGTTCTCTATATCTGGTGTAGAGTATTTGTTATTTGCTGGTGGATGTGATGTGTGGGTGTTTGTAGCAGGTGGAGTCAGTCGCTGAGGAATGATCTTCAGTTTGCTTAAACAGGCCCGGCCTTAGCCTCCACGCTGTTGAGAACAGGGTCTCTGTTGGCAGGTTGGTTGGGAGGGGTAACCGCCCCTCTACCCGCCCCCCACCCCCCACGCCTTGCACCCCCTGCATGGCAGGTTGTTAGGGGTAACTCTGTGCTGGACCCCAGGGGAAATCTGAGAGTCCCCTCAGGCCAGATTCGGGGTGGGTGGCAGACATTTCGGCTCAGAGTGCTGCAGGCTCAGTTGCGGGCCCCCCACTGCTCTGCTCATAATGCCACGGAAACAACACATTTATGACTACCCGGCGCTGGATTTGTTTTCATTCCTGTCAAGTTTCTGTGTGTGTGAGTGTTTGTGTGTGTGTGTCAATGTATGTTCTTATTTGTTTTCAGTATTTGTGTGTGTCTGTGTGCGTGTGTGTGAGTGTGTGTGTGTATCATTCTCCCAAGTCATCCCTGACAAATGAAAGAGACCTGCCCACCTGAAGGCGAAATGTTATTAGACTCTGTGGATAACAGATAATGCCAATTAAGAGACATCGGCTGTGCTGACACTGTGTGCCCCCCCTCCCCCCCCCCCCCCCTCCATGCACACACACACACACACACACACACACACACACACACACACACGTGCACATATACAGAAATAGCAGACAGATCCAATTTGAATATTGATGGTGGGGGGAGCCGAGGGCTGCTAATGTCAATGCATGACTGCACCCACTTGTCCAGCAATCAGACACAGAGACACAGACACCAGCTTGCCTCTGAGTAACTAATGAGAACAATACATTTCCCATTTCCCCCGGTCCCAATAATCCATTATGGGCCGGTCTCCATGGCGATACGTGGCTCTCCGTTCCTTTTCCTCCGTTACGTGCATCTTGTTTGGAGCGTGTCTGTGCTGTGAGACCCACTCTGACTCTGGAAGTTCTCCTGGCCAGCAGGTCTTTCCTCCCAGGCCAATCACAAACGACAAGAGGAGACAGCAGAGCCGTAATGGCGGCTCAGTGCTGGAGCCGGAATGGAGCTTTTCCCGCTAACCGTTTGCTTTGTTTTGCCTGTCTCTTTTTGGGGTTCGGGGATGGACAGAGAAAAAGGAAAGGTATTTGTTTTAAAATTGGGGCTGCTCCCCCCTTTCTCCCCTAAAAATCCCCCCCACCCAAATTACAGTTACGTTGGACTTTACTGGCCCCTGTAAACCTTACACACAAGCTACACACAAAGTGTCCTCCACTGACTCAGTATCTGTGTGAGATCAGCGGTTGCAGAACAGGGTGAGAAGGAGCAGGAGCATGACGCCATGTGTCTCAGAGGGAACGTCCTCTTATGTACACTCTCCTTAATTCACGGAGGAAGTTGCAGCGCTGAGCAACAGAGCACACGAAACGGGTACTCCAGTCTGGGAGAAAATTAGGGGTGAAATTTTTTGCAAAAAAAATAAAAAAGAGAAAAAAAATGCTAGTAGTTGTTGTTATGTAGAGTTATTCTGCGTTAAATTGACTGACAGGGTGACAGACAGGTAGACAGGCAGGTGGATGCACTGGCATGTAAATGGGGAAAATGAGCGGTCAAATTAACCAACACTTCCCCCCCCCCACAAAGTGCACACACCCCACCTCCCACTATGCACTGTGTGTGCTACACACTTCTACAGAATACCCAGCTGATGCCAATATCCCATGCTAATTCACAGCCTGTGGCTAGTCTTTAGCATTCGGTTTACAGCTCTAAGCCCTTTCCTTTTCAGTCCCTGTTTGTGTGTGTGTGTGTATGTGTACGTGGGGTGGGGGCAGAAATGGCGAAGAAGAAAAAGAAGGATGACAAAAATATATATGAAGGATCTCCATACAATAGTGGCGTGCTAAAAATAATAATAAAATAAAATAAGTAATAAAAGGAGGTGTTGGCCACCAAGGTTTCATTGACTGGTTTATGTTTTGAAAACGATAAATGCAGAATGTGTCATACAGTCTAATGTGGAATGGGGTTCAAATCGGTGGCATTAATTTTATATAGTAAACAACATGTGACGTACAAGTTTTAGTCATATGGTGTTTTAAATAAACTTTGTCACAGATTTGTCAGAGAGCGTAAAGATGTTGACATCACGCAGCCGATGCTGCAAAGTTTTATATTCATGTATCAAACTGAAAAATGAAAAAGATATGATATATGTGTGTGCGCTTGGCCACCGGAACGAAAATCATGTTTTGAGCGCGCTCATCTATCCTGGGTCCCAGAAAGGGCCCTGATTGACACAGGGGATTTTATGAGACATGAAGGCTGTCAGTGAAACGAGCTCCGAGTTTCTGAGTAACCTCTCCTGACGGAACCGCAGGAAACTTGAGCGTTTGAGATGCCGGCGCTGGACTGTCTTCGCTTCTTTGTTTGTCGCGTTTGTGTGGAGCTAACTTTACCTCCCTGACTGTCCTCTCTCATCCTGCCATCTCTCTCTTCTCTCTCTCTCAGTTGCTCCTTGTCTCTCTGTCTCCCTTTCCTTTGAGACTCCAGAGCTGGACTTTTTTTTTTATTTTTTACAGAGAATTTTATTTTATTTTTACCCCTATTCTCCCTCTCCCCCTCCAGACCTGCTTTAGAAAGTCTTTTGAAATACTTTAACTCTTTCACCACTGGTAAAATTCCTGCTTGTTACAGACAGTTTTATAAATAAACATTAATTGTCCCCAATATTCATAGCAAAGGTCGTTTGAAAACAGGAACAGCGTTTTAAAACCCATGTCTGTCCCCTTCCTTTCATTATGTACAGTAAAATTAAATAGTTAAAAATTGCTAAATAGTATTGTAGGACATAAAGTATTAGGTGGTATTCGGCATGTTAACTGATTTGAAAGGAATCCTTTAGTCGTTACATTGAGTTCTTTAAACATCTAGTTCATTTGCTTCTCACCATACCCTCCTCACACACAAGTACAAACCAGGAAAAAAGAATAAACTCACACAATAAACAGACTGAAAGATTTTTCTTTGATTTAGTGTGCATAATTGTGGAACTCCAGATGGACTGAGGGCTCAGATTCTGAATCTGTTTTTGCTTTATTTATTATTTTTTTTAAACTTTGCTTAAGCCGGGTGTTCCAACTGAGAGCTCAGCTAGCATTTGCATTTGCATTTGCAGTAACAATCAAGGGAATCATACATTTGCTAAGCACTAACTGATGAGCCCTTTTTTTGCCCTTCTCTCTTTTCTCCTCCCTTCTTGTTTTTTGTTTTTCTTTCTCCCTCCCTCTCTCTCTGTCTATTTCTCTCTCTCTCTCTATTTCTGTCTCTCGATCTATCTGTCTCTCTCTCTCTCTCTCTCTCGCTCTCTCTCTCCACCCCCTGCACTCCCGCACAAAGGCCATGTTTACATGCGATCATCATTTTAGCCGGATGAAAGTGGCTGAAAATTATGGCTCATTTTGTTTTCTCTGCTTTTTCTCCAAAGTGCTTGTTAAAGGGTTTTTTTTCCCTGCGGGGGAGGGGGGGGGTAGGTTGGGTGGGAAGGGAGTGAGTGAGTGCCAAGGGGTGGGTTTGGGGGGGTTGAGAAAAAGCGTAGGCAGGAACAGTGTATTGGTGGGGGGGGGGGGGGGGGACTGGTGACTGAACGCTAGTTTGGCGTTCTCCAGTCCCATTCCTACAGCTTCTCACAGCACAAACTCGCAAACACATCCACCATTAATTATGACACCCAATTAAACTCCAACATTGGGGTTTTTTTTTCTCTTCAGAAGTACAACTCAGCCATCAGTGAAATCTAAAAAAAAACAACAAAGTTAACAAAAAGCCAAGCTGGTAATAACAATAATAAAAAAAGATTTAAACACTTTTGCATTTATTTGAATGTCACCATTATGGATAATTGTTATGTGATCCCTGGCTGTCACTGTATTTCTGTTTTTCCTCTATCTCTCTTGCACAGTGAAACTTGGGAGCGACCCTCTCAGGGGCAATGCTGTGGCCAGTTTTGGGGCACCCCAGCCCCCCCAATCCGGGGGTCAGTAGTCATAGTCAGCGCTAACTGATCTAAGGTTTACTGTGGAACCATACCCTTCTCACACACAAATACAAATCAGACAAGAGAATTAGTTACACAATGAACAAATGCTGCAAGATTTGCAGTAACGACCACGGGAATCATACGTTTGACCTGCTACTTGCATCAAGCAGCGTGCAGTAGCTGGAGTTGTTGTCCAGAAGTGCAGCACTGTTTGTTCTGTATCATAACTGCTGCGCAAGCGGAAAAACCGTACCGTCTGATGGCTGCGGTGCGATGGGACTGTGTGCCCATCGTGCCAAATATTCCCAGGGAATTAAAAAAAATATGACAAAAAGCGAACAATATATATATCTAGTGAAGGCTACTGCTTATCATTCTCAGAGCAAGAATTGCATAAGAGTGCCAAAGAGCTGCATTAAAAATTGAAATAGTTGAGCTAAAAACATTTTCCGATCATGCTAATGGAACGTCCATCAAGCAATCAACCCCACCGGCTAATGAATGTTAGCTAGCCTGATTGTACCAACTCGCAATTAGCTTTGTGAATTGACCACTGAAGGAGGGATAATGGATCGTTTTTTGGGTGCTTGTTCTGGGACTCAGTTGGGTCGAGGGGATGCTAAAGGTTCGAGAGGAAAAAGCCAACGAGGGATGAAGAGCAGTAAGAAAATGCATCACGGTATTTAACGGGCTGTATACGGCACTATACCATCTCATCTGATGTTGAAGTTGAGCCCACTCCAGCTAACCGAACGGCCGGCCATTTTAACTCCCGGGGGAGAGTGGTGATGACTGCATCTCTGAAGAGGAGTGAGTGCCAGAAGCATGGGCAAAATGACACTTCATGCTCACTGATGGATGTTAAGAGCTTTCCGAGTCCATTGTACTTTAATTAACTGGAACAGGAAGTAAGAGAAATCTTCAGTTCATGTTGTGGACGTTGCACGTGGTCTGCTATCAAACAGGCAAGAGGGAGTCAGCCCTGAGAAGGAGTGAAGTCTTTGACCTCAGAACGAGTGCCGCCGGTATCACGCGAAGCACGCGAAGCACATGAAGCACACAAAGCGTAGGGAGATCACATTGCAGCCCAGACCACATGTATTTATTCATTTTTCTCCGTGTTTTGATATCCAGGCCTTGGGAAAAGAAAAAAATCATCATTCCTCACATGGATGTAAAAAGAAAAAAATGACCTCAATTCAGGCATAACTCACATTTTTTTTTTTTAGATGAATAATGTTTCTTAACAATTTTCGATATAAACTCACAGCCTCAAATCGTGAGGAAAATGCAAAGCAGGATGGGTAAAGATTCAGTAATAAGTCTGAATGCTGTCCCATGGTGAATTATGTAGAGATGGAGGGCATCGGCGAACGTTTATTTCTGTTAATATATTGCCATGGCACAAGAGCAGTCCTACCTCCTCAATCTGCGTGCCAAGATTCAGCGAAGGGACAGGCTCCATCTGGACTCCATCTCTCAGCCTCTGCAAGAGCACCTGGGTAACTTTGTTGAGTGTGAGGCTGTCTGCGACCTGATTGGTGGCGGTGGATATCTGATGGTGGATCTGATTGGTGGATGATTTCTGATGGTGGATGTGATTGGCGGATGATTTCTGACAGTGGATCTGATTGGCTCAGGAAGTTTACTATCCCTCTGTCATGAGGCTATGGGCTGTCAGTTTATTGGCTAAGTGGATCCTCCGAACATTGGAATCAGAGAGGCTTATGGGAATGAATCTGACGAGTGACACAGGGATAACGTGACTGTTCTAAGGCGCTGGAGCGCCCGCTCTGCCCCATGGTCCATTGAGCAGCAGCCGGAATAGACGCGACACGGGGAGAACGAGATCCTAACAGACAGGGAATCCTGTTTAAGCAAGATTAAAGCGCCAGGACAATTCCGATGTGTCACCGGGGCTGTTAATGACCTATAATTGATGCTTCAGTCCTGACAGCTAATAAACCCGCCTGTCTGTAATTTGTCCCCGTCATGATGTTAAGGAACCGGCCTCTCAAGGCTTTCCTTATTGCGGTTTCCTCAGGTCAGCCATCAAATATTTTTGCGTGATGATTGATCCACCGACCGATCGACCTTGCCCCCTGCTGGGTTTGTGAATTGTTATTCACAAGAGAAATGTGGGTGATTCTCACCCAGCGTGCACTTCTGGAATATTCCATATAGCTGTGAAATAACATGATGACATTAGGAACAGTCCAAGGCTGTTCCTTTGATGATCCTTATGACATTCAATGGACATCCTATGCAAATTTGTGTGGGTGGGAATGTTTTCCGTCACCTTCCTGGAATGGTCGGAGAAGTCAACATTTTTTTACTGTCAATCACAGGATCTGTGTTGATAAATGGTGTGTCCAATAAAGCTAAAACTAATTTACCTGCTTAAAATGTGTACCCTTACTTTCTAAGAGGGTTCTGAAAAATCTGCCAGCTGGCTACACCATCCCTGTGGCTTCACCTGTCCCCAGGTGCTGTTTCTCACCTCCTGGTCAACCACGTCCGCCGTAGTCCAGAAAAACATTTTTTTTGCTTGTCAAGCAGTGGGCTGGCTGGGATCAAAGGAAAGTGAAGTTTCCTGTGACACTCGCTCCTCCGCAAGGTGAAAGTGCTACACCGCAGATCAGAGGAAATGACACGCGTGCGAGGCGCCCAGACTTCCTGCGAGGCCCCTGCTTGAGCCAGACGAGGCAGACAGAGACGGATTTTATCCTGCGTTCCATCGTCTCCGCGGTAGCGCAGTTTGACTCCATAAAAGGCTAATTTATAATCCGCAGGTGACTGAGGTATAAATATTACGAAAACAAGTCGACTCACCCGAGCCTCCCGAGATCAAACGTTGGGGGGAGGGGGGATGTGGGCTGTCACAGCAGGAGGGGGTGTCTGACTTTCGTTTCAGGGTGTGTGTACTGGGGTTGTGGGGGGGGGGGGAAAGGGGGGGCGCTTCATTTTTCGGGGACCCCCCGGGATGCCCGTATCAAAGGGAGAGGGAGTAAGAAGGAGTAAAGGAGCCCACAGTGCTGATTTAGGTGTCGCATTAATAACACATGCGTTTCGATCGCGTACGTGATGTCTGGTGCGCGGCGGGGCTGGGGCCTACCTGCAGGTAACGTGCCTGTCTGCGTGAATGGGGGGCGGCGGTGGCGCGTGGGGGGGCAGGTTGATGGGGAGGCAGAGCAGCGGGGTGTACCCCCAGAAAAAAAAAAAACAGCCATTATGCAGGTTGGAAGAGAGAAAAGGTAAAGGGGCGTACGGGAGGAATCGTTATCATGTTGTAATGATTTTCCGTTCGCACTAACCACTTTGCCTGTGACAATGCAGCCGGCCCCACTATTGACTCAGAGGCCCCGATAGTGCATGTGCAAGGTGACATTTTTTAATATATTGAATTGCAGATCTGACATTTATTCACAATTGCCTTTTATTTAACCCCTCTGTCTTGCTCTATCACACCCAAACTCTTTTCTTGTCTCTCTCTTTCTCTCTCGCATACACATGACCTCTCACTCTCAATTTATTTTGCACTCCCCCTTTCTCTGTTTCTCTCTCTCTTTCTCACACATGTATACACACACTCATTATCTCTCTCTTGCTTTTCTCTCAGACTCTCTCTCTCCCTTCACGTTTTCTCTGTCTCTACCCTCGATCTGAATCTGTTATCTACATCCGTTTTTTTCTCTATTTATTTGTCACTCTCCCTTTCATTTCCCATGTTTCCATGTGTCTTTCAAATTCAGATCCAATGTAAGTTATTGGCATGCTAAGAGAATCTTGCGTCGCTAATGCAGTGAGGAACCAAGAATGAAGACAATTCATATGAACAACGTTATTGTAGGCTGCTTGGTACAGTCACGGCTTGCTGATCCAGCTTATTGCATGCACCTTTGTAAGTTGCTCTGGGTAAGAGCATTTGCTAAATGGCTAAATGTAATGTAAATGTAAGCTCTCTCCACCCCCGTCCCACACACACACAGACGCTCTTTGACTCTCTGTTTGACTCACCGCCTCTTTGTCTCCGCAGCCACAGAGACCTGAAGCCAGAGAACCTGTTGTTAGACGAGAAGAACAACATCAGGATAGCAGATTTTGGCATGGCGTCTCTGCAAGTGGGGGACAGTCTCCTGGAGACGAGCTGCGGGTGAGTTTGGCGGGTCCACCGCGCCGACCGTTCGCCTGAGACGAGTACCTCTCCAAACTCTGTGTAGTGGCTAAATGTTCCTTCGTATTTTCCTATGTTCCTTAGCCACTGTTGAAGCAACTGCTTGATTACACTAGTTCAGTCGCGTGTGTCGAAATGAACTTTCCTAAATATTTAGGACGGGGAGAAGATGATTTATTGGAAAATGTAAAAATAATGGAAAATGAAATGCTTAGCTGAAAATATTAACAAATTCAAGATGATTAAATTCAAAATTTACAGGGTTTTCCTGCAGTCTCAATAAGCACATATATACACATACATTCCCACGGTTCACAGTCAAACCAGCAGTCATCTGAGGTCTGGGCAGCTCACACCTTTGTACCTGCTTTTAATTAACAGTACAAAATAATCTAACATAAACATAACCATATTTACACTATAAAGTAAATAGAAATAAAATAATATATAATGGCTATTCATCCCCAGGCTCTGAGGACGACTCTGTTACCTTGTCGGAAAATAAAGTTTAACTTCTTATTCATCATCTGCAAATGTGTGCTCCATCCACACACTGTGTCACATGACTTCACTAATTAGCTTCACCTCCAGGACAAAGCAGGTAGATTAGGCAGTATCAGGTGAGGTGCAGGTGGTGGAAATACCTGCAGATAGTGAAAGCCCCAGAACTAGTCGCTGAACAGTTGTGCTATGAACCCTGGGAAATCCAGTATTTCCAGCCAAACATGTTTGTAACAAACATGAATAAATGGAAAAATTAGACAAACTAACCATAGCAACTGTAGCAAGATGACAAGGATATTGCCCAGTCTACAGAGCATGCAGAGTGTTTGTCCGTACGCAGTCAGCTGACTCACTGTGCTGTGTGGCGTCTATGTGTCATAGCACATTAGGTCAAAGGTCAGCAAGGCCACGCAAAGCCAAGGACAGTACAAAAACCTTGTTTGGACATATTTACTGAATACAAATGATTTCCGATCATTTTAAAGCAAAAAAAATCAACAATTTAAAAAAATCAGCAGCAATCTGAAGGATTTTTTTACAGGTGTCTAAATGGTTAAAGTGCTTAAAATGATTATTTGCCCCAAGCGTGCCAAACTGCGGACCAGAGGAAGGTCATTGGGCGACGCTGCTGTCATGTCAGCTGGTGTGTATTTGCACAAGAGCACTTGGACTACATCGCGCTTCGATTCCGGCGATTTGAGGAAGTCACAGGGCTGTCTGCGGCATCTGTGCGGGATTAAACCTGTCACTAGGGGAGCGGAGATTAGCTCGCTTTTCTGTAACGACTTTCCAGATAAAATATTTGTTCTGCAGCCATCTGAAGTCTGCGCCAGGAAGTGCTCTGTAGCGAGTGGGAGCCATGGAGCCTTATGAGGCAGATCACAGAGCCTGGAAATCGAAAATAGCAAAAAAAAATGTTTTAATGTTTCAGAGTTATTATTTGTAAAGGATTCTGATTTGTGGACCCAGATAAGCCGGGTGGGGTGTGAGGTAATGGCATTCACTTTGTGCAGGATCAAATCCAGGATAATAACTAAAGATATGAGCAGGATATGCATAGCAGTATGTGGGGCTGACTGGCTAAGTTACCGTTGTTGCATATCTTTAAACTGGTAATACTGTAATGTGCTATATTTATTTTAGGTGGGATCAATTTCCTCACATCTCATGTCCAGCAGTGGAACTTAATTAAGGCACCTCACCTTCATGGTGCAAACTCCAGAGACCCCCTTCAGTCATCCTAATTAGCACTAACCTGGAGCTTCCTGATGCTATCTCTCCTAACACAGTTTCTAATAGTCCCCGTGCGATCTGGCAGGGTAGAGGCAAGCAAGAAGACTGCTGCCCCATGTAGACATATCTAAACCTGGGGGTGGGAGTGGAGCTGGGGGAGGGGCGGGGGGGTTATGGGTTAGAGCTGCTCTGGATGTAGTGAGTGAGAGGCTGTTAGCCTCAGGGTAAGCTGCTGGCTTTAAATGTAAGCAGCAGTGTAGTATAATGGTTATGGAGATGATACAGTATAGTATAAAGGTTAGGAAACTGGTACAGTGTAGTATAATGGTTAGGGAGCTGGTACAGTGTAGTATAATGGTTAGGGAGCTGGTACAGTGTAGTGTAATGGTTAGGGAGCTGGTACAGTGTAGTGTAAAGGTTTGGGAGCTGGTCCAGTGTAGTATAATGGTTAAGGAGCTGTTGTGGTGGAGTGGTATTATTGTTACAAATCTGATACAGCATAATATTGGTGAACTGAGCTTGCAACTCAGAGGTTTTCGTTTTGATTTCCAGGTAGGGCATTACCCTGGCGCAAAGGCGCCTTGCCTGAATCGCTTCAGTAAATATTGAGCTGTATAAATGAACAGTGTGCAAAAACGTTAGCTGTGTAACTCACTGTGGTTAACAGGGCCTGCTAAATGACTGAATGTTAATCTACACAGTGCAGCAGCAGGCACTGAGTTTGTGTGGACAATGGGCCAAATGTGAGCCCTGGTCTGACAGGGGTCCCATTCATCTTTGATGTGGGAGTAACCCCTTCCCCCCTCTCTCTCTCTCTCTCTCTCGCTCTCACACACACACACACACACACACACACACACACAGGTAGGCGTGTGTCCTGGCTGTCGGTGTCTCAGAGGCAATAAAGTGGGCGGTGTGGTGTCTCATTATTCACACAGAGCCGAGGGCAATGGCCACTTCAGAGCAAACGAGTGGGGGCGAGGGAGGGAACGGAGGGGGGTGTGGGGGGTGGGGTGGACAGTAAACCTTGGACCGCGCCACGCACTATTACCCTTCTGCATGGGCATTAGACTCAAAAATCAACCTGCAGCGTCCGGCTGTGCTATACACACTCTCTCTCTCTCTTTCTCTCTCCAAATGTGATTGGTCACGGCCGGGGGTCAGGTGTTTACCCCTGTGGTCCTGATGCTGAGGAGGGGTTGGTAAGGGAGGAGGGTCACCGGTTACTAGGGGAGGGATGAAGAAGCAGCTTTTTATGTTTGTTGCATTGAGCATAATTTTGTGTGTTAGTTTTTTTTTTCTTTCATAAATCCAATCCCTCTCCTCTAACAGAGTCCGTAGTCCTGCTATGCCCATACATTGCCCTGCATTTTAAAAATCTTATCCAAAACAGACAGCTTATATCTGTACACCCTGATCACGTGTACCTCTGGATATTCACTTTAGCAATTCAGGTCTGATGAACTTGCTGAAATGTACAACAACAATGTGTTGTTGGGGAATCAAACCTGCAACCTCTCAGCCCTATTCAGCCTTCATCATGAGTGCAGTATGGGGTAAGAGTGATGGCTGCCATAAATGAATTGTCCCAGGTGAGGTTTGCGCCCTGGGGGCAAGGTGCGCCAGGTGAGGGGCGCCCTGTTATCTCCCCAATGGAGAGGCAGCTGGCTGGCACTGCCCTGGGTGACAGCAGCAGCAGGTGGATCTTATCCTGAGAGCCGGCAGAGGGATGAGGTGCAACCAGGCAGATTACCAACTGTAAATCTCTCCCGCTATCTCTGGGTGATAGGTTTGGAGTGTGGGGGGGTGGGGGGGGGGCGCGGTGAGGGAGGGGTGCTGCGGTAGGTGGCTCTGTCTTCAAGCACAGTGTGACATTCTGAGATAAGTGGGGAACCGAGCTTTGCCTGATAAGCGGGCAGATCTCTGGACGCCCTCGGCTGGCTCAGTGCATGAGAAAGGACCCCTCTTTCAGATTTCAAGATTCTGCCCCAACCTTCTAATTATTTGATCATTACTGCGGATCATTTTTTCTGAATCTTTGTGATAATTTTTTTTGATATTGATAAATTTGATGTATTATTTTTTTCTTATATATAATTTTTTGATATACTTTTTTTTTTCTACGAACATTGGTACTATAGCACAGTGACACAGTAACAGAGCACCCCATTATGGAGAAACATTTGATAAAACCATGCATGATGGCTGGAAACCTGGTTGCTGTATCTGTGACTCTATTTATCTGTGACTGTATCAAGAGGGATCCGTGTTGATGTGTATCTAGCTGATTAGCTGATTTAGCCTGGGGTATTTAGCTGAAAGCAAAACACACACACACACACACACACACACACACTCATCGCAAACAAAGAGCATTGCACCTGTGACTTGGCCCAAGTGTGTTTCTCTTTCGTTTATGGAGCATGGAGAGAGGCAAGGAAGGACAGACACTGCCGAAGTGCATGCTGGGAAGAGGGAGGTAGTATGTGTTACAATACATACACTACCTACAATACACACACCGCTAACCCCCCCCCCCCCCACACCCACCCCTCCCCAGGACAGAGTTTTCAAATACTGTGTCCAGAGTGCATATAAGGTGACCAGGCCAGAGTCATTCCCTCCTTCCCTAAGTGCAGTTGTGTGCTGTGTCCTGCCATCCCAAATGTGAAACACCTATTCTTATTGCCTTAATTAAGCATGTGTAACACAGTTATGTCATCCCTCATGACTCATGCTTTTAAGAAATGATTCAGAAAAGTGTTATGACATGTCGGCAAAGGTGTTGTGCATTGCTCATAATGTAATGATGTTGAGTGAGTATGACCCTTGTATAGGTTCATACCAGGTCGTCAAATACAGCTCATGAAACAGGGCCATTGTGAGTGCTTTCTGGGAAGGTTTAGCTGTAGGGCAAAACCCTTCTTCTTCATTTAAGATTTTTCAGTGTTTTTATTTTTTTAATTCCCTCAGGAAAACATCCTTTATGAATCACTGCTCATTTGCATCTGACTGTTACTGGCACTAAAATATAACATAAATGTTTGCATTTATAACATAAACGTTTAAAATGGAACATTGTTGGACAGTTCAGCTATGTTTAGATGGGATAAATTCAGAAAAACGGGGGAAAAATAAGGAGAAAATGTTTCGAAATTTAGAAAAGTTTTAATTTTAAAAGTAGTAACTGACCACTGATTTATCACAGATCATTCCCAAAGTTGAGCAGCATTATTCCACAGCATAGACAGAAGTTTTGCAGGCTCACAGTGATGATGTCATAGTCATGAGCCTGACAAATGAGGCTAGATTCTTGTAAAGGGGAGCATTCCTGTGTCCTTGGAGATCCTGCTCTGCCCCTCTCTGTTCCTGCTGCCCTGGTCCTGCCAGCTGTTGTCACAGTGACAACAATGGCACAGAGGTCGCCGTAGTTATTGATCACCCCCCGTGAGTCCAGGCGACCCACCTTTAAGCGCAGATATGACACACTTTAATTAAGGGCATTAATCTCCTGCCCGTCTCCTCTCCAGCTGTGCGACACGCCAGCACCCTGCGGTGTATCGCGGCCAGTGGGCGGCAGCCCAGATCCCCCCCCACCCCCACAGGGACACTCACCCAGCTCCACGAGGTGCTCAACTTGAGGACAACCGGCACGATTTTTCGCTGACACAAATCTTTTGGGTGCAGGGTTTCCCCCACGAGAGAACTCACACACTTGCTTCGGCTCACTCTTGGAAATGTTTTGGTAACTTTCCCACCACCAATGTATCTTATGCTTTACTGTATTTTCATGTGCTTTAGTAATCAAGTTTCTTCACTGGTGTTTACAAGTGGTAGTGGATGTTAGGCTTCTTGTGGATAGTGCGATGGACTTTCAGAAGGGTGCATAATTGCATAAAACAATTTACAAGCATCATTGTCTTTGAAGCTTGTTCTGGCATGAGTCTAGCAAGTTGTAACTACTTAATAAATTCCAACCTACATGTTAGGCACTTTCTATCTATCCAGAAGGCTCTTATCTTTTTTCAACTACACTGTAATTCAGGATCACTAAAATGTTGTCGCAACAGAGAGGAAATTCAAAATTTCTGGATTCACAATGGCCAGTGTCAGCATGTTGAGGTGCCATAATATAACTTGCTTCTCATACAGGAGCAAAAGTTAAAGATGGTTTATTTGCTTCTGTGGCACATTGGTATCTTTGGAGCGCTTTCACATGCTCTGGGGACAGTAAAACCCTGCAGTATTGATATCGCAACACAGAAAAAACTGTTGCTCATGCGGTAGAGCAGAGTCAAACTCCATTCTCAGAGGGCCACGCTGTCTGGAGCATTTTATGGTTTCCTTTATGTCAGCAGTTAATTAGGGCCCGGTGAGGCCTCTTCTTAGCCAATCAGTGACTCCAATTAATCACTTAATTGCTGAAACATCAAAGTACAGCAGACATACAGCTCCCCAGACCTGAACCTCAGCGGCCATGTTGTGTGAATTGTTACGGGGCTGGGGGGGGGGAGGTTCAGGATCTGGTCCTGGGGAGAGCCATGGTTTTATTTTGTTCTTTTGTGAAAATTGTCACGTTATTTGCTAATGATTATGCTGTTTTATTTGCTATGGAGATATTCTTCCTTCCTGTCCCCACTGGGGTAATGCAACAGACAGTATGTCTTTTGTTTATTGCCCCCATTTTTTGTGTAATGCATTTTGAATTGTGACATACTGTTAGTCCATAAATCCATCAGTATGAAATTTTTAATCAATATGGTCAATGAATTGGCATTTGTGGATTTTTTTTTAACAATTTTCTAACCATAGGTGTTTTAGTTTTGCTCCTGGTAATGGACAGAAAAAAAAAAAGAAAAAAAAACTCTAACTGAGGGTATAGGCATTATGACATCAGCGCAGGTCTGGCTGGTTTCTGATTGGCTGAAATTGAGTGGTAATTTTTCTCCATCGTGCTCCTCAGCAGGGAGGTGAGGGGCACTCTGCAATCTTCCGATAATTTTAAATAGATTCCTTCAACCTTTTGGAAGCAGCTTTTTTTTCCGAAGGAACTATGTTTCTTATTAGGCTCCTGTCGATACTCTGGTATTGACCTTGGAAAGCGAGCACGCTGGTCTCACTCTCTCTCTATCTGTGTCTCTCTCTCTCCTTCCCCTCGCTTCGCACGGCGGTACAGAAAACCTGCGCTCGGGCAAACGCCTTCGAGCAATGGGGGCCGTTTGAAGATGCGATGATGCCCTATCACTCCCTGAATTTCTACCCATCATCGATTTACTTTTTTTTCCCCACTTCTTTTTCTCCATCTCTCTCTCTTTCCTGCATCTGATGGGTTTTCAGTGAAATGGGAGGGGAAATGAGCTCTGGAAAATAGCCCGGAGAGGATTTATGTCGCCTGTCTCTTCGCTGCGGGGGTCCCCCCGACAACCACATTTTTTGGGGCGGAGAGCAGATTTGTTATTTTTTCATTTTTGATTTATTTTTTTTTTCATTCCTTCATCAGAGGAGTGCAGTTGGTATCCATTTTGACTAGCTTAATGCCTGGTTTCCCTTAATTTCATTAATTCTGTTTCTGAAAGTTTGCTATTTGTTACTTCAGTACTGTAGATTGATTTGCAAGTGTTTATAAGATTGATTCAGCTTGCAGTTTCTCATTTTTTTTGGGGCTTAGGTATTATTTTTAATGGAGTGTAGTGGCACAAAATTCAGTCTTGCACATTTACTGTAGATGTTTCCGTGGGTTTGAGCCATCAATAAAAATGGCAGCCCCATTTTCCTCTGTAGTTACCTGAGCCACCCAAAACACAAGTATCCAATAGTTTGAACAGTTTTATCATTGTTCCAGTTTGTCATGGCTTAAAATACAGCAGCGGATATAAATGCAGACATTGCAGCTTCCTGTAAAGTTAAAATCCTTTCGCTTTCAGGCTTGCTCATACTAATTTGTTTGCAATGGCAACAATCCGCCATTAGTTGAAATGCACCTTTACTGAAGCAGACACTGTAAATTATGAATTTGGGGAAGACTGGCCTTGTCAAAGACAGCAGATCAAAAAGAAATATAAATGAACTGTATTTTAAAATGTATTGTTTGGATAAATATATGCAGAGAAGGCATGTTATTATTATTATTATTACTGTCATTTAGCTGACGCTTTTATCCAAAGCGACTTACAGTTGATTAGACTAACCAAGGGCCAAGCTCCCCTGGGAGCAATGTGGGGTTAAGGGCCTTGCTCAAGGGCCCAACAGCAATGGTGTTTTTGCTGTGGCTGGACTGGGACTTGAACCACCAACCTCAGGGATCCCAGTCATGTACCTTAGCCACTAGGCTATAGGCTGCCCCTATAGGAAGGTACATGAATTGCAGCTATATTAAACTTTTGTGGGGGACAGTGGAGCTGTAGGCGAAAGGAGAATAAATGCGTAAATGCGCAGACTAGAAGTTGATTAAGTAATGAGGACTGAGACTGAGGTATGAGACGCCATTCACCTGAAAGGTTGTTCTTGATATCGTAATCATCTCTGTGAAATATTCTGTGTGTATTCTACCTGCACTCTTTCTAGCAGTGGACACATTTACTGCTAGCAGTGGACATATGCATTCTCACTAGCAGTGGACGCAAGTTTTCATGATAGCAGCCAACATGCATTCCTGCTAGGAGTGGACACATGCACTCTTGCTAATGGAGGACACATGCACTCTTGCTAATGGAGGACACATGCACTCTTGCTAATGGAGGACACATACACTCTTGCTAATGAAGGACACATGCACTCTTGCTAATGGAGGACACATGCACTCTTGCTAATGGAGGACACATGCACTCTTGGTAATGGAGGACACATGCGCTCTTGCTAATGGAGGACACATGCACTCTTGCTAATGGAGGACACATGCACTCTTGCTAATGAAGGACACATGCACTCTTGCTAATGGAGGACACATACACTCTTGCTAATGGAGGACACATGCAGTCTTGCTAATGGAAGACACATGCACTCTTGCTAATGGAGAAGACATTCACTATTGCTAGTGGTGGGCACATGTGGTCTTGCTAGCAGTGGATGCTAATGCAGGTTCTGCTTGCTCAATGCCTTTCCCAGCCCTCCTCTCTACATCTGAACTGGGGTTTGATTGTCTGCTGCAGTGCGTATCAGGAGAAATGACAGGCAGGGGGGAAGCATGAGGGAGAGAGAGAAATATAGAGAGAGGGGGAGGAAGAGAATGAGAGAGATAGAGAGACAGAGCGGTTGAGCTTGTGTTGGTTTGTGTTTATACTGTATATGGTTATATTTGAATGGACATTATTGAGTACAGTATTATAAAGTCTTTATGTGTGTGTGCATGTGTGTGTACTGTATTTACGTGTGAAGATATACACATAAGTGTTTGTGTTGCTTGTGTAGGTTTTGTGTATGTGTGTGTGTGTGTGTGTGTGTGTGTAAGAGAGCTGGAGATTGTAGAGCATTGTTCAGACCTAATGCAGACGGTGAGCTGTTTATGACTGATGTAGATAGAGTGCCGGTCGTAAAACTGCGCACTCGCCTGCCAAGTCTCGTTCCGTTTCTTCTTTCATGCAAGACGTGAACACAGGAGACTCCGAGCCGGACAAATGAAGAGACTGTTGTAAAACAAACACCTGGAAATTAATTTCACGTTGACGGAGCACAAGTTTTCTCGCCGTTTTGAAAAAGGGAAGTGAGAAGAATTAGAATTCCATACAGGTGTCCCGCCGGGCGCTAAAGATGGTGTTTAAATTCAATTAGGCTCCTCCATCGGTTTGTGTGTTTTGACAGCTCACGGTTTTACCAGTGTAACTCATCCGGGTTTGCATAGATTTACATAATGTGAGATGACACCCGCATTTGGGAGGCCTGTATTTGCACAACGCTGTTGTTTGCCTGATTTTTTTTTTTCCCGCGGCTGATTTTTCTCCATACTCTGACAGCGTATCGCTGATCTCCATCCGTATTCATAAACACGCCTGACGCACTGACACTAATAGGAAGCCCTGTGTACGGCCCCATTAAAGGGGTGCCATTGAAATATTAAAATCCATTATTTCACAATGAGCTTCTGTGGAAACAAGGCACACGGGTGGGGGAAATGTTGTCTGGAAAGTCCCAGAATGCATTGCGGAAATGGGCGTAGAGAGAGTCTGGAAAAACTGATATCGATGTTGTTGAGGCTCCGTGCTCCAAGTCCTGAATCGGGTCAGGGAACCAGCAGGGAAACCCTCGTGTTGCCTGTTTCGGGGATGGTGGTCCCGCTCCGGGGGAAGAAGGGGGCCGTGGGTCATAGCTCCGGCTCGTTAAAAGACTGACCTATTTCGTTTTCCTGTCTGTGTCTCTGCAGGTCTCCTCACTACGCCTGTCCGGAGGTCATCAGGGTGAGTGTGGCAGGGCCAAGCTCCTAACGAGGCCCACCGAGCCTGCCATCTCTGCTTTCTTTCCCCCTCTCCTTCCCCTCTCTCTCTTTCCTCTGCAGCTTCTTCCCGATCCCTCTATCCTTCTCTCGCACTGTCTGTGTTCTAGACTTCTTCTCTTTCTCCTTCTCTCATTTTCTGTCCTGTTGAGCCTCTTCTCTTCATCCCTCACTCTTTTTCACCTTTCACGTGTTCTCTTAATCTTTCACCCTCTTTCCTATTGAGCTTCTTCCCTCCTCTCGTTTTCTTACCTGTCTTCCTCCTTCTCATCATCCCACACTCTTTTTTACTCTATCTTTTTTTTGCACCTTTTTTCACTTGTGTGTCTTTCTTTCCTCCTCTCTGTTCACTTTCCCTCTTTCCCTCATCCAGTCTCTTTATCCTTCTCTCTTTCTCTGTCATGTTCTTTCTTGTTCTCACTCTGTTTCTCAGTTCAGTTCAAACATGCTTAATGGCACAGCAAACATGGCATGTTTTAATGGCAAATGCTTACAAGAACAGAAGCAAGAACAGCACTGTTAATGACAGAAACTTTCTCTCTCCCTCCCTCCCTCCCTCCTTCCCGCCCTCCCTCCCTCTCTTGGCATCCCTCTCTCTCTGACAGGGAGAGAAGTATGACGGGAGGAAAGCTGACGTGTGGAGCTGTGGGGTCATTCTCTTTGCACTTTTAGTGGTGAGTGTCAGCCCGCGCTGTTAGCGCGACCACGGCCCGTCGTCAGGGCAACCCGGCGTGACACGGTGTCACCGGGCCTGTCGCGGCCCCTCAGTGCCTCCTGCCGCTAAAACCGCCAACACGCTGACGCATGCCGATCCTTTGAATGGCCTTCATCTCACCTCCCGCTTCGCCTTTTCACCTTCAGCACTTTTCATAATGTGGACACCCACCGCTTACTCCTATAGGCCTGTACTCTGACTGAGACAACAGGAAGTGACGTGCAGTCAGTGGGTCTCTACATGCTACAGATTTGTACTGTCTTACAATATTCACTGTTTTTTTTTCTTGAAAAACTGGAGGCCTGTTGTGAATGCCTGAAGGCCTGTAGGTTGCTGGAGAAAGATTGGGATAGAGGGAGACAACCTTTAACACCCCCAATGGGTGGGTGGATCTGCCACTCAATCACAAACACAATCAACACTTTTTGCACACTTTCATGTACTTAAAAAATTAAAAAGAACATTTTTCTAGAAGAAGAATGCATCTCAATGCATGAGCCTTGGACTTCTGACAGACCTACAAACCTGGGCTAAACAATTCACAGTAATTTTAAGATATGACTTAGAAGAACTTTCAATTAATCAAATGAGACATAAGAATACATAATGCTCAAATCAGGCCATTCAGTCGAACTGTATATTTACCTGTGACCTACAGAGTATCCAGCACTGCATCAAGCATGGACTTCAGCAGTCCATGGGTCATGGCCTCTACTGCATGACTTAGGCAAGCTTTGACACTCAGTAACAGTACCAAATTTACCCTTAACTGATTTTCATCTTTGCCCTTCAAATTT
The DNA here is from genome assembly GCA_019788955.1 of Albula glossodonta. NCBI lineage: Eukaryota > Metazoa > Chordata > Actinopteri > Albuliformes > Albulidae > Albula > Albula glossodonta. The sequence goes on along the minus strand of JAFBMS010000098.1, from coordinate 192,888 downwards.
GCACCTGCGCCCTTTGATCTTGCTCTCTGTTGCAAAGCCAGTGTAATTTGGTTGAGGTCAGCAAGACTTTGTTTGATGCCCATGAAACTTCTCTGTCCCATCGCCAACAAAAAAGGGGCCAAAACGCAAAACAATAAAACAGCGTTCCATGGACCGCTGTCGAGGTTCAGTCCGAATTTTCCAAGTGGAAGCGACACCTGTGAGCCCTCTCGTTACTCCTCCACTCCCTCCTCAAGCCCCACCGCAACTTTTCCTGTCACAGTCCGTTAGTGTCCGCGCTCGGCCAGAGAGCGCTCAGGTGAGCGTCCCTGTCTGCAGCGATATGACGGCTTGTCAAGTTTTGGAGAACGACTGGTGTTCCACGCACTGCGGGTCTGCAGGGGCGTTTTCCGCCCTCGATCCAAACAAAATCTGACTCTCTGCTCACACATAACCAAACTTTTTTTTTTGATTTAGTGACAGTAAAGGCCTGCTTGACCTGCCCTGATGTTTTTCAGCTACGTGTCACATCCTGTAGCTTGGAAACTGTGCTGCACAATGTCTCAGGTCCAAAAAGCGACATGACGCTGAAAGTATTATTACTCTGGCCGTGATTCTATAACATCCTCCCATAAACCGTGATGAATGTCCTTGTATTTATCACTGATGTGGCAAAGTGACTTTTTCTTGTCTTTACTTTTCCTGCTATTTCCAAAAAAAGTCCTTTGGTACCACTTTCTGCTTCTGTTTTAAGAGTTGTTCTTCAAATTAGGAAATAAGCTTGACTGCAGTGACCCTTTGAAGCCTTGATATATCCTGCTTAAAAAATAGTATTATTATTATTATTATTATTATATGATTTTTGTTACTTGCTATCCATAATTCCCCTGCTTATCTCTGCCTCAGGATTCTGAGGTATCTCATTGCCTACTCTGAGTTCATATATTATTGATCTATTCCATCATTCATCCTGACTGAATAATTTATGCTGTGATAATAATTGTGCTGGTAATATGGATACAATTTTTATTTTCTCATTAATCACACATTAATTAGGATTTATTGTATTAATTTGGAGTTTAAAATCATATATTGTTCCTCATGACATTAAAGTGAAGTGTCTGAATGTCTGTACACATTTATTTCTTATGTGACAGCTGCAGCCTAAAGACTGAAGACCAAAATGTTCTTCTGTAAAAGGCTTAATAAGCTTGTATAGTGTAATCCTGGCATTCGCGCTCCCAGTCTGCCAACTTTTCAGTGGAGGCAGAGAATCAGTGTTGTGTGACATCATAATCAGTGTTGTGTGACATCATTGTGTGTGATGTACTCCTCAGCCTCAGTCTTCCCTGCAGGTGGGCTGTGGGGCTGGGTGACCAGACATTTTTATGGATCATTTTGGATCAGTGTACCCCTCTCCCAGTTTTTTTGTCCCTCCCTGTACCCCTCTTACCTTTTTCAAGACAACATCTGGGGAGGGGGTTTTGGGGTGTGGTTTTGGGTCACCCTCCACCTCACCCCCACCGGAGAGGAAAGGAGAGGGTGTGACCAGAACAAACTGGTGGAGGGAGGGGGGTGACCCAGAATGAAGACACTGCCCACCCCAGCTACACCCCCTCCTCCAATCCCAAAAAAAAGATACAACCTCTTCTTCTGCCACAGCTACTCGTCCAAGTCCCTGTACCATCAAATATTCATATTGAACTGGTGAGGGGACTGGCCTGGGAATCGCCCCGTACACCATAAATAACCCCCGCCCCCCCCAACCCGCCCTGCAGACTGGATACAGGCTAACCCCCGCCCCCCCCAACCCGCCCTGCAGACTGGATTCAGGCAGCACCACCCCCAGCCTGTGTCTCAATCGAAAATTCTGCTATTTTACAACCATATTATATGCATTGCAGTGCATATACATATATAAAAAAACACAACATTTTATTTATGATCATCATTTATTTATGTGTTTACTTTATTTGTTTGTTTGTTATGGACACATGAAAAAAAAAGTTTTGTTTTGTTTTTTTTTTTTTTAAAAACAAGCAGCAGATTCATTGTCTGTGAGTGTTTGTTTATACTCTACGGCCTCTTTTCTGAGCGTATCCGCCGACAGGTGTTAGACAGGAGCCTTTGGCTGTTCATAAACATTCACAAAAACCATTAGAAAAATGATACACTCCCTATCCCAAAAAGCTGTTGCTTCTTATTTCTTTCCTTTTCCGCTCTTGGAAAAGAGAAACGGACCTGTTTCTAATGGAGGCACAGACGCACTCTCTTTACCCTGAACTGTATTTCACCCCCAACCTGTCTCTACAGCTCATCTATGATTTTTTTTAAAGAAATAAACATTTTGTTTCATTTGCATTCTCCTACTAGAGGCTAGACTCCACTGCTAGCATAGTGACTTATGAGAGGCAGCTCCAATCAGGTCAGCATATTCATGAAGGGTCTCAGAGTGAGAGTAACTGATCCAGGATCTGTTCCCCTTGTCCATGGTTCATTCACATCTACCATGAGCTAGAAAACAAAACTGATCCTTCATCAGGGACAGTGTTCACAGAGTGTTGCCCAATCCATGTCCTAACCTAATCCATTATGGGGTAAAAAAAAAAAACACTGATCCCAGATCAGGGGCCTAGTGTCAGTTCTCCTGGTCTGAGATGATTTACAAATGAGGGACCCTGATCTAGGATCAGTTTTGCTGGATAAGGTTAGCATATGGTTAGGGGGAAAGCTGATCCTAGCTCAGGCATTTTATGGAAATGGGCCCAGGTCTTTTCACCGTGCGGTCATTAATCAGAGAATGACGTGTGAACTGTGTCTGGGGTGCTGATAAACCTCTCAGCTGTGATAAATCAGGGATGCGGGTAAAAGCAGAGATAATTGTCAGGGAAAGCTGTTGTCTGTTTACCACTCTTAATTTATTTATTTCTTCTTTTTGCGTCAAGTTCCTCTTCAGAATCTCTTTAACGTGCGCATCAAGGAAATGAATTGTTATTAGGCAATGTGTTATCCACCACAAACAATTTTATTTCTGTTCTATTTTATCTGTTAACTTTCTTTTTTTACATTAATGCTAAATGTTGGATGTTGCACCCTTTTGCTCTCTCACTGTCTTTGCTTTATGGCTTGTCCTCCAGGGGGCGCTGCCATTCGACGACGACAACTTGAGGAACTTGCTGGAAAAGGTCAAGCTGGGCGTGTTTCACATGCCACATTTCATCCCGCCAGACTGCCAGAACCTCCTTCGGGGGATGATCGAGGTGGACGCCACCAAGAGACTCACGGTCAGTTCCCTTGCCGGTCAGGGGTCACCATGGGCCCGATTCACAACCGGGGTCAGGGAAGTGTTTTGGTTGGACGGTCACAGCAAGTGGCCCTCATAATGTTGAGTGGCGAACACTCAGTGTGTCCAAACAAACATTTTCCCCGGGTTAAATTCTGTTAGAGAGTGACACCGAGTGCCATCTCCTTTAATTCAGCTGCTCTGTCGTTTCTGTGTTTTTACAAGCACAATCACAGCCCCGCTTTAAAAGATGACATTTTCCTATTTCTCCCCCGCTACTGTGTGTTCGTCCTTTTATTCATCTGGCTTGTTACTGTCCTTTTCATCACAAACATGCTCGCCCCGGTGGCTACAGGACGGGGGGGGGGGGGGGTGTTGGGAGAGATAGAAGTGTAAATAATGAAAGCGGGTGACAAGTTCAGTGCAGGAGATTCAAAGACCGAGAGGAGGGAGAAAGAGAGAGGGAAAGATGGGGAGAGAAAGAGAGGGACAAAAATAGAGAGAGAGGAGGAGACGTTTGGTGGCCCTGTGATTTCGACAGGCAGCCTGTGAGGTGAGATAGGGGGTTCGAGTCGACTGTATCTGTCGGCACCTACATCATCGCCCTGGTTGCAGGCTCCTTTTGTGCGTGACAGTCACCGGCGTGGATGGGGGGTGGGGGTGGGGGGGGGGAGAAGGAGGGCAGGGGGGAGGGAGTGGGTATGGTGTCCTTGAACCATGAATGAATGCTGATATCGTGTTATTGAGTACTGAATCTGGGCTGTCAATCAAACTGCCTGGTGGTGGGTGGTGGGGGGGGAGGGGGGGATGGGGATCCAGGCCCCTGAGCACAGGAAGGGGAGGAGATCAAGGTGCTTGAAAATTAGCAAATTAGCCTGAAGTGAATCACATCACTGGGGGCAACTGCTGTCGTCCTTAGCAACGACTAAGCCCCTCCCCATATGAAGACTTGGGCTGATGACATCATGTTGAAGGAGAGGGGCATGCAGAGACATGATGCATGATGGGATTGTGCTGTTTGGGTGCGCTCTCAGGGAGAGGAGACCTCAGCCGGCCTTGGCCACATCCAGGGGTAGAGATGGGGGTGGGGGCACAGGTGGGGGTCAGAAACGAGATGAGGAGGTGGGGGGGAGTGGGGGAGTGTGGGGGGTGTGGGGGGTAGCTCCAGAATTGTCAGCTCGGTTTGGCACCTCAGCCTCACGGCTTTTTGGCATTGCGTCGTTATTGCACTGGGCTGCCCACGGAACGTCCTTCTATTCCGCAGCCTCGCGGGGGTGGTCCTGAATTTCATCATCATCGCGGTGAGGTGGTCTGGTCGGGCAGGGTGGGGGGTTTGCGGGGGGGGGATGGGGGGTGGGATGCTTTTTTTCATCCTGCAGGATCCAGAGCAAATTGGAAATAACGAGCTTGGGGGTGATGCCGTGTGCGTGCCGATGACACGCCGTCAGGGTTCAGGGCCAGAGCCTCGTCTCCCATCGGGCCCTCTCTCTCTCTTTTTCTCTCCCTCCCTCCCTCCCTCATTCCGCAGGCAAAGTCAAGCGCTCGCTCGGCCGAACAGGAAGTGCACCTTGCTGCGTGTGCGCTCGCCACGCTCAGTGAAGGTCATTTGCTGCATTTCAGACTTCATTCGTCCCCGAAACTTCAGTCTAACTCACATCCAGAGCAGCTTAATTCCCTGAGAAACCGCAAGCCAACCTTGGCTCTCACAATCTACCTCACCATATGTATATATATACTGTATATATTTTATACATTAAAATACTAATGTATATATTTATAGGTGTTTTGTATCTCCCTGTATTGCCATTTTGAGTTTCATAAATTGAATAGTAAGCTTCACTAAGCTGCACTCGTCAGTTTTGTAGTGTCAGTGTGTCATGGCTCCTGCGTTTATTCAAATCTCTACGACTAAAACCTTTAACTGTTAAAGTAATATAATAGGAAAGGAGTTCACTCTGTACTTTAGGAGATTCAAGGTTTTTACTTCTTTGTTACAACAGCAGCATATACTTGTATATTAACATAAATTATACGTGCATATATTAACATAAATTAGCATGTCAACACCGGTGACCTCTCGCTTTCACTGTATCAGCTCAGGTCTAGACAGGTTGCAGCTTCTGAGTTCTCCCGCCGCGATAATCCAATTCTGCCCGTCTTTTCAGGTATCGTGGCTAGATTTTCGAGGAAGCGGCGCTCCCCCAGATCAAACACGTCTACTGTCGGCTCGGCCCCGGCGCTTGGAAGGTGACAGCACGTACGGGGGGCTTAAGAGATTACCGTAATAAAGCGCTTCTTAATTTCCTGTCGCTGCCCCGGCTCCCGCTACCCAGGGAGACCGCACGCCTTTACGCGCCCGCTTCATTCGTTTAGCCGCACCCGATGCTTTCCCCACGAAAGGAGATATCCCTCAATGTCTTCCGGCACGGTTGTCCAGAGCAATTAATTGGATTTTAAACTTTCCTCTTGAAATCAAAACAGGCTGATTTTTGTCTCAGTGATAATTCCCTTAAGGGTTTTCCTAAATTCGGTGAGTCCTAGTCATCCTCTAGTGTTCATAAAGTGGTGTCAAAAAAATCATTTTCTGTTTGACACGCAGCCTGAACCTGCTGACTGCGATGCAGCGGGTAAATCAGGAATTAATTTGGTGCTTCCCTTTATAGACAGTGTCAGAACCATTCCCCGCTGTAGGTTTTTTTAAAAAATCTTTTTTCTTGGTACGGCTTTACTTGTACAGTTCCCCCTTACACCAATCTGATACATTACATCCTGGTCTTCTGTGATGTACCAGCCTCTATCAGAATATATAATACACTCCTCCATTAAAGTTTGTTATCGTGTGCTCTAAAGAGGCATTCTGCTGCATTACGCCCCCAACAGGCAGTCTGGTACAGTGCACCCTCTTCAGACAGTGACTAGTAAAGTCTGCCAAACTATAGACAGTCTGATACAATGCTCCTCCTACAGGCAGGGATAGGGGGTTGGAATATTAGGTACAGTCATCCCTCAACCTGGCATGAAGTTTGAGAAGGACATTTCATGTATAGCTTGTGCTGATAGACCATGGTGCGTATGAATGACCAGACAGGGGGCACTAGTGTGCGATGAGAGAGTGATCTCTCATTGATTTAAGTCCCTACCAATAGGGATAAGGCCACAGCCAATCACCAGGGCAATCGGGGGTGGGGGGGAGAGGGAGGGAGCGACAGAGAAAGAAAGGGAAAGAGAAGGAGGGAGGGAAAGGGAGAGAAGGAGAGAGGAAGGCAGAGAGAGAGAGAGAGGAGTAGAGATAGAGGGACAGAGGGAGTGAAAGAGGGAGGGGGCAGAGAGAGAGGGGAGAGAGAGAGAGAGGGAGGGAGGGGAGGAATGGTGACAGAGAGAGAGTGGGAGAGTATATGATTGAGTTCCCCACCTGCATCACTAAGAGAATAAGTGCACCTGACAGATTATGTGAAAGAGAACACAACCATTAAACCCTTTCGTTACATTCCCCTATGGGCTTCCTTCTATCCCCTTATTTTTTTCACTTTTTATTCACTTTTTTCAGTGTGCAGGTGGGTATAACTTCCCCGGGCTGAGGGCTGAATTGTATGGCTGTAGTCCGAGAGTCTTTCACCATGTGTGCCTCTGACAGCAGCTCTGTGAGGAAGACTGATTGATTGATTTTGATTCAGCATTTCGGGCTAAATTACTCTGAGGTCTGGAATCCGATAGCCGTGGAAAACTGCAATATCGGCCTCCTGCCTCAAGCCTGACAATAAAGGACCAGAGAGGGAGAAGGAGGAAGTGGGGCTGGGTTGGTGGGGGGCTTACCCTATTGCCTGGCAACGATGGGGGGTTAAATGTTTGCTGATGCAACGCTGGACACATTTCATACTCCCAAAAAATCATTGTTTTTTCACAAATATTGATATTTAAGATGGTTTTTTTGTCAACATTGTGAGAAAATGGCAAATGTGCAAAGACATATTTTTGCCCATGCACCATGCTAAACGTTTTTTTTCTTACTGGTGGTATATTCACAGAAATGGAGCACCTTCACATGAAAGCAGCCGGTGTATTTGTGTAAGGCCCATTTGACTCATCCTGGTGTTTTCCAGCTGTAAATCACATCCTGTAGTTTTACAATAGAGCTGCACAATGATGTGGGTCTAAAAATGGATTTGTGAATGAAAGTCTTATTATTTTGGCCATTTAAAAAGTACATGGCAGATGTGCTGTACAGGAGGTGAGTTTGGCTGTTTTTGTGGAGGTTTCTGCAAATGTAGAGGCACGTGAGAGCCGGCGGCATGGCCTTCTTCAGGCAACGAATCAGTCAGACTTACCCAGCGTGTCAGCTCGGTTCGAAATAACGAGAGAAATGATGGGGCTAATTGACGTTCCCCCTCCACTGGTGGAGAGCGCTCGCATCATCACCTCCTCATTCTGACGGTAACCAATCTGGGGGGCGTACACCATGCCAAACCACCCCCTCCCGCTCATTAAAATGGGCCCTGATTGGACGGGCTCACTGACATCTCGAGTCCACCCAATAGTGGCACAGCTCAGCTCAGCTGGAAAGTATTGAAAAAAAAAACTGCATTAAAAATCCCTGCCCCCACCCCCCGATGTGAGGACCTGGTTTCCACGCTGAGCTTCGAGCGTGACCGTGTCGGGGATTTGCAGGAATCGATTGTCGAATCGGCCATGACATTGATCCATTCCTGCTTGGACACAAGTAGCTGGGCAGCGTGAATGACCCGTTTGAGCATCGGTGAGACACTACACCACTGTACGTTACAGTACATTATAGTATATTAACAATAGTCTACACTGCATCAACATTATAATACATTAAATCACATTTAATTACATTAACAGTAAACCACATTGCATTATGTAGCTCTATTTAGTGTAGTTAACCTTGCTTTAGTACTGCCCTGATGTTACACATACACTTACTAGTCCGGTAGTGTTGTTGGTTAGGTCTGGCACTATGGCTCACGTTAATCAGATGAGTGCACTGATGGTCGCCCAGGTGCATTCACCTGTTTAATATGTAATCTTCATTTTTAATTTGGTCTGGATCAACATTAGTCATTTAGCTGACGTTGATATCCAGAGCAGCTTCCTAAGCAAGAGACCACAGAAGTGCATCCACGCAAGTTTAATAGCAACAAGTGGTGCATACCTGGCTAACAGAGAGAGCAGGTAAAGCATATAGAATGGCACACTTCACTAAAACACTAATGTAGTGAAGTGTGCCATTCTATAGCCCAGATACAAGTTAAGATGCATACCATAATATACTATGTACCATAAAATGGTACACTGAACAGGAATAGTGAAAGCTGAGGTGTGGGGTCCTATGTTTGTGTGTCTCTGAGATGTGTAAGGTAGCACTGTGGCTTTGAAGGTTGGGCTTTATGTATGAGTAAATATTCCCATTCCAGATGTAAGACAGATCCATGTCGGGTCTTTTTACCCCAGTGCCAGAGAGAGAGAGCCTCTCGGAACAGCGGCTTGGCGGAGATGGCGCAATGTGCAACAGACGATAGGCCGGTCATTGCAAGTTGGCATGCCGACAGCGTTTTTGGATGTGATGCCCGTGGCCAATCAGAGTCCATGGGCCCCGACACTCATCATTTTGTTTCCTTTGATCCTGGACCAAAAGGTCCCGAAGCACAAGTCACACACAAAAAGAAAATGTCTCTCTCTCTCTCTTTTTCTCCCTTCTCTCTGTCAGTTGGTCTCTTTCCTGTCTTTTTTTCATTCACCTTGCCTTAAACGATTATTTTGTGCATGCCCTGACGAAGGTCCTTGGATCGGAAACTAAGCAATAAACACCAACCTTTTCCTTTCATTCCAAGTGTGTGGATTTCTCTTCTACCTGTGTAATTGGTGGAATCTCTTGATTAAATTGAATTGAATTTATTCAGTTCAGGAGAGGCTATTTTGTCTGATAGTGTTTGGGTACCCCCCAGGTGTCTTACCTGTGTCTCTGTCTGTTTTTCTGTCCTCACAGTTAGAGCAGATCCAGAAACACACATGGTACATGTGAGTACTCCTGCATTCCTTTCCTAAGAGTTGGGGGGGAGCTGGGGTTGGGAGGGGGGGGTAATGCCTGGAAGTGGTTTGCAGGCTTCAAAATGAACATCCCCGGAGAAAAGCTGTTTAGAATTGTTGTTGATGGTGTGACAAATGGTAGATTTATAAAGAATGTTAATTATGATGGTACAATGGCAAGTTTGTGAAACCCCCAAACTTTTCTTTCTTTGAATTTTTGTTTCTTACAGGGGTGTTACTGTTGCCTTATAGGGGGTCCTAGACCTCCCCTCTGCAAGCCCCCTCTCATTTCAGACCCTGGGGCTTTGCTGAGTTGGATTTGAAAGATGTCAACACATGTCACTGCTGCTCTGGGCGTCATTGTGTTTTTGTTGTTGTTTGGTCCTCCCACCAGAGGGGGCAAGAACGAGCCAGAGCCAGAGCAGCCTGTGCCCAGGAAGGTGGCGATCCGCACACTGCCCTCAGCTGAGGATATCGACCCCGACGTGCTGGAGAGCATGCACTCGCTGGGCTGCTTTCGTGACAAGAACAAACTGATGAAGGACCTGCTGTCTGAGGAGTGAGTGACAGGGGGTGGGGCCAGTGGAAGGGGGTGGGGCTGGGGGTGGGGCATGGGCCAGGTTGGGAAGGCAAGAATGGAGCTGGGCCAGGCAGAGGAGTGGTGGGATACAGGGCGAAGGTCAAAGGCCATAGGGAGATAATTGGCTGTCAAGGGAATGTGACATATCTGTTGTGTTCAGAAATGTTACTGAGCAAAAACACAGGGACATTACTTTTCTAGTTCAGGGAAGAAATACATCATCACTCTCTGCTTCCAATTTATGAGTATTTCTTCAGGTGAAATCAGGAAGTAAGACCTTTAATACCTCCATAATTTTATTTATTCAGAAAGGAAATAATAATAATAATAATAATAATAAAGTGCTTTTGATATACCCAAACACTGTTTACATAGTAAACAGTTTAAAATGAAATGCAGTCGTCACTATGAAGGAAAATGAAGGAAAAAAGAAACAAGAGTATAATAAAATGAAGGATGAAAGCTTTTAGAATTACATTAAAGAATTTAAGACAATCCCTGAAAAACCTCTGTAAAAAGGACTGTATTCTGTATTATTACACACGAAGCGTGCTATAAATGAAAAAGCCGCACACTGCTCGATTACCTCCGCAGACCCGCGCTGGTGGTCTCTCCTCTCGCGCCTCCCCTGGAGCGAGGATCTTCCTGATGTTGTTTGCGTTTGGGGAGGGCCGGTTTGTTTGCGTGTGCGTTTTAGCACGTTAGCGCTGCGGTCCCTGTGCCCCCCATTCCCCCCCCCCTCCCCCGGAGCGCCCGTATATCATCTGAAAACTAGCCCAATTACCTAGCGCTCTTTATCTGTGACTCCGCTGACAGAACTGTGATGGATAGCCTGCAAATTCCCCTTCCTAAAGCACCTGAGCTCCAGTTACCTCTCCCCCGCTCTCCTCAAGCTTTTATTAAGCTCAGTTAAAACGGAATGGGAGAATAGCCTTCCACTTTCCCTGTCTGTGTGGCTGGAGGTTTGAGAGCCTTATTCCCTCTTTTCTTCTCTATTTGTTTTTCAACATATACTGATTGTTACATATAACCATCCACCTTACATTTTTATCGCAAGCTTTCACTTATTTTTGATGAATATTATAACTGCTTATTTTCATAACTTAACTAAAAATTTCTAGACAGAGTGGATAAACAATGGATTAGAATTGCTGAGAGGGTTTTGGTTATTTTCTATTAAGTCTTGTCTAGCATTTCGTTTCAATTTAACCTTATATGTACAACTGGAAATAACAGTTAAAGCTTATTTTATTACTGTGTGTTCACAAACTGCTTCCTTATCTACCTGTAATTCTTTTGTGTTACTGAATGGTCCAAAATGAGTCACTGAGGGGCTACCAGGTTTTTGTAGATGTCCTTATGGTTTGTGAGGTCACATCCTGTCACTGTGTCTGACTGTTCTCTACTTCCTGTTGACCCCAGTGACAATCAGGAGAAGATGATATACTTCCTCCTGCTGGATCGCAAGGAGAGGTATCCCAGCCATGAGGACCAGAACCTCCCACCGCGAAACGAAATAGGTATGGTGCTCTCAAAGAAACAGGAAGTTGTTTTTCAAAGACACTAGTACTCTAGGGTCCCTTTCATAGAAACAGCATGGGAAGAGTTTTCCTTTCTCTTCCGAAAGATTTTTTTTTCTCCTGTCAGCTTTTCAGAGAGTTCAGGCGTCTGTTGCAAACCTTGAACCTTGAGGGCGTTGGGTCCAGTAATGGAGTTTAGAAAAGACATCTCACTCCGGACCATTTATCTCTAAATATCGCTCTAAATGTCATCCTGATCGATTCAGCCCTGGAGGTAATCGTAATCGTTTGGAGATCGCTCTCATTTAAAGATCAGCTCATGCGAAAGCGCGAGATTCCCTCCAGGACTAAAGATCCGTTAATTGAACCGGGCCGCCCGCTCGTTTGATCAATCGTTTGAATGCTCTCCTAGTCCGTACTGTGAGAGTTTCTCTATCAAAGCTTGCCAGGTATTTTCTCCAGAGAAACAAGCTGGTTTAACCACTTCCTTTTGGGCAGGGTACACACCTCCAGTGCTGGGGGCCAGTATGTATGTTTGTGTTGTTGTTGTTCTATCAGTAGCCAGTTTGGAACAATTTAGAAATTATTTGTGGGTACTCTTTAGCCAACTGAATACTTAAAACAAGCTAATTAAAAAAACCAGCAGGAAGTTTGGCCCTCAAGGGCTAGTGCACCTCTTGGATTTGAATAAGGACTTTTCCCCTGGTTGGACTGTACCATTACCTGTCCTCCCCCACTCCCCTCACCAGACCCCCCCAGGAAGCGAGTGGACTCACCCATGCTGAACAGGCACGGTAAGCGGAGACCAGAGAGGAAGTCCATGGAGGTGCTCAGTGTGACGGACGGGGGGTCGCCGGTGCCTGCGAGACGGGCCATCGACATGGCGCAGCACGGGCAGAGGTACCGTGCGCGCGGATCCACCCCCGTAGCCTGACCCAAACGACCTGCACCTTCCATACACAGACACACTCACCTATGCCCTTCAAAACACGATCACACTCACCTGAGTCCTCTATACATGACTACTTTTCACCTGTACCTGTGCCACATCTGTGATTCAAACACTCCTTGCTCCACTACTTGCATCAGCATGTACAGGTACCTTCTATACACATCTACACTCACCTGTGCCTGCACACACACCTGCGACTCAATTAGTCTCCACCTCCTAAACACATTGACACTTACCTGTACCTGCCTCATACCTGTGATCCAAACACTCCATCCACTGTCTGTGTCTGCACTCACCTGCACCAACAGTAACGCCTACAACATAAACTCTCTCCACCTTCCGAACATATTAGCGCCCATCAGTACCTGTGCACTCACCTGCACCAACAGTAACGCCTACAACATAAACACTCTCCACCTCCCGAACATATTAGTGCCCATCAGCACCTGTGCACTCACCTGCACCAACAGTAACGCCTACTACATAAACACTCTCCACTTCCCGAACATATTAGCGCCCATCAGTACCTGTGCACTCACCTGCACCAACAGTAACGCCTACAACATAAACACTCTCCACTTCCCGAACATATTAGTGCCCATCAGTACCTGTGCACTCACCTGCACCAACAGTAACGCCTACAACATAAACACTCTCCACTTCCCGAACATATTAGTGCCCATCAGTACCTGTGCACTCACCTGCAGCAGTTGCAGCTGTGGAGCTGAGCGTACATTATCTACACGTCAGCCTGGTTCCTAGCCACCATGTCAAAGCTCTAGATTCATACGATATTTACTTTCAGCCAGCCTCTTCTCACCCCTCCATCCCTCCCCAGCCCCCATCTCCCCTTTATCCAGCCATGTATCAGATAAAAGACAAACTCTAAGCAGCTTTAGAGTCATATTTTCATCTGATTATGGTAAACTCCAGAGCTCTTTGAATTGATGATATGTGCGTGTGTGCGTGTGAAAATCTAGAGCTGAAACGGTCTTAGTGCTCTCTGAACGTCACTGAGATTCAGCTCAAAAGGAGACATTTTGGGGCATATCTGTACTTCTGGCCCTACTGTAAATTAGGGGACCACTGAACAGCCAGTGACACCAGCTGCCCAGTACATATTAAAATCCCATAATGCATTTCCCAAAGGCAAAGAAACCATGCATGTTTCATATGGAGTCAGCTTGAAAAATTAAACTGATCATAAAATTCAGAGGGATTTTAAATTAGTGGTAGCCCATATTATTTTTTTTTATTCTCACAGTCATTGTTATTCAGCACTGATCAAGACACCCTATTGTGCCTCATCTGTCATTGTCATATTTTTTTATTATTGTCATGATTTTTAGATTTTTTTATTCACTCTCTGACAGGGCCAATAATAAAAATTGCTGGTCTTAGGATATAGGTGGCTTTAGCTGCCGATGAATTCTAGCTAAAGCACAGTATATCTCAGAATGTACCAGAACATCCTAACCTAAACAAGTCATTAGTTTACTTCAACACACCCATTAAAATCTGTTTTTCTCTGTAAAGAAAAGAGAGAAAGGAAGGGGAAGAAGTGTTAAGAGTCTCTGCTTCTTAAAGTTAACCTACACATTTACCTGGACAGAGAAAATATCAATTTTGGATTGATGTCGGTATTGGATCGCTCCACCCGCAGGTGGTTGGTGAATTTTTGCCATGCCCGCATCCTTAAGAGTCTACAGGAAATAGATTTAACCGTCCAAGTCGGTTATTATCTCCTGATGTAATGCACAACGCTGTTGTTTGAGACAAGGTGCCCCCCCCACCACCCCTTTGCTATTCAGCACCGATCCGATCGGGGCTCCCACCACACTTAGACCCGGGGGCTGTAATATCCACTTTAATCGATTGAATTGTAAAAAAAAACCCAGTATGGGGTTCGGAGCCGGATCTTTCCCTCTAATCACGAGATTCAGCGAACCGAAATCAATCGCAGCCTCACCCGACCTCCTAGGTCTGCAATAGCTACTGCAGTATTTACACAGACTCCAGGTTCTTGAGAAATGTGTATATATAAATTGAGCATGTTAGGAAATAGCACAGTATGAGTGAATATCCCGCAGCTCAAATAAGGGTTTCTATTAGCACGGCAGCCTGTTCGCCTGTTAGCATGCAGGGCATTGAGTCAGTAGGTAGGCCTGTAGCAGAGGAAGGTCGGTAACTGTCTATCCTCTCACTTTGTCTTCCCCGATATAGTAAAACTGTGTTCAGTAAAAGCTTGGATATCTCTGACGCCAATCCCAAATACAGCAAAGAAGAAAGGTATTCACTCTTTTTGCCACCCCCCTCTGTCAAACTTCCCTCCTTCCCCCTCCAATCCCTCATCTACATTTGTATTACAAACATGCGCTGTGGCTTTTCTTCTCAGACCATCTCAGTGTCAGTACGAGAATGACAACAAAGATACGGCCAGAAATGGAAAATAAAGTAACGTTTCTCAAGCCGTCCGTAACTCTCCTGTCTGGATAGATCCGTTGTGCGATGGATACAGATTCCAAAAAAAAGAAAAAACTGAAAATGCTAGCTAATCAGCTTGAAGATTCAGAGTGTTGGGGGTGGGGAGGGTGGGGGCGAGAGTAGGATGGGGGGGGGAGCTTTCTCCCCTGACGAAAAATGCAAAACGGTTCATTTAAATTCAGCTGGGTTTCATGCCGACTATTTTTAACACCCACGGCCTGTAGTCACTCTCGTCATTAATAAGATGGATTTTGGTGGCGTTCTATCCCTCCCAGAATCCACTCCCAACCGGTTTTCCTCAGGATGTCGCCATGCACAATTCTCTCTTCCGCCCGCGGCCAAACAGCGTGCGGTGCAGGTTGAGCATGTGACCAGGTGGTTTGAGCAGATGCGTCTCACTGCCCCTTACAGTGTTCCATTCCTATATAACTTAAAAAAAATCCTTTTTCCATTTTTCTCCTAGTCTGGGACTCTTAGTCATATTCATGATCTGCACTATTTGCTTCAACCTCCTCTATCAGGAGACCAGAGTGCAGACCAGCATGTGCTGTCCTCTGAGATAAAGGTGTCATATAAAGTCACATCCACTATCATCCTCAAGCTTAGGAGCTTACAGAGGAAGCCGCTTCATGCTCTGATTTTTACATGCTGACTGTGGGTGACCGACTGACCAGTAGGGGTCACTAGTGAGCGATGAAACACAGGACATTACCAACTAAATTCTTCCCTCCCCGGATGACATTAACGCCAGCTATGTTTGGCCTGGCAGGACACCTGGACAAATTTTTACTCATTTCTGTGAAGAGTGAGCCATAGGTGGCCCAGGCATTGCCCAGATTAGATACTTGATACCGGATCAACATCTCAAGAAGGTTAGCCACCCATGCCAGTACAGATTTGGGTCTCCACTTTTTCACATGCTAGTCTGTTCTCTGTGGTTTTTGTTCAGAATTTCCACTCCAGCTGCTACTTATCATTGTAATGCTACATTCTTGTAAAGTTTGGAATTTGAGGAGGAGAATTTTCTTCCCCAATAGTGACAGATTATGAACAGAAGGGGTGTGGCATTCCTGCTCTTATCCTGTGTTAGAAAGAATAGCTGCATTTATGCAAATTGATCAATTGATTGATTTATTGATTTCTGGTTTTTGCAGACATGAAGTTAGCAGAGCAGGACCCCAAAACCCTAACTACCAACTTTTCTGGCTGAACAAACAGGAGGCAAACAGGAGAGGAGAGAGGAAAGAGAGAGAGAGAGAGCTTTCTCTGTTTGTCAGTCCCCGCAGTTTTCCAGGACGATTCGCCCCTCTGGCTACCTCCCCGCACATCAAAAGCATCTTATCTCCCCCTTTCCCGCCTGTGCACTTTTTTTCCCCGTTTGAAGTCTACATCTGCGTCCCATGGCAGATCCCGATTTTAGGTTAATGTCCTTGTGTTTTCTTTTCTCACTTTTTCCCATCTTCGTTCTTTCCCCTCCTCTGGCTCCCCGTTTGTTTGCCGGGTTTGTTTTTTTTTTTTTTTGGTGTTGAGCGCGCTGGCATCTAAGGTTAGCTTATCGCTCTACGCTGCTCCAGTCTTCATTTTCAAAGCCTTTTTGCGATTGACCTTGTGTCGTGGAAACGCGTTAAAGAGATTTCACAGCCCGTCTGAAGATTAAAATTAATTATGTGCAATGAAAGCAAAGCATGTGCCTTTGTCGGGTAAAAAACAACAAACAATGTTGGAAATTAAGCGCCTAGATCAACAGAATATTCATAACGGAATATTTATTGGACAAATTGGCCTTTGTGACCTTGAAGTTTTTTCCTCCCCCTTCGTTCAACACAAGCAAGTCAGATCTCAGTCTCCCAAGGTCACCCTTTGAGAGGACAGGTAGAGTCTGAGACTGGGAAGGAAAAACAAAAAAACCGAACAGATATGTTAAGTCTTACTAAACAAAAGTCTTTGTTCTTCACCAACTCTCCAAAACTCTAAAACTCTTGTGGTTTTGTAACACTAAGAGCAAGAGGACAATCCGTGAAAATAAGAGGTCAATCGTCAAGGACACGTTGAAGAAAAGCCCCTCTGCATCTTTGTCATGTGACCCATTGGCATCCCCCGATGGGCGGGGCTGTATGCCTAATTTCACTCACCGCCTTACATGCATTTCAGTGTTTTTTTCTTGGTTTCCTACATGAAATTCCTGTGGTTATGTATTTATTATTTTTGGTGGTTTATACTTGGTTTTGACCTCTGTTCTCTTAAGTTTGCTGGGATTGCTTTGCTGGTTTATAAATTTAGGGGTTCTGTAGTGGTGAATGGCTTTGGATGTTTTTAGGGTTCCCTTTTAGAAAACCCCCCCCCCTTCCTCCCACCTACATTAGTAATTACAGATCATGATCTCCCTTGGACATGGGGTTCAGTTTGGGTTGCAGGGTTTTTGGGTATTTTTCAGGGTGT
Source organism: Albula glossodonta (assembly GCA_019788955.1). Classification (NCBI taxonomy): domain Eukaryota; kingdom Metazoa; phylum Chordata; class Actinopteri; order Albuliformes; family Albulidae; genus Albula; species Albula glossodonta. Next base: position 175,606 of record JAFBMS010000098.1, on the reverse strand, counting down.
AGAATTCTCTGTGTTTGTGCTTGTGTGTGAGTGTGTGTGTTTGTATGTGTGTATGTCTGTGTGTGTGTGTGCACGTGAAACACACACAACCCTATGTTTCTTCACCAGACAGCTTTTCTTCTTTAATATTGACTATTTACACAACTTTTGAACACAAGGCTACAAATTGTTAAAATGCTTTAAAAAATAATGCTGGTTTAACATCTTACACCAGGTTACTAACATTCCGATGGAGAGACAGGAGTGCAGTTTATTACACTGTATTTCATGTGGTGTGAACTGACTGTCATTTATTTTATTCTCCATATGTTATGCGAGAGAGGTTATTGGCTCCATAAAAATTACTTAAAAGAAGGCATGAATAATAATTAGGATTTTCTCTGCTGCTTCCTATTGTTAAGATCCAGTATTAAGTGGAATGAAAAAAAGTGTTTTACTGAAGCTAAAACACGTGCGTACATTCTCATATGCGATATATTTAAACGTGATTTACTGCCTCAATTCGCTTTTTTTTAACAAAAAAACAGTACATCTATGGGCAATTAAACTTTAAAACCTCATTAAAATGGTCAATCCCCCTTTAATCCAGGAAAGCATGTCTGGAACAGAAGGAACAAGAAAAAGAGAAAGACAGTCACATCTGAGGTTAATGAAACAGAAATGAAAAATGGAAAAGCCCCTGCAGTTTTTTTTTTTTTTGTTGAGGAATATCAATATACAGTACAGCCGGTGAGTGAGCATGGTGTATTAGGCTCTTCTCAGTGGCTAAACAAACTCATTAGTTATCCTTTCTGCTTGTGTGGTGCGGTGTGCTTGAGTAGCAACCGTGCGCGGTTTGGGTGTTTGGAGACTGGAACCTGCCACCACCATGGCCAGAACTACCAATCCCAGAAGCCCTTGGGAAACCCCCCACCCAATAACTACAGCCCATTTACCTACAGTCTACAGAGTATCCAGCACTGCATCAAGCTCATTTACCTACAGTCTACAGAGTATCCAGTACTGCATCAAGTTTGGATATGAACACACAATGAATACTCCATCTTATAAACCCTAAATACTGCTGTTGGCTGCAGGAAAAAATGGGAGCCAAACAGTAGAGGAGAGGAGTCATATTTAATATCTTGCTCTGTTTGGTTTTGTTTGGAGCGATTCCACGCTCCCCTATCCTCTCTGTTCATATCCACCCCCTCCAGCGTTTCACAAAACTACAGCCAAACGAAAAACAGCGCTTTGGAGCCACCTCAAACACTGCGATTAGCTACACAGTGGAAGGATGGGGGGGGTGGTGGCTGGGATGGACAGGGATGCTCCAAAACGGCCTTTTGAACAATGAAGGGGAGAGAATGGAAAGTTTCTCAGGGAGACAAAGGGGTAAAAACAGACTTTTACCTCCCAGATCCGCCGCCCGTGAAGGCCTTGTGAATGCCTCTGTTTCCATAGTGCTGGGGTTTGTGTAGCCTTGGGTGCCGGGCTTATGCCTCTCTGCTATAAACCCGTCGATAGAGCTCCGAGACACAGTGATAAACCTGCCCACTTTTCGGGACGCAGCCTGTATTTTCTAACTGAGGTTGGAATAAGGTGAAGTTTGCGGTTCAGATATAAACTATGAGGTATGTGTCAGATACACCACATCTGCCTTCTGAATGAGGAAGGGAAAGAGAGAGAGAGAGACTATGCTAGGCTTGGAAAGCTGCATGCTGACATCAGCAAAACAGGATCCTATTTGTGTAAAAAAAAAAAAAGAAGAAAACAAACAAAAATAAGCAGTTTCTGCAGACTCTGGTGGCTTTTCCAGCAGTGGTGGATTTGAGCCAGGGTAAATAAATGTAGTCACATCGCAGTCAGCGGCATCTGCTACATCACTGATGCTGTCACCTGTACACCTGCCACCTGTTCGGTGTGATCGGGTGGCTCATTGTCACCTGTGGGTGGCCCAGGTTTCCACAGTGCCTCTAAACCCCAGAATCTAATACATGCAATACATGGCCTCATGAAAATGTGTGCACTATGCAAACACTGGGTTGTGTGTGTGTGTATGTATGCGCATATGTGTTTGCATGCTTATGTATGTGTGTGCTTTTTTTATGCGTGTATGTTTGTAACTGCATGTGTCTGTTTGCCTGTGAGTGCGCGCGTCTGTATGTGCGAGAGGGCCTGTGTGTGTATGTGTGTGCACGAGAGGGCCTGTGTGTGTGTGTGTGTACGTGTGTGTGTGTGCGAGAGGGCCTGTGTGTGAGTGTGCGTGTGTCTCTCTCTCCTGTCTGACATTGCGGATCATGTCCCGCGTCCCTTCTCTGGCTGTGTCCCCCTCCTCCAGGTCCCGGTCCATCAGCGGAGCTTCCTCTGGCCTCTCCACCAGCCCACTCAGCAGCCCCCGGGTAAGTACCCCCCAGCACAGTGCCCCCAGTGGCAGCGCCGCCAATGGCATCTCTTCACCCATATTCCTTTTTATGCCAACGGCTCAAACGGCCGTCCCAGCGTGAGAGGACCTACGGAAAGTTTCAGCACGTTACGTCATCCCGTTTGCCCTTAACAAGGGCATTTACTTACCCAACTGCCTTCCTTAGATAATAGAACCTGCAGCCTTTGGCTCTTCTTTTCAACCCTATCACCACACTCTTCACGTAAAGGAGCAAGGCAGCGTTCCTGACTGTGCAGGGATAGCCAGCCTTGGTCCTAGAGAGCTACAGGGCGTAGCTGGTTCCTGTTTTCAGCATCCAATTGGATCTGAGGAACCAGAGGATGTAATTGACAATCAATTAATTAATTTTAATCAACTGTGCTGATTGATCAATTAAACACTGAGTAGTGACAAAAAATCGGCACACCCTCATGCACTCCATGACCAGGGTTGGCCCCACTTGGTATAAAGTATAAATGCAGTTTTATATTTATTCATACATATAAGTATATTTGCTTATTGTGTGTGTGTATAACCTTACAATTCTTATCACGTCTCAGGATCTTGGGTCTGATGGTACCTGAGCTGTAGAGCTGTTTCTGTGTAAAGTAAAACGTAGCATTCTTTCTCTATTCACTTTGTTAATTCCCAGACTCACTGTTGTAGCTATTATTAGAGTAGACGACCTGACGTAACAAAGCAAGTGAGGGAAAGAAAACCAAGAATCTGCCGTTTGTTTTAGTTCTTGTCAATTTGATTTTGCGGAAACCAGGTCAGCTTTCCGTCTCCGTTTCTGCATTGCTGAGTCTAAACTCGTCTCCTGAAAGCTCTTTCTGTCCACTGAAGAGTTCTCTGCTCTCAGTGACCTGAGACTTGTGGAAAATCCTACTTAGGTAACATGGTGGAAAATCCCGCTTTTCTGATTAACACAAGGCCTAGTAGAAAATTGTTACAGCTGACTTCTTTGAGAAGGCTTACAGATGACAAATCTGCCCTTGAATCCTCCTCACAATATGCTATACTTGAGTTATGAAAAACTTAAAAAGGAACTGTTTTAAAAGGAAATACATCAGATAAAATATTTTTCAAAAAAAAATCCTGCCCCATTGACCAGCTCTGATATGGGAATGATCAAAAATTTTGCTCCCAGAAAACATCTGCTGAAGTTTGTTTTTGTGAGAGGAGTACCCTTGCCTTTTATTTTGCTCATCTGTTCAATTTCCCTCACAGCGTGATGCTAATGGGTTTTTAGCTGGAGTGATTTTTCAGTAAATACTCTGGAGTGTCCCGAACAAACTCGGCTATGGGTGTTTCACCGGTAGGAAGGATCAAAGCAAAGAAAGAGCAAGGGGATAATGGCTGTACGTGAACCAATGCTGCCAGCCAGGGAGGCCAAATTGTACAATTCTGACACTGTCCTTAAACTCATGAAAGAGGCATGAATGACCATAAAATGCTGAAAAATGTAAACGTGTATAATACAATGCCTAGTGTTACACTCAAGCTCATGTCACTTAAAACCAAAATTCACGGTTGGCAACATGGGTGGAATGAACCTGTGGGGATTACCCATCATGCACACCAAGAGAAGCAGTATGACCATAAACAGGGATGCCATGACAGTGTCCTTTGCACCGCCCCCTTCCCCCATCTCCATGGTCCAATCAGCAGCCTTGCTTTCAGCACTCTGCTCTCTGGGGTACTCGCTTTTGCACTCGCCTTGCTTGCTTGATCCCTGCCGGCAGTTTGTTTTTTTTTTTATTTAATTTTTTATTTTAAAATAAAACAGGAGGTGAAGCTTTCTTCTGTTGTTACTGTTGTCGTTGTTGTTGTTGTTTTCTGGGTTTTTTCCATTTTGCCTGTAACACAGTTTTTTTTTTTTGCCCACTTTTTTGGCTTTGCCGTGGTGTTGTATGCCTTAATTTTGACGTGAGCGAATGAGCTAACCGCATGTTATTGTTTTCTTTTCTTCCTTTTTTCTTTTTCTGCACTCCCAACACACGCCGCTCTCTCACGGTTCGTGCTCCACTCATCTTCCCTCATCCTTCCATCCTTCCTTTTTCTCACGTTGCGCTTTTCCTCGCTGATTTTTCTCGATGCCTTAAAAAAAAAAAAAAACGCGACACGCTGGGCATGAATCGGGGCTGCCGTGGTGTTTCTTTCCTCGTTGCGTTGTGTGTGTCGCCGCGCTCACTTCCTCTCCTTACACCAATCCCACCCACCCACCCACCCCTGCTCCTGCCCTGCCCGCTCATGGGTGCATGCCAAACCTCTCCCCCCACAGCCTGTCAGACGGTTTTTCGTTCCCCCCCAGTCCCCCGACCTCTCCTGGTCTCCCAACTCCAGCCCCACCCACTCCCCAGAGCCCCGCCCCAACAGGACCGGAGCGGTCACCCCAAACTCCTTCCAGCCAAAGACGGGGACCCTCCAGGCTAACCCAAAGACCCAGACCCTCCCGGCCAAGCCAAAACCTTCTGAAAAGCCCCTACAGTCCACCCGGTCCAACCCCCTGCCCAACGCGGTCGCCAACCCCTCCCCTGCTGCCAAACCGTCCGAGCCTTCCCCATCCTGTCAGAACCAGAGTCAGAACCAAACCCAGAACCCCCCCTTGGTCCCCAGCAGCCCCCAGGTGCGCCGGTCGCCCCTGGCGGTGCCCCCCCAGCTCTCCGCCCCGTTCTCCCAGGTGGTGCCTCTCTCTCCCATCCGTCTGCACCACTTCCACCCTCTGCCGGGGACTGACCACGGCCCCAAATCTATCCCCGTCATACAGGTGACCCCCCACCCTTCCCCCAGGGGGAGCCCTCTCCCCACCCCCAAAGGGACGCCGGTGCACACGCCCAAGGAGAGCCCAGCCGGCACGCCCAACCCCACGCCACCCCCCAGCCCCTCCATCGGGGGCATGCCCTGGAGAACGCGTCTCAACTCCATCAAGAACAGCTTCCTGGGTTCGCCGCGCTTCCACCGCAGGAAACTGCAAGGTATTCTGGGAAGGGTTTTGTTTATTTTTTTTTTTACCAAGAACTTCTTTCCCCTTCCCTTGGGATTTGCCAATTGAATCATAAAACAAAACTAATTGCCCTTTTAGGTCAGGAATCCTTGTTCAGTATTTTAGAATCTAGACTTAAGTCGAAGGGAGATGGCACTTTTTAAAATACAGCTCGCAGGCTCTGGTGCAAGCTCTCTTTGGACATCAGACGAGCTGAATCAGTGCCATCTTTTAAGACAAAACCTAAGGACACATTTTTATAGAGTAGCATTTAATAGCCTGTTTTTAAAGCTTTTATGTTTTAATAGCTTATCTGTTTTCTTTTTTTAAAAAACTATTTGTAGGCTGTGGGTGTTTTTATTGTCTGTATAAATGTATTACTTAGTATCTGGTTCTGTTATGATGTTTTGTGTATTGTGTTTCTCATTATTGTAAATTGAATGGTTTTGGAGGCTATTCTGGTAGTTAAATTAATAAATAAGGCAATAAGAATGTACGAGCGTAGTTCAGTGAATGCGTTACTCCCTGGAAGTGGGAAATAGAGCTACAGATGTAAAAGAAATAACAGTAAAATATCAGTCAAATATACAAAATAAACACAATATGAATTCACAACATACAAATAAATACAACGCTTATAAGCACCATATATAAATACAGTTGTGAATGAAGTCCATGGTCATAAGATTTACATTGGCAATTAAAATACAAAGTTGTAGACAGTCAAAGGAAAGAATATAATCAGGGTTATATCATCAAGGCTTTTTTGTGGAGTGCGACTGGGGTCATGAAGGTGGACGTCGTTCCGGTTTAGCCCTTAGTTTTGGTTCTCTGAAACGGGTCCTTCATAGCAGTGGGTGGTCAAATTTATTTTTGCATTTTTAAAGGATGTTTATGCAAGCTGAGGGATTGAGTTGAGCAGCTCCAGCGAGTTCTGAGCACGGGCTGGATACTCTGTTGAGTTTGGCAGAGCATCTTGCGTCTGTATGGCCAAACCAGCCAATCATGAAGAATACATAAGTGTACGGGCACAAATACACAAGAGTTAAATATATACATGAGAATCTGTAACCATGAGAACAGACTGCTCAGCCTCTCTGGACCAGAGATCCCAACCTCAGGTCCGCAGCGTCTGCATGGTTTTAGGCTTGTATCAGCACCTCCATGATTAATTTAAAGTCACTGATTGGCAAAAGACTTTGCACAGCTTGCCTACAAGCCAAAAAGGGTGCTGACTGACAGAAAACCTGAAGAACCTGTAAATACTGCGGCCTTCCAGGAGTGGACATCGCTGACCGAGGCCCGTAATTTCACCTGCTATCTCAGAGCCAGGAGTCTACTCCTGGAGGGCCGTAGCACAATTTTTTTGTTGCCACCAGTTACAATTAGATAATTATAATTCTGGTAGAATCAGACTTAATAGAGAATAGGTCTGGCAGAGGTGGCCTTTTCACTATTCCAAATGAATACACACAGTTTTAACATTCTATTGCAGCTGAAGGTAATGTTATCATTTGAAAATTAGCAGTGAAAAAAATATAGGCTGGTGTAATTGTATTTGAGTGCTGAATTATTTCTGTTGCCATGTAACCATGGTTTATTCCTTACACATGCACAGATATCTATCATGTAATCTCTCATTAAAATCTGTCCAGACATAAACCAAGTTACAGGTAACCAAAGTATACGTAATCAAAACTAGAATTAGTAGACAGCTTCATCATTTTTTAAGCAGACAAAATGGCTTAGTAAAGTTGGGAACAGTCCTTGACTGCAGTGAATACATTCTGAGCAGGAGAAGGTGTGATGACTGTGGCCTTGTCAGAATACTCTTGACAAGGTCAGTGTCCTCCCTCCCTCCCGTCCTTCCTTTGTCATTTCGCTGATCTGAAGTGTCTACTGATGTATTACGTGACACTTCTGCCATTTTGCTTTACCTGTCCACTGCCTGTGCTCTATAGATAAGGAGGAAGGAATGAAGAAAGAGAGAAACCAAGGAAAAATGCACAGACTGAAGAATTTAATGAAGCAGCCAGTGAATGGTTTAATCTTTGACCCCTATGACCCTTGACCTCTGACCCCTGTGCTTGCTTTGCAGTTCCCACACAAGAGGAAATGTCCAGTCTCACCCCCGACTCTTCCCCAGAGTGAGTACCTTTCATTCTCTTTCCCTCTGCCTGTGCAGTACCAGTGGAGATGGAAATCACCTTCATTATAGATTAAATGAAAGTTTTCATTGGTAACAGTTAACAGCTTGAGTTAGAAGTGCAGGAATATCCAGGACAGAAACTGCAACTTACCTTAAACCTGTGATTTCAGCTCAAAATGACCTCTTTAAGAGGATCTCAGGTCGCACATCTTCATTTAATGTGATCCCCACCTCATGAATAATTCACTTTCTCATTTGTAATGTGCCATGTATGACCGTCCACAACAAGAAATGTACAAAACCCACCAAAAAGCTTGATATCACCCAGGTATACTGCCTACCCTTTTCCATGTCACAGGGAATGGGTTTTGAAAATATAGAAGAGGCTGTAGATCAGAGTAAATTTAAAAATGGTATTTAACTGTTCTGCCTTTACATTGAAGTCATTTAGCTGATTTAGCTACAGTTGATTAGGCTAACCAAGGTCCAGTCCCCCCTGGGAGCAATGTGGGGTGAAAGGCCCTGCTCAGGGGCCCAACAGCAGTTGTGTTCTTGCTGTGGCTAGAACCCTACATTTGTCTTCATTATACAGTATTGTACAATTAAAAAGGTGCTTCCGTTCACTGAAGTCATCACATCAGATGGTCTTTGGCAGCAACATTGATATGGTTTTGACCCCTGACAAAGAGCTAACACCAGTTACCATTGAGGGTAAGACAGAACACATCATGTTATGAATGGTGAGTCATGGAGTTACCCTTCAAGTTCTTTTTAATCCACTCTGAGATGAAATATAAATCGCTGTTTGTCAAAGGCCTTTTTTTACAGAGTGCTGTCCTGTAACCTGTCAGCTTTCGTTTCTTCCACCACCCCCTCCGATACAGAATCCCGCATTAGCAAAGCACAGAGAGAACAGTAGTTCTCCGTTAAGGATATTGTTGGAGATTTAAGATTTGGTCTTCATGAATATTTCAGTGTTTTACTTCTGGGCAGTTTCACCAGGGGTCTGTTTTGGAGTCTTGCCTATCTGCCAGAGGGAGAGCTGGAAACCAGTACAATGTCATCACTTTTTTAAAAATACAAAACTACAAAAAAAAAATATATTTTTTTGCAATCTTTCTTTTTTCCTTCACAGATTGTGGTATGTTGTGGCAATATAAATTCAGGAGAACATTGTTTTTTTTTTTTACAACATTAGCGATATGTAATAGTTCTGTATGTCAGGAGTATTGGAACCACAACCCTCCAAAGGGACTTAAGGCCTTCTGCATATCGTCCACTCTCAGTGGGCTGTCATGTGACCGACTGCCTAAGGCTTACTGCATGTAGCCTACTACTGGTGGCTAATGTGCCTGAGGCTAACCAAGTGGCATACTGTCTGTGAGCCACTGTAAGTGGCTTACTATCATTGGCCTACTGCCCATGGCCTACTGTTTGAGTTCTACCACTGTGTAGGTCTTAGAGCCGCAGGCCTACTTGTTTGAGTTGTACTACTATGTAGGGTCAACAGCTCAAGGCCTACTGACGGAGGCTTCCTGCTTGTGGTCTACCCTGTGATATAATAATGGCCTGCAGTGGACTGGCAAACTATGCAGGGTGTCTCCTTGCCTTTTGCTGGGAAAGCCCCCCCCCCAACTCAGGATTGGATGAAGCGGGTATAAAAAATGGCTGAATGGATATATAATAATAATAATAATAATAATGTATACATGTGTTCATTCTTAGAACAGGCTGTAGTGCTGTTTAACATGGCGGGTTTGGGAGCTGAACCCCTCTGCTGCCCCAGCTGTTCCTGCAGCCGTATGGCACAGCGGTCTCTGTCCAGACAACCGTGTGATCCAGTGCTGCGGAGGCTAATTCCCCTCCCTCAGTGCTCCCTAGGCTCCGGCGGCACCTCCTCTTTCATCTCGCACGCCCTGCCGGGAGCTCCATCACGTTTGGCGGCTTTGCCAGCGGAGGGCCCTGGTTGTGCCCTGGCGGAGAAGCCGAATGTTACAAACCCTGGGGTTACGCAGCTCTCGCCTGGGTTTCTGCAGGCTAGAGTGCTGAATAAGATTTCTTACTTTTGTCTCCCCGGTTTTTTTGCCCGTGGCCCCCCCAGTCCAGACCATCAGGGCTCGTATCCATCTGCTGTGGCTCCTTGGGTGTCTGTTTTCGCACTTCAACCCATAAATCACTGTTTTTTTCAGGCCTTAAAAATCGCTGCTGAGTTGAATACGCATTATGTGATGTGCTTGCCGGAAACTTCCGTGTGGGCAGACAACAAGTCTGTCCGCCACGCGGTTAACAACTTCTTGAGAACTTTTTTTTTTAATCGCTTTCTCACAGCATGCTTTTATAGAAAAAAAGGAGACAGAGTGTTTTGATCATGCTGTTCTTTTACACATTTGAAAGAGAGTTTTTTTTTTAAATCACACTCAGACTCAGTTTTATTTTCAGCTAGGTAAATGCTTTAAGTGAACCTCCCCCGTATGCTCAAGATCCCTTGGTGAACTTTCCTGTCGAAATTCAATAGGAGTTGAAGGGTGCTTTTTTTCTTTGCGTGGATTGGGTCTCATGTATGTGCATTGTCACTGGAAAGGCCTTTATTCTCTCAGCTCCAGGATTGGGTGTGGAGTGACGTACAACCCTGTCATATTTGAATACTGTTGTGAAAATCGAAATGCTTAACCATTGTGTCTTTTTATTATTCCTTTCCTCCAGGCTTGCCAAAAAATCCTGGTTTGGTAATTTTATCAACCTGGAGAAAGAGGAACAAATATTTGTGGTCATCAAGGACAAACCGTTGAGTTCCATCAAAGCAGACATCGTTCACGCCTTCCTCTCGGTTAGTATCTGCATCTGTTTCAGAAGCCGTTTCCCTCCTCCTGGCAAGAGACCAGTTCCTTGCCTGAAATTGAAGCCAAGGCTGTTTGTTTATGTAGACAGACGACTCTATTCTCATACATGTTATCTGATCGTGGTGCTGAAATTATAACTAAAATGCTGATTGGCTTTGCCCCAAGGTCGGGCTTTCACACGTGCTAATGCAGCTCTTGATTTATGTAACAATTCAGTGAACCGCTAGTCTTACGGTTCCTTCCATCTTCCCCTTTGCCTGTTTGCTTTCATTCTAGGTCAATAGAAAAATCAACACAGAGCACTGATCATTAGCATATAGATGTGCTCCCATGAACATAGGGTATTGAGGAACAGGCTGGCCAGGGGCAATGTTAGAACTAGCGCACGCCGGAGTAAAGAGAAGAGAAGTTGTTGTTCAGCGAGTTGTGGAAAGTAGTTTTCATGGCTGTGAAGTTTGTTTTTTGTTTACTACCTTAATGTTTTTTTTCCTTATTGAGTCTGTTCAATGAAGACTCTCGAAACGTTCGTAGCAGATAAGGCGTCTCGGGGGATTGGGGTTGAGTCACATTATGGCCATCTGATTCAAACTCTGGCGTTGTGAAATTCCAGGTCATCCTTTTTCACAAATTAGGATGTGAGTGAACTGACTGATTAGTCACACTGCCTCCTCATTTGCCTGGAGACTGAAAATGTCAGACAACATTTTTAGAACATTTGAAGTTCATCCGGAGTCTTTTGAGTTCCTTGCTGAAGCTCAGCTGCGCTGCGGAGGTTATTTAAAACCATTTCAGACACTCAGAATGCTTAATGGCTCTCTATTTAATTGGGCAGAAAAACAGATGTTTTGTCATTTAGATAATGTCTTTATATCCTAAACCAGGGAAACCCAACCTGAGCCCCGCAGGGTGCTCCAGTTTTCATTGTTACTCAGGGCTTAATTGATCAATTAAAAGTGGTTTATTACTCCGTTAACTCTTTCCACCCCAGTTAATTGGGTCGGACTTGGTTGCTAATTTTAAGGTGGAAATGAAAGACCGGCATAGAAAAAAAAACATGGTGGGAGGAAGCTGTTATTGCAGGAAGAAGAAACCGGTCTATAAATCGAGATTCGATTGAAAACAGCTCTCTATTCAACACATTTAGCCTGTCCTCCACAACCTAAATCTATACCCTACTTGAGTCATCTTGCTCTTAAACTATGTCCTGAAAAATGCCTACTACTGCTGTCACCTGGTCAACTGCGAACTTCTGAGTGACAACTTAGTTGTATATAGGAATACAGACACAAGCATTGACGAGTCTATTGATTGAATGATTGATTGATGAGAGTCACACTGGAATGAGATGACTTTACTACTTCTATCTCATATCCTCCTGTTTTTTCAACAGTGGAACTGCATTTGAAGATTCAGGCAAGCGAAAGAGAGTCATTCATCTATGCTAAGCGTTTTCAGTTCCCGCTGTGCTGTGTTTGAGGCGCGCATACTTCCTCTCTGTCTCCCACTCTTCCTCACCCGCCCCCCCCTTGTCTTCCTCCCCCAGATCCCGAGTCTCAGCCACAGCGTGATCTCGCAGACGAGTTTCCGGGCCGAGTACAAATCGACCGCGGGGCCCACGGTGTTCCAGAAGCCCGTGAAGTTCCAGGTGGACATCACCTACACCGAGAGCACCGCCGCACAGAAGGAGAACGGCATCTACTCCGTCACCTTCACGCTGCTTTCGGGTAACCACGACAACCTGGGAGAAATCCAACCTCCCTCACCCTGCCCTCCAAAGCTGGAGTATGCTGCTGGAGTCATTCATCCCACCCCCCTCCCTTTCCCGGCTCGGCTTAGCCAATCAGATCAGAAGGATGAAATGGGAGGCTGGGAGACATGGGGGGGGGGGGGGGGGCGGTGAAAGAGAAAGAGAGGTAGGAGTGAGTGAGAGAGAGAGATGAGACAGTTAAAAAGAGGATTTTTGGTTTTCTGCCCCTACCCCCCTTCAACCCCACACCCCACCCCCACAGAAAGGCCTTCTCCATGGGGGCTTATTGAAAGGGAATCAAGGAAGAGGGGCACTTTTCTGCTGTAATCACAGGGCATTTTCAACCCACTGCGTTTCAAATGTCAATATAGAACAGACACTATATGGCAGGTGTTTATACTGGGCCCTCTTTCTCTCTCCCTCACTCTATCACTTTCTCTCCTTTTCCTCTTTCTCTCTCCTTCTTTTTCATTTTGTGGATGGTTTTGGTAGAGCCACTTACATAGTTTGTACCTGAATCGTGTTCTCTTGGTTTTAATAAAAGGGTATTCGAATGTCTCTCCCTCTTTCTGTCTTTTTCCCTCTCTTCCTCTCTCCCCTGTCCTCTCTCTCTGTCTCTTTCCCTCTCTCTTTTTCTGTGCTTTCATGCTGTAGCTCCCTCCCTCCCTTGCCTGCTGTCAGAGATCTAAGGCTGAACACAGACACAGACCTCTGCTAATCTGGGCCAGGAAACTGTTTCAGCTATTGTTGCATTAAATTTCATCAAGGTCCAATTATGCGTTATGAGGCAATCAGAAGAAAAAAATGAAAACATAGGAGGAAAAAAAATCTCATTAAATACCAATACTTTTTGTTATTTTTTTTTCTGATATGTTCCACTCTACTTGCTTGTAGTTTTCGGTCTAGAGGTATTTAATTTTTGACAAGGAATAATAGTCTCCTAATGTAAGAATTACAGTCGCAAAGATCTATTGTGTCATTGTTATTTGGTATTTTACTCTACTTTTTTTTTTTTTTTTTTTACAATTAACAGGTATTCAATACAGATTAAATTGCTTCCCGCATACATCATTTTGAAAGTTGAATAGGTTTTATTAAAGACAGCCATATTATATAAGGACTTTTACTTAAACTCATTCCTGCCAGGCTAATGGCGATATGGTAATGATACAGTGGTATTTCCACATTATTGACTCCATCCTCTTGTGCACCCTTTCATTGTGTCCCCACTGATGTGCTATTTATTTTGTGTCCCTACTGGTTCACCCTTTAATTGTTTCCTCACTGGTGTCCACATCAATTATCTGACTACAGGTGCACCGTTTAATTTTGTCCCTACTGATACACCTTTTACTTGTGTCCCTATCAGTGCTCCTTTGACTTGCCCCCACAGATGTAGCTCAAATTAAATTCCTACTACTACATCCTTTTTTGTATCCCCTACAGTGTAGCCTTTACTTGTGCTCCTATGGTGCACCCTTTAATTGCGTCCCCCATTGCCTTCCTGTGCCAGGACCCAGCCGGCGCTTCAAGCGGGTGGTGGAGACGATTCAGGCGCAGTTGTTAAGCACACATGACCAGCCTGGGGTCCAGCAGCTCTCCGGTAAGTGTGGCCCGGCTTACTGCTGCCCTGCACCCGCTCCTCTCTGCTTCTCCGACGCGGCATTCTCCCCATGCATGCCCCACTGCTCCCCATGGCACAGCTCTCTGCACCGCACCGCACTGCACCAAAACCGCACCACCGGCCTCCCGCAGAGAGGGGGCGCTCTCTTCCCCGGGGCCTCCCCCCTCGCCTCTGCCCACTCTCTCCCCCATGCATCACGGGTGACAGCGCCATCCCGACGGCCTCAGACCTGCTAATGTGGATGATCTTTTTTTTTTGTAATGAAAAGCATGGCGCTGTGGGTGCCTGTGTGTGTGTGTGCGCGCATGTGTGCACATGTGTGTATGTGTGTGTCTCTACAAAATTACTTGTACTTCAGATGCCACATCTGAGAAAATAATGTTGACGATTGGACTGAGACACACTTGTGGCTCGAGCACCCCCACTGCCATGCTGAGACACACAACTCCAAACGGCGAAAACAGCGAAAGAGCCTTAAACGTCTCAGGGCCCTCGATCAGCCCCAACCTGCATTAAGGAAATCTGTACAGCACTTGGGCCCTGCATTCTCAGTTCTGATTCTGTTGGGTTTGATTGAAACCCCGTGTCCTATTCAAATCGCCCTGTGGCACCAGTTCCCTACCAGACTCCAGGACCTCTTTTCCTCCCGATTACAAAGCCTTGCCGGAGGGGGTCAAACCACGCCCTAATGGCAGTGCGTTCCCACCTGAGCTCCCTCTCGACGTTAACCGAGTGACTGACCTTCAGTGTGGGCTAGCAAGCGTTAGCGACAACTCACAGGGAAGAAGAGAAGAAAGGAAAAAGGAGACACCCCCTACGTTGGTATAGCTCTTCGTCTGTTGTTCCGTCTTCCTGGTGAATAGTCCTGATAACAGCTCCCCCTGCTGACAAGAAATGTCACTACAGCAGGTTAATTCCATGAAAAGAATTCCAGTCTTTACATTAAAAATGTGACCCAGTTTAAGGTCCCAAATATGAGGAGGAAAAAAAAAAGAAAATATATTTCAAAAGGCTTGGTCATTCATTTTTGACATGGTGTCAATTAAATCATCATTTGATTTAATTGACCTTTAACTTTATTGTGATATTTACAGGGCTTAATTGTCACAGGTAAAAAGTGGGACTGTTACCAGGATGACATAACCACCAGTTGGACCCCCACTCATATAGATGTGTCAGCCCCAACCCATCCCATTAAGTTCTGTGGAGTCTATACACCCCCTCTCCTCTGCTCTCTTTCTTCCACACTCACTTCATCACTCCATCCTGCTTTCCACCACCACACTGCTACCATCCCGTTTTAGGGTGCGGGGGGAAGGGGAGACCCCGCCCTCCCGCTCAGATACACCTGATATGATTGGCCAGCAGCATCTCTGTGCAGAATGTGATTGGATACACACAATGCAAAATGCAAGTGCATGCCGGAACTTGAGTCTTAATCACATTGAATCATGTTTGTGTGCCTAGTGTATCAGGACTGAGATTGTGTAAGAGAGTTAGCGCACTGTCAGTTAGCACTGTTAGTTCACTGCTGTGTGTGTAATGAGGAATTCAGAGGTCTCAGAGAGTATTACTAAAATTATGACTAGCCCCTAAACTAGGCTTTGGGTTGTTGCTACTGACTTTGCACATGTAGAGTCCAATACTAGAGTGTGTTTTCGTTTGAGTGTCTTGGTATGTCTACAAGGGTATGTTAGTGTGTGTATGTGTGTGTGTGTACAAAGGTATGTGCGAGCACTAGGGTATGATTTGTTTATGTGTGTATATGTATGCGTTCTTGGATGTGCAAGTGTCTGTGTGTGGTTGTGGTTGCTTGTATGTGTGTTGATGTCTGCATTCTCGGTTGTGTGTTTGTGAGTGTGTGTATGTGTGTTTGTGAGTGGGGTTTGTGTGGCAGATGGTGAGTAGGGTTGTAAAGTTGCTGATATTCCACGTAGCACCTGTGCCTGCTTTTTAGCACAGAGATCTCATTTGAGCAGCGAGATCAGGGGCCTCACTGTGTCACTGTCTTCGCTGTGGGATCACTGACGCGTGTGTTTGCCTAATTTAAGCGGCTTCTGAACAAAAAAACCCTCCAACTTTCAACAACATGCAGCCATCTCACCGGCTGATTTTAGTCATGTGTTTCAGTGTTGGGAAGCAGGAAAGAATATGGAGCAGTTTATTGTGTGGGCCTAGGGCTTCTGGGATAGCCCGACACTACCCTACAGATGAGAGGGTCTTGGGTCTGTGTTGCAGCACTGGGAGACTAAAACACTTCTTTGTGTGAAGGGATCAGAGTGCTGTAGTCTGACCGGAGGGGTTTTGGTGTAACTGCGAGAGTAAACTGTTGTAATATTTATGCCCCCCCACTCAACCCCCTTGCAAACCCAGACCCTAAACATCGTACGGATCCACCGACTGGCAAGATGTCCAAGGGTGGTAAGAATGTTTGTGCATTATGACTTTAAACCCTCACTCTGTGATCACATAGAACTCCTTCACCCTTGAACGGTACAGAAATACACAAGCACAAATGTACACACACGTACTGCTCCCAAACACATATGCACACACATACACATACGTGCAAAGCACACAGACAAAAATGCACTTTGTCACACACACATAATCATGCATGTACATACGCAAACACACAAACACATAGACACAGGTACATACACTGACGTACTCACACACATACACAAAAAACTTACCCTGGCTCAAACACACTCTCATTCAAACACAAACACGCATGGAACAGTGTGACATCACAATCAGGTGTTCTAGAACTCCCACACTGCACCGTCCTTGTTAGACTGTGAGTGCGTGTTACACTGTATTCCTTCACAGTGGTGTTCACGTTGTGGCACAGCTTGCATGTGCACTGTTAATGTATACTTCACACACACTACCATCATTTTTAGATTTCACTTTACGAACGGTAAAATGAGCACAGCAGCCTGAAGTGGGAGTAAAACTGAAAAGGCCAGGCATGTCTGCATTTCTACTTTTTAATATCTTTGCAGTTCACTTACTGTGATGCATACCCTATTGCCAAGTATAGGTACTGTGTCTGTATTTGTCAGATAATACATTTGGTGACACGGTTTTATGTGTCATTGTAACCGTAAAGGTGAGACATGCCAGGGACCATGTTGCTGATACAGATTTTTGGATCGTAAATAACTGTAACCGTGAGTTCTAATTGACTCCAGATGTTGTAATTGCATCGACCTTTAACAGTGTTTGAAAACCTTGTGCCCAGAGACAGAGGGATAGAGATGGAGAGGTGTGTTATCCACTCTCGTTTAGAGCTGCCCGAATTTATGCAGCCGTAGAAATGGAGTGTTATCCTGAGGACAGTAATTGGCAGTATATTTGCATGAAACTGGTCTGGACTACCAATGAATGGAGGAGGTTATTGAGCTATTGATTGAAGGGAGGGAATGAAATGTGACATTTGTTTTATATAGCACCTTGCACTAGGGCAGGATGGGGGGGGGTTATTCACCTCATTTGCTGTCGCCTAGGTAACGCAGGGCAAATATTTTAGACCTTAAGACTCAGGAACAAAGCCGCCCTCCCAAAGATCTGAGTGATGTGGTTCATGATTATTGTAAGTGGTGCAGCTAGTCTTTCGTAATGATAATGAATTCATAAAACTGGTTAAAGGAACTGTGATCAGTTGTGATGATTATGATGTCATAATTACATCAATGTCAGAAAGCCAGAAGACTGTTTGGTGATCCACTCTGGGTTAAAGTGTCGTCACCAGAATGGTGACAGAACAGAGAGGACGACCCAAAGTCAGGGAGAGGTCACCTCCCATAATCCCCTGCTCCAGGAAAGGAGACCCTGCAGGTGTGTGTGAATGCAGGAGTGACATAATGCAGGTGAAAATTACTCATCTCCCCCACCTCGGCCTCCCACAATGGAAAAAGAGAGCCAGGTATTTTAAAGGACAGAGTACCTCAGGCAAGGAAAACATAGCAAGTGAAAAGAAAAACGTGATTTTGCATAACAACACCCAGCAGGCAAAAGGACCCTGAACACGTCAGATTATTGCCAGCAATGAAACATCGGCAATACAAACAAGAGCTTTAACAAAACTGCACAGACATAAATTATGTCTTAAAGGGGAGTAGTTAGGGACAGGGAGTGTTAAAGGGGAGTGTGCCAGGTCTTAGAGTAGAGGAATGACAAATGTGAAAGACTGTGGTCACATGACCTGGTGCTTACCCCTTCCCCCACCCCAGCCCGTCTTTTTATTGGTCACCAGAGAGAAGTTTAGAAAATAACTCAAACAGACTCTTCCCCTGGGTGCAATTCATTGAAAGCATTGCGGTGAGCACTGGACAGAGAGAGAGAGCTGATAGGGTTTGGGCGGGGCAGGGTGGGGTGGGGGTTTGACTGTTTGTGTGACCTTTACTAATACGGATTCCAGCTGACTGTGAGACCCGCTGTGAGACCTGACGTGCTAGCCCCGTCTTTCCAATCCTTGTGTCTCAGACTTAGTAGCTGTGGAGACATTCATTGAAGGCTTATTCAGGGAGTATTTACACTGTCATTTGTCACTCATATTTATTTGCTGCTGTATCTGTTTAACCAGCTTACATCCAATCAGTATGAAAATGGCACTTGATGTAGAGCAGGACAGAGCAGCCTAGAACTGCAAGTCAGTCAAATAGGCTGCTTGGTGGATCTTCTTGCAGACTGTGGCCAGAAGCCAGCTTAGCCCTCGTGTTGCCCAGAGATGGGGAGATTCAGTAGGCAGGAATGTCTGTTCCTAAGCAAGCCTTGCTGGTTATTTGGGTGCCCACAGTTTGGCTGCACAAAGCTACACAGGAAGTGTCTCCCTCCAAACTCATGCCGATGCCAGCTCAACACGTGGACTGCAGTATGGAAATGGAGCAGCTGTTCACATGCTAAATGGCACATGCTTGCCTGTGCCATCCTGGATCAGAAAGCAGAGGACGTGCAGTGAGCAGGGGTTATGTAGGATTTGGCATTCTGATCTGGGAGACAAAGTGATGAAAATTCACAGAAGGGAAGAGATAGACAGACAGATAGATAGATAGATAGAGAGAGAGAGAGAGAAGAGCAGAGTGCTGTTGAATCAGTGAGCTCTCAGAGTGTAGGAAAGCTGCTACTCATCAGCTAAAATTAGCCTGATGACAAAACGAGCTGACTGAAGATGAGCTATTGTGGACAGATTACAGCTGAACGTGAAAAAAAAAACAGCAAAAGAAAAGAGACGCTATGAATGGATGCTTTGCTTTTAGGCTAAAAGGTTTTTTTCTTGTCATGGTGACACTGTGTGGTAAAACTAAGAATCGGTTCTTTCCTTGAGGAAGAAAGGGCTCAGCAAGGGAGAAGGAGGGTGGGCGTGTCCTGGGTAGGCCGTTCCGAAATACAGACACACTAGTTCACTGAATACTGTACAAGTCCTAAAGCTGTATTACAGCATTACCTTTTCAACCCAAATAGTATTCAAACTTTGATGAAAAAACGTGACAAAATCTAAATTTGACAAAGGGACATACGTTAGCACTGATAACAAGGATGGATTAACAAGATGGCTAGCAAAAATGAATAGCTAACCCAAATATTCAAAGCAATGGTTGTACAAAATGGAGGTAAGCAAGGTAAACAAACAAGGTAATAGGAGGTAAACAATTGGCTTAGTCACAAAATAGACTTATATACAACATATTTAGACCCAGAAAGAAAAGAAAATGAAGTGAGCTCGCTGTTATAAGATACAGCTCCATGTTATTGTTATGGTCACCAATTCACGCAGGTAAACATTAAACCAAGTCTTGGACTGGTCATGGCATCTACTACAGCTTCCATCAGACTGGTAGTTCAGACGTATAAGTTCCTATGAAGTTTGCTTTTTGTACTGCACATGTATTCAGGTGCTTCAGATACTATAGTTCTAAATTTAACTGAATTTACCGTGGTAAATGAAAGCTAGTTATTCTGTCTCATTCTTTGTAATGTTTTTATTCTTTTGGAAAACATTTATAGACTATTTTATTTTACAACATTTTTTTGTTTTCAATATGCAAAGAAAAAGAAAATACAGTAACATTGTAGGTGATGCGTTTTGCCTCCACTCAGTTTTTTTTTTGTTTTGTTTGTTTGAAAAGAGCAATGGTAGTGCATAATTTTGTGCTGTGCTGTGTTTTGAGGTGCTGTCGCCTCCCCTCGAAAGCCTTCCTCCCCCCACTGCAATCCATCTACATCAGCGAAGCGAGGAAATTAAGCCAGCTTTGCACTATTCTTTATTTATAGCCTCCACCGGCACTGGGATTTCCTCTTGCTTTTTCTTGCTGGGTTGCTTTTTTTTTCTTCTCAGAGACATCCTTTAGGCTTGGACACCAAAACAGCATTCCTGTTTGTATACGCACACTAACACTATGGCCTGCGGAATTTGGAATTCCACAGTCCCGTGATGTGCAATTTCCACAATTTCCTGAAAATGTTCTGAAAATTTCCACAACAAACTCTTTGATTAAGTTTTTCAGACCTGGTGTGGTCCTTCTTCATATGCATGTTCAGAAGATTTTTTTGCTACACAAGCTCCTAGTTGGTTCTATCATAGTGTCAATCTTCAAAACAAATCTGTTTGTTCATTTACCTAAATTAATCAAATCAGTGGCGCACATCTTGATTCTTGGAAAGTTGTTTGTGTCTGCTGTTTTTTTTAACCCAAGCCAAAGTAGCTGTGTTCACCAGTGTTTGTTCGCTCCTTCATCACACCACGGTATAACGTTTGCACCGAGGACACTTTAGCAGTGTGGTGCTGCAGATCATGAAGCAGAAATGCCAGATCGAGAGAACGATTTGACTGATTAAGTGACAAAGAGTCTGAAATCCGAAACAGATGGGACCGTGCTGCGCACAGCTAATATATATACTGTCATCTGATTGGTCTCCTGTGTAGCTCATTAGCATATTTAATTATCATGTTTACAACTGCAATTTTTTTTGATGGCATACTGTCAACAGAACAAGGTGGCGTTACAGATAGAAATTAGTTTGTGGTAAATTCTGAGCTGATATCAGGAATTATTTTTACAGCTGTCGGAACCTGGAATAGGTCGCAGGTCATGTAGTAGTTATAGACACCCGTACAGTGTTTTTGAATCCAAGCGTCATGCAGAGCTGAATATTCTGTAGATTCTGCGTAAATGACATGGCTGCTTGGGCTGAATGGTCTGTTCTCTGCATTATATATTATTATTGCATTTTTATGCGGTGCTCCAATATCACCAGTTTATACATGCAGAGTATTTTCAAATGCATTTTGGCCTTGAGAGTACATTGGTAGTGTCCTTGCTGTTTAATTCAATTTCTGGTTAGAAGTGCAACACCACTGCTAGTTTTCCATTATCTGCTACTGTCTGTACATCTTATTAAGTTTCAGCATTAAGCCCTTAACATCTTTATGTCTATTGCATTGGATCGACAGTACATTAAAGCACGCCTGTTAAATCTCATGTGAGCCGCACACAGTAGTTGGATGGAGTGGAGAGAAACGGCTATATGGCCTTTGGTAGAACATTAACGGACCGAATAAGGGAAAAAAAGAAAGAATAATAATAATAATAATCCGAGGCTGTTGTCTGATACACACTTGTTCTGTTTGTTTGCTTTGTGGGTGAGGATACTTTCCTGAAAATCAGGTTGCGATTTTACAAATGGCCGCACTGTGTCTTCTGAATGGCATGTGCTTCGATCCGGAACTACCCTCCAGCCAGTATCCGCAAAGGGCTCAGATCGTCAGGGTAATAGATACAGGAAACAGAGAGTTAATTGAGTGTCCCCCAGCTCTTATTAATGTCATTATGGCTATATTCAGCTCGGCAGGGGTCTGGAAATGGAGTACAAGTTGTTTGAGGCCTCCGGGCGTGGCTCAGAAATTCAGGGGTGAGCTGTTTCACACCCTTTTTTTTCTGAGCTGTAAAATAGATTCAGATTGAGATGTCTTCCAACCATCTCTGAAACAGCTGCAGGAGGAAACCGTTTTCCATGATGAGTGCCGTTTGTGGCGCAATTTGGCAGAGGCTTATGGGAAATGGAGTTCAATGAGGGACCACCGCGATTAACTGCTGCAAGCGGCACTGACAGTTTGTTCGCCATAAAACAGAAAAGCTTTGGTTTTTCCACTTCATGTTTTTATCGATTCTGCATGAAGAGTCGTGTGCGCCCCTCATTAACCGAACAGTTTCGCTTTGTTGTGCAATATAAAAAATTCAGCAATATCCAGCTTATACTGGAAGAACAACACTGGGCCAAGAGGGCTTTAGGTCCAATAGCAATTTGAGGTTATGGTTTTTTAATTTTGTACCCAGTTGTTTCAGAAACATGCTAAATTTGGAGCTCAAACTCACAGTATGAATCCAAAGCAGAAGCATCTCCCCCAAGCTAAGAGTGACTATACTCCACTTGCCAAGTTTGAAAAGTGAAATGAAAAGTCACTGCTTTTTGTAATCCTTTAATTTTTATGAGATGGAAAGAAACAAAAAAAGCTTTCTCCTTGGTTATCTGCTCAGATCAGTTAGTGTATTCCTGGCTAGCTGGTGCTTCCATCGCCCTTCCTTTTCTTTTCAGGCTTACTGAAAGCTGATTGGTGCCAGTGCAGTTCTGAGGTTGGATTTGATTGGCTTAATCTTCTTATGTGTAGTCTTAAGTGAGGCTAGCTATCTGGTATGTATCACTGTTGGATAAATGGAACTCTTTTTTTTCCCCACTACATTTCACATACTTTAAGGGAGTTACCAGCAATGGTTGACATTACCAGCATCGGAAGGGTTGAGCCAAAATGGAGGCTAACTAACTGAGCTTTCAGTGCTGCCTCAATGGTTGTACAGAGCTTGCAAATGTTCATTTTTTTACATGCATGTCGTGAAAGTATTCGGAATAAACACTTGCTTTGAGTTTTTTTTTCCCTTTAATACAAATATATGTGACTAAGCCATTTTAATGCATGACTCCACAATTTGGTGAGGTATGAGGTAGTGATGGGTAACTGAGGAATTATGACACAGACGGATGGAGCCAGAGTTAGCTGTCAATCACAGATATGTTTCAAGTAGTCAGAACAGTTTTGCTCTTTACAAAAACACACAATGATTGGTTCAAATCAGTGACATACTGGTAACATACTGTACTCCAACCATTATGGTATCATGACACCTCTATGACCCGTTACTACTGAAATATACTGTGTGTGTGTGTGTGTGTGTGAGTATATCTCTATTTGAGTGTGTGTGTGACTTGGTAGTCAAATGTGTGTGTGTGTGCTGGTTTGAATGTGAGTATGTGCACGTGCTTGCATGTGTGCATAAATGTGTACCCGTGTGAATAAATGCACGTGGAAATTTTGTTACTCTGTTTCCCCCTGCTGGCAGAAAGGAGCAGAGCAATTGAGAGAGGGACAGAATTGTAGCTGAACGGAAAGACTGGCAGGACTCATCCTTCAAGCTTCCCATGTTGACTCCATCATTCTCTCCATCCTGTTCTATCCAGGCCCGATAAAACTGAGACTCCAAAGCCACACAAATGCCCTCCAAAGTTGAAATCTGCACCCACCAAGCTGTGCTTCTGTTGAGCCAAGCTATCACCATATGGAAAACTACCTCCTTTCCTGCTGATTGCTTTCTTACACTGAGTCCAGTGAAATTATAGTTTTTTTGTTGGTCTTCGGGCTTTTGGTAATGTAATACATTAAAACAACAATCAGGTGTTATTGGTGTCTCAGATTGACTGTAAAAAATACCATGAAAAAATATAAGGTATCATGTAAAAATAAAGCTGAAACAATAAAATCCATATGGTGATTTTTATCTGCCACCTATCAAATACTCTGCATGTTCTACAGACACACATGCACACGCACACACTCACACACCCTCATTCATGTTTTCTGATGTCGTCATTAAGTGGCTCTGAGTCTCTCTTTTACAGTCTCAACCTCTTTCTCTCTTTCTCACCACTTCTCCTCTCGTGAATCCCATTGTTCATTTGTTTGTTTGTTCTCTCTCTCTCTCTCTCTCTCTTTTTCTTTTCTTCCCGTTTTTGTACCTAGGCAGCCCGTTGAGTAACTTCTTTGACGTAATTAAACAACTTTTTTCAGACGAGAAGCACGGCCAGGTCCCCCACCCACCCGGTACGCCCAACAAAAATGCCGCCAGCCCCCGGAGGCATGACAACGAGGCCAATGACTTTGGCTCTAGAGGAGACTCTAGGTGCCCCACGGGCAAAGACTAAAAAACCTAACTGGTGCCAACCATCTATTGGGACACTGGATCAACCCAATCAAAAAAAAAAACAAAAACCAAACTCGTCACACTAGGCCACTAATCAATCAAATCAGTTCACTGATCAATAGAAATCCCATCAGAATTGTAGCTTGAACTGTAAATATGATACTACTTTGGAAAAACTGTCTATAGACAAACTTTTTTTGTATAACGGAATGACTGTGTATAGATATATAAATTAATTAAATATTTTACGAGTAGCACACATAGGTTCGCAAGTCCCTTAAGTCACCCTAAACCCCCCTACACGTTCCCCCCCATAACCCCTTGCCCACCCTCCCCTCAAAAACAAAAGAAAAAAAAAAAGACAAAAACAAAACATTGCCTTTTGTTCTATTACCCGGGTATTTTTCTGTCCATATTTATGTCTCCTCCTCCTCTCACCATTTTGATGGCTTGTTTCTACTACCAGGCATTATCCAGAAAACTTATTAAGCCCCGCCTCCTGCTCCTTGCCCTGCCCCCGTGCACTGCGAGATGGACATTTGTTGACGGAGGGCACTTTTCCAGGCAAGTAAGTCAGTTACCAAGGAAACGGACACTTCATCCCGACGCATTGTCCCAAGCCCCACTCCTCCAAGAGAGCTCTCTGAAAAAGAGCCCGGCCCTCACCTGCCCCATCACTCAAACGCCTGAGCCCCGCCCCCATTCCTTGCTCCACCCCCAGCCTCCATCTGAACCAGGAAATACTGCAGAGACTAAAAAAACAGGAAGGACTAAAGAGAAGCCTTAAGATGACATGTGTCCCTCACATGTGCATGTACACGTACATATACAGACACACATATGAACACACAATCACATACAAACATGCATGAGCACACACTCATACAAAACTGTACACACACACACACACACACACACACATACACAAACACTCACATAGTTCATACATGCATTCATACACACATGTAAACATGCCCACAGACTCAGACACACACACAGATTCACATACACACACACAAACTCTGGGATACAATACCTAACAAAAAAAAAAACCCACAAAAACAAAAGGAAAGTGGAACAACACAGGAAGAGGAAGTGCAGGGGTGGAGTTTTTGGAAAGGCCGACAGCTGACATGGACCTTCGCTGGACTGTACCTGTCCTTTTTAATGTAGACTCTCTTTGTGAAACACTGCAGTTGACCCCTTCATTAGACTCGACACCATCGCTGCAAATGGACTTGAATATGGAATTCTCATTTGATCAAGGCAGGGGTCTGGAGTGAACAGGAACAGGAACAGTGTGGGGTGGTGGTGGGGGTGGGGGGTGGGGAACAGAAGGACGGGACAAGGGGGAGGGGTAAACACAAATGAATGATCTATTCTGTTGTACAGACTGGGTATATTTCTTATGTAAAACGTCTAGTTGTAACACTCTGTTTAGCTGTAGGGCCGAGCTGGAACGTTGTGTTGCCACAGGCTCTTATTGTTTTCCTCTTTGTTTTTTTTTTTTTGCTTCCAGTATTTTTGTTATTTATACATTTATGCAGTGATTCACTTTTGATTTAACCCCGTAGCATACCTTGTTACCTTCATCCAGATTTGTTTGAGAGCCCTCCCTCCAGTTTGTTTCTTTCAGGGCATGTTTGTTTCAGTTTTTCATTTAAGTATCTTAGGTTGGGCAATTTTCTGTAGGGTTCAGAGGAGAAATGTTCAATACAGAAGTGGATATTTTTGTATCTTCCTTATTTATTCATTTTTTTGGTTTATTTCTTTATTTTCTTAATTTATGAAGTTGTGACTATTTATATAAAAGAAAATCTGTTAGCAGAGATTGTATGTTATTTATTTACTTCCTTGTGTGTTTGTATCAGGGCAGCAACGTTTGGTTCATTTGAAGATTTCTTTAAAAGTTTGTCATAATTTAACAGAACAACTATGTGAACAACTACAAAAATTATTTCTCTCTCTCTCTCTTGCTCTCTCTCTCCCAGCTTCAAGGAATAAAAGATCTTCTAGTATATGTTTAAAAAAGCTAATTTACAAGTAATTTAAGAATGTAGACTAGCCTCTTTGGGAGAAATTTCTCTTCTATTGATATCTGTCAGTTCATATCATTGTGCGTGTACAACAGCTTAAGAAAAAAAAATACTCTTGAACCATTTTTCTTGTAAATAGATGATGAATTTGGGCAATGGACTTCTTAAAAACACAAACGGGGACTCCTGCTCTTGGCTTTTACCTTGTATAACTGTGTGCATGTCAGGCACTGGCATTTCTTTGCATGATCTTGTTGTAATTGCCCCATAAAGCTGTCTCTTTGCCCTGAACAGATTTCTCTCCCTTTATTTCGAAAAAAGAAAAAAAGGAAAAAAAAAAAAAAAGTTTGTTATGTTTTTGCCTCCCTCCACCTTTCTCGACAACCCCAACCCAACTCTTTTTCTACTTTCCTCTTGCCATCCCTTTTTCTGCCTGTTTCTCTTTTCCTTCTGTCCTTCTTTCCTTTCTAACCTGCACCCCAAAAGCCCACCCCCCCCACCCCCCCCCCCCCCCCCGCCCCCCCCCCCCCCCCAGCCCTATCTTGTGCACAGGCTCTTACGATGCTTCCTCTACAATGTACCTCTGAAGTCTCTAATATTCATCACTTACACAAGCCCAGGTGAATGGTGCAGGAAGGGGATTTTAATCAGAATGACTCAAAGCAATACCTATTGTTATCCTTCCTATTTTGTACTTTGGAAAAAAATAATAATAATAAAAAAAACTTACACAGGATGAAAAAGAGACTACTACAAATGATGGTTAACTGAGCAGGAAACAAACTTTAAAAAAAAAAAAAAATGTATATCCCCTTGTACAATAACTGTGAGCAACTTCAGTGCAAGAGAAATAAACTCATTCAGTTACGAACCGCGAGTGTTTCCTTCTGTGTGTGTTTGGAGCCAGGCCAGGCCGCCGGGGGTAAGTAAGGCTCAAATCAGCTCCCCATCTCCTGGTGTCTCTCCTGGAGTCAGCCCCCGGGGAAGGTTGCCCTGGAGGATCCGCCCTGGCTCGATTAAGGTAAACTCCTCCATTTGTTTCTATTTTGAAAAATTGTGAGGAAATACAGTGACGTCTCATTAACAGAGTTTAAGTCCCAGTTGGCTCAGAAATTCTAATTCTGTTTTAGCTATATGTTGCATCCTGTTGTTTTAAAATGGTGCTAGGCAATGATCCCAGTCTGAAAACTGATGTCAATCAAAGCATGTGCCATTGTACAGTAGAGGTCCATTTTCTGTCTTCCCCCTAAAGCAGTATCCCATGTGCTTTCAAATGTTTTTGCATTTTTTTTTTTATTTACAAATCTTATACAGCTACTTTACTTTCCTAACCCTGCTTTCATTTTATGAGCGTTTCTTTGCATTGAATTAGGATGTGAGCTTAGAGTGGCCCCATACAAACTGATCATCAGCTGGGTAGCAGGCATACAGAGACGCTATTTACATTACAATTTAACCATTGAGCCGATGCCCTTATCAGCAGTGACTTGCACAGCTTGTATGTTTCTACGTAGGCTTTCCATTTATAAAGCTGAATATCTGCTAAAGCAATTCAGTGCAATTACACCACATGATAACCTCTGAGTAACAAGCCCAGCTCACCAAAACCCTAATGTACACTGCAAGTTATAAGCTCAGCTTCAAGACCGTTATTGTGTACCGTAACCTCCTAGTTACAAGCCCGGCACCCTAAGCATTATAATACACTGTAACGTCTGAGCTATAAGCCCACTTCCCTGGCCATTATACTGCACTGCTGCCCAACAATGGATCCTGACACTGTACAAATAGCAGCCATAAAGCTGGAAACACTAAGATAAAGGGGGGCTTAAAATACACCGAAAGCAGGTGTGTCACCACAGGAGTAGCTCCTGAGTTAATTAAGCAATTAACATCCCAGCATGCTCAGGGGTGTGGAGAGGAAGCTGTCCTGTTAACATGGCTGGCATGGCTGGGAGAAGAGGCCTCAGTGACTTTGAGAGAGGGGTGATTGTTGGGGCATTTTTGACAAAAGCTTCAGTGATGTAGACAGCTAAACTTCATGTTGCACACAGGGCAGTGTCTAAGGTGATGTCAGCATGAGTCTGAGAGGGATGGAGACATCATTAGCGAAGGACGGCTTATACACTTACCTTTCTCCTGTACTGTTTCCTTATTCCATTTATCTCATTTTCATTCGGGGGGGGGAGTAATCATATGCAAGTGTGATAAATGCGATGTTATTTCTGTATGCTGCTGTATGCAGGAACATTTATGCACATTGTTATGTTTACCATTTTGTTGAGTTTCATCTGCGTTAGGGGCACTGGACAGGGTGACAGTTTTTCTAGGTCCCCCTGTCCAAACTTGATAAAATTATTGAAAGCAAAAAAAAAATAAGTTTGAAAAAAAAAAAAAAAAGGCTTCCATCTTTTTGACCACTTCCTGTATTTCACTGGGATTTTGAATGGGATTATGATCTGTCACACAAAACCACACAGCAGACTAAGTAGATAAACATTGTAGGAGCAAAGTTTATAGTAGAATGTTCTTTGTAGGTTTTATTTGGGCGTAATATTTTCTTTGTTGAGAAATTAAATTCTTGTAGTAGTAATAGCCTCATAACAGACTGGCGCCTCATTAGCGCCACCTACAGTTGGGACGTCTTAAGCAGTAGACCAGTGTCGAATCGTTTTTCACCATTCAGTGTTGTTGCAGTTTATCTTTAATTGTAGAAACTAAAATTAAATTTGAATACTTAAATGTGCAATCCTGTCAATCTGAAGAATATTATTATTATTTAAACCTTTTGTGTGTTTTTTTTTTTTTTTCTTTTGTGGGTCGTGGAAACGTGCCAACCTTACCAGCACTCAGCCAACTGAGTAAATAGATAACGTTAATGACATTGTTAGATAATGGTAGCTAACGGCCAAGGGTTTTCCAGAACAGTATCCTTATATTACTTAAGGGTAAGGCTTTCAAATAAGTACAATCGGTAAAGCAGTTAAATTCAGAGTGGCACTTGTAGCTATAGATAGCATTCGTGGATATTTTAACAAGGATGTTATTTCCAAATGCAAAGTCCGGTGAGTTAACGATGTACGTTTGGCAGTCAACTGCAGTTAGCTTGGTAACGTCTGGTTAAACTGACGGGTAGGGTAGCTATCTTGCCAGTTAACAGACAAGTTGGTGAAGTCTGCATGTAAGTTTATTTCGTAAACCAACTTAACATTAGTTTGTAGTAGTTAAAATATAAATGTAGCTAATACTTACGACTGCAAATTCTGGCGGTAGAAGTGCTCTGGGAATTGGAAGGCCTACTGCACCGCCGGGTGCAGCGAAGAGGACCATTTTGAACTTCTCAAACGGTGTGGTGGTTTGAGAATGTTTGCCGTGTTTTGTCATCGCATTAAATGTTGGCTACTGTATAACCATTTGAACCTCTCACAAACTGCGTTGTGTTGAGAATAGTGTTTGTCGTGTTTTCAATGATCTTAATAAAGGTCTTACATTTCTATCTTTTCTTTTGCCACCGTAATTGACACTGTGATCTTGCTGTGGCGCTGAGCCACGACTGCTGACGACAGAGAGTGAGCCGCGGGAAGGCTGTTGCTATATTACGTCACTCTGTCGTTGCTAATGGAGTTCGGTTTGGTTAAGTGGTTTATCGCTCTGATTGTACTTGTTTGACATGATCATGCTTAGACTACATTCGTTCTTTTAGTGTGTTTATTGACGGCCTTCATATTCATTGATGTACATGTCTCAGCTAGTGGCGTGGGTAGCTGTCTGAGACACAGATCATGCATAATCAAATAAGCGTTTGTTGCAACGATGTGTGCCAGACTGCCAACGTTTGCTTGACTGATACTCTGTAGTCTGTAGATTAAATGGCGAGCTAGTTAGGCTGAATGGACCAACAACCTGCAGCCTGTTAACTTTGGAACTTAATTCCAAACCAAACACAAACCCACTTAAACCTTGTTCATAATGTTTAAGACTGAAAGGAATAATGTAACAAATAAATGAAAAAGCATATTTCTGCAAGGAAGTGTTTCTTTAACAGTCATAAAATAACTGTGGCATTATAATTACAAAATAAGAAAAAGACTGATTCAGACACAAAGACGGCAAGTCATAATAACACATAATTATGTTGCTTTTATTGGGCTCCAAAACTGACACATACTAAATATGTCTACAGTAACTCTCAAATTCTTTATCTTTTGACAAAATTTCAAAGGACGTCTGCTACTATTATTGACTTTGTTCTGCGGTTTTGACAGAATGACAAAAGAATTCTCCTTTAATCTGTGTGTGAGACAGCAGACTGCCCCACTGTTTCTATCTGAAGAGCCTGAAAAGGGCCTATTCACCTCAGATCTCTGCTGTGTCAAACAGACATATTTCTGCAAGGCTGCTATCCCTCCACCAGGGGGCGCAAACTCTGTCACCCAGGCACTGCAAACACATTTATTATCGGATTCAAGAAAAATTGACGAAGCATAAAAAATGTGGATGTCTCTCCAAAATAAAATATGTAAAACAATGAAAATATATTAATACACAAATTTTATATTATTTAAAGAATATTTTGGACTGTCTTCTCTTTGACTTTTTCAGTTATAATAATAACAATTATTATTATTATAGTAATGAGGCTACATACATTTGTGTATAACACCTTTACATTCTGTTCAGAAAAGGACATTTGTGTGAGTAATGAGGCTAAGACACAATGTTGTGAACTGTAGCCCTCACTGCAACTTCTTGTATCTGTTACTGAGAGATACCATTCACATGTCCATCCTGAAGCATCTACCACATGTGTTTTAGATGCCTCAGGATAGATACCTGAATTGAACATTGCACAGGTTACAGGTACAGGCTCTGACAGGACCGGTCACACCAAGTACCAACCCGCTCCACACATTTCAGCCGCATTTTAATGAAACCTAAAGTACCGCAAAGGACTATGGGTACACCTGTTCCCCTACAGCTTCTCAAGTTCTCCATTTTAGCTATCCATTTTTTATTAATTCACCTCACATTATCAATAATCAACGTAATTTGACAGTAACATGTATGAAAATTATATACATTAAATACAACATGAAATGAAAATAAAATGACAATAATTAAAAGCAGTGGCTTTGTAAACCTTGTCATGGGCTACACTTGGAATCAGTGTGGGGATAATATTAGCTGACAGAGGCTTTAGGTTTCTTGGAGATACAGGCCCCTTGTCCCACCTAAACATCAGCTGGTTCCCAGGACATTCTAGAACCGTTTGGGTAAACATTCCAAACACATACATTTCTCCAGTTTTCTGGAATCACCAGAGCAATATTTGCTTGGAACAAAAAGTAGTGACTGTGAGGGGAATGTTCTTGTAAAAATGTTATCTCTGAATCAAATGGGAATTTAACTGGGATCTTCCCCAGTTTTCTGGCAATGTTTTGGGTCAGCCTGGGTCTTACTCTCGCCACTTAAAATGTACAAAAATAGCTATTTGCACAACATGTTTTTCATTTGTTTGGCTTGCCCAACCCCTCAAACGTCTGCCTCCTCTCTCCTCTGATAAGGTTATTTATGAAATATAACACCTTCAGCAGAAATCTCACTACGTTGCAATAATCAGCATTACATACAAATAATAAAAAATAAAAACACCTGATGGAAAGAAAATTTTCACAAAACCATATAACATAAAAAAGGGATTTCAAACTCCAGTCTTGGACAATCAGAGTGCCTGCAGGTTTAACTCCAGTCCTGTAGGGGGCAGTGTCTGCAGGTTTAACTCCAGTCCTGAAGTCCTTTTTATGGTTTTTTTCAATCAGCACCCAGTTTTGGGAAACAAAGTGTGGATCAGTGACTTCCATAATGCACCTCAGTACTGAAAACCAGCAGACACTGTGGCCTTCAGGGCTTGTGATTCCTCCCTCAAGCTATCCACAACACTGACTCTCGGAGGAGAGGAAGTACCCCATCCGCCCACACCGTTTGGCCAACAGAATGTTGTCTTTGGAAAATGGACAAGCCACTTTTTATGACTCGTGTTTACATGAGGGGATGGTGGGGTGTGGTGTACAGTTAACCACATTTTGAGCTGTACACGGTCATTCACAGGACTGCCTGAACGCTGATGACCTTGTGAGAATGGACAATAGATTTGAACCTTACAGAATCACAGCAACTATGACAGAGAACATGTATGTGAGTTACTAACACATACATATGCACAGAGAGGAGTAGAAAGTGTGTGCTTTAACTGACATGAAGAAAGGGGAACAATTGTGTGTGTGTGTGTGTGTGTGTGTTGTAACTTGAACAGGAAAGGTTACAAAACGAATGTGCTTGTTATTTGCTTTTTAAAGAGAAAAGTGAAGGCTGGATGGGGTAAGAACATTTCAACAAAATGAATTCCCACAAGAACGAAAAACAACTTTATTCACCCTCATCCAGAGATTTTGAAACCAGTTGCACATCTTACAGCATTAAGCTGTCTGTACATCATCATATATATATTTCCCCTTTACTGTCTCACATTATGAACAAAAAGCCCAAAAATTGTGTGTGAAAATCCCACAACCAACCCTGTTCAAAACTGGATGTTTGAACGGGCAAACAGTATTGTTATCCACTATTCACCCACAGAAAAGTATAACCAAGGCCATAGTACCTGATTAGTAATGATAAATGTATCTGCCATAAATAGAAATATTCTAAATGTCTCTACAGATTTAGCGCTGTTAAGTGCACAATCAGTGTTCCACACAATGTTCAGTCTCTCCAGTAGGGGGTGGGCTTTGCTCAGATATTCCACTGGGTTAGTAGCACTAATCTGCACACAGAATACTGCGCCCCTCCTCCCCTCACCTTAAGAGTCAGTTAAGCATTGTAATCACAGGCGATTGGAACTGACTATATCCTTCTACAAAGAGAGCTAGCCCATAGGTTTACCTTTTTCTTAATGTTTTTGTTTGCAAAGCAGGTGGTACCTCTGTTGAGAATGATTAGATGAAACAAATTGCTGCAGAGATGAGAAATGGTTTTGCTGCAGTGTACACCCAGCCAAACTGACTGTCGCATTCGATTGGTCGATGCACACCACTTTCATCGGCATTGTGCTGCGGAATGCAGGGCCTCTCCAATATCCCACAGGTGTCGTGCACAGTGCTGGCCAGTAGAGGGCAGCAGTGCCCCACAAAAATGTGGTTTCTCTGTCCTTGCCCTGGGCCTGACTTTACAGCATGAAGGAGTCATCCAAACAATATAACGATCACTGAATCTGTACAAAACCAGGATAGTGTCATTTCAAAAGGGGGGCAAATCCCGTCGAAGCACACTGCAATTGGCCTATCAGTCACACGTCAGTCAATTATCAGTCTCCACATGGGGGCGATCACGCCCCCTCCACTGTCCATTTGCTGGCAGGTGGATCTGGGGCTTGGCAGGACGAGGCCCTCAAACCCGTGAGGTGACGTAGAGCGAGCGTAGCCTACGCGCTAGCGCCCCCTCCAGCTCCTCCAGGGGGCTGTCTCTGCCGTGCCCCCAGCGGGTCCCTCCTGGCCCCCCCAGCACCAACGCGCGGAACGCCTCCCTTTCCAGCAGCTCTCCCATGTGCCGCAGGAAGTACCCCTCACAGAACATGCTCAGCTCCGACGCCCCGTGGGCCTGGGCCAATCAGAAGAGACAGTCATGAGAGGGTGGCCAATGAGAGAGCCATAGCACAGAAATTATTACATGTCATTACATAGACAGGCCTAGTGATGGGGGAGTAAGATGATAAAATGAATACATGAGATGAGGGTAATGACAGAGGGAAACTGATCCAGTAAAAGGCATTTTATATGCCCTCTTACCTTGGCGGTTTGGTAGACGCTGACAGCGTTCTCCAGGGTGATGCTCTGGGTGCAGATGACCTCACAGTGTCTCTGCAGCGCCCCCAGCTGGAAGAGGCTGGCAGCTGACAGCAGCTGTGAGAGAGAGTGAGAGTCCACGCAGTCAGCATGTTTCTGTTTGGGTTTGCTGCTCCGGCAGGCTGCAGAAGCCAGCTGTTCTGTGGTATTTATCATTTCTAAAAACTGGTTATGGCAGATATTGTGACATGCTTATGACATAGTTATGGAAACTTTATTAAATATAGATCAGGTAAAGTGTAACCCAGTGAATGTACTTGAGAAAGTTGAGGGTCCATACGTAGTATCTGAATCCATGACCGGTCAGCTCTTTGAATTTGAGTTCTAAATAACACTTGGTGTGCATGCCTTTGTTGTGTATGTGTATTCATGTGTGTGTATATGCACGCTGATGTGTGTATGAGTTTGTGTCTGTGTGTGCCCCTGTTTGTGTGTATTTTCAGAGTAAAACTGTGCTGCTCCAGTCAGCTCTCACCTCCAGCACATCGGGTACTGCAACCTTCATAGACTCCGCCCCCCCACAGTACAGGTATGACATCATCATCTGCAAGACGACCAAGATCAGAGTGGGCCAATCGTCATGGCAACACCTGCATTCTCTCTAATAATCTGAAATTCATTCTAAGCTCATTTCCTTCTCTGTAATTATAATTACTTACATTGTTTGGTAAATTACTCCTGTTGGCTTTCACATCATACATAAATGATGCTTACATTTTTGTTGGATAAATAACAACCGTTGCTTATATCCTTTGCTTTAACATACAGTTGTATGTGTACGGCTGAATGAGTTATTGAATCAAATAAGGCACTGTTAATTGGCTGGAATTAAAAATGGCACTTGCACAGCACCCTGAAGCAGTTTGACACCACTTCCCTATCTAATGTGCACTTCACTACAGAGCTGGAGAGCTACAGAATGCGCTGGTTTTTGTTGTCACTCAGCTCTAAATTCATCAATGAACGCTGTTTATTAAGAGAGGTTAATTAACCAATTAGCCTTAATTAGCCTTAAACCAGTCACACCCTGCAGCTCTTCAGGGCCAGGATTAGCTACCCCTGCTCTATCTCATTTCCTGAAACAATTTGTACTCTGCCTCGGTCCTCTGAAATAGCCTTACCTGGAAGATGTTGTACTTGATGTCGCTGATCTCGATACTCTTACAGTCCTGGGAGATGTCTGGCCCAGAGGCCCCCAGCAGTGCCTTGAACCTGAGCAGGAGAGCGGAGACGAGGAGCAGCCATTTTAGAGAGGAACGTGATGGACACAGCAAAGAGTCACAGGTACTTTGAGTAGGAACTGACAGATATGTCTGGAAATTTGTACCACCGGAAATGTGCGTTTTCGATGTGAGCCCAAAAAACCTGTATTGTTTGGGTCCGAAATTTGACTGTTACAAACAAGGCTTGACACAGTGCAGGATACAGCCCGTCAACCCGGCCACTGGAGAAGCAAAGCGACTGTTGGATATTGTTGATACTCAGAATTTAATTGCTCAATTAAAGCAGTCGAGTCGCCATAGCCAGGTTCTTGTGTCTGAATGAGCTGTTTATTTTAAGGTGTAAGCTAAAACCAGGTGACCTTGTGGCTCTCCAGAACCAGGGGTCGGGACTCCTGCTCCATAACAGGGCCGCGCAACTCGACCCTTCGAGGACTGGTGTGTGTATACAGGTTTCAGTTTCCAAAAATTACCCTGACTCAGTTCGCTAAAAATCTATACACCCCAATGTGGGTTCGGCCAAAGATTAGACCACAGTACAATGCGTCATACAGGGATATATGTAAGCATAGCCTACAGCTGTCATTCATTAGCTTCTCAAGACGTTGGGCTAAAATATCCGCTCGCATAAATGTTTACGCTGATTGAATCATTTTTGGCGCTGAGGTTGGCATGAAGTGCTGAAACAGATACGACTCCCCCCCCAGAGTTCAGACTGAAGTCAGAGAGAGGAGGCTAGTCAGGCTGAAGAGACTGTTCTGCTGACAATGATGTCATAAAGGGAATGTTACATACGGCAGGTGATTGGTTACTGGCCCACCTTTCAGAGGCCGTGATCAGCAGGACACGGTGGGCGTAGAATGGCCTCCCCTCCACCTGGAACGTCACATCTGACATCTCCTTGTTATTCAGGAAGTGAGGGTCTGAATTTGAAGAGAGAGAGAGAGAGAGAGAGATAGCGAAAGAGAGGAATGAAATGAGAGAGACAAAGATAGCGTTTGCCAGAGAACAGTAGACGGAACCACAGGTGGACAGTATCATGAGCTAGTGTCTGTAGAATGAGGTATCATGAACCCCATGATGGGTGGAGCAACAGAGAGCTGTCAATCACTGTATTTTTAATCAATCAGTAACTTTTCCTTACCACAGCCCCCATAATGGGTGGAGCAATGGGCGCTGTCAATCACTCAATTTTGTTTAGAGCCAATCAAATTGTTTTGATTACCATGGCAACACAATGATTGGTTGAACTCATTAATTGCACATGGTGCCTTTGTGGACTCAGTTGTGGAAATGTGGTCTCCTATCACTGCGTGAGCTCTGGTACCTAGCTGCGCAGAGAGGTTGGGCTTCATCTCCTTTATGGCGGGCAGGGGGGCGGAGCTGTAGCAGCGGCTAAAGATGGAGGCCAGCTGGTGGGTTACAGCCTCGTTCTGGGGAGGGAACCAAAAACAGATCAATACCCTCACAGGGACCTTGGAAAGAAAAAACACACTCGTGTCTGCACTGTGGCAGATGGGATCTCTCGCACGCACATCTTTCAAGTTTAATTTTTGTGTTTACACGAAGAAGTTAAGCAGCTCTGTCTCTCCGTGCTAGGGGCGGATGCAAGCTGTCACAGCACAACAGGAAGGTCTCTTTTAATTATGCATTGGAGTGTAATGGTTAAGGAAGTAGGCTTGTATGTTTGAAATTACAGGTTTGATTTCCTGGTAACAAGCTGCTATTGTACCTTTCAGCGAGGTTCCGAACCTGAATTACTAAAGTAAATATTACGCTGCGTGTGCGTTGTTCAGGTCACTCAGGATGAGAGTGTCTGTTAAATCTGTGCCCCTGTGGTGTGGTGGCGATTTTGTGTGAGTCACCTTGCTGATCTTGAATATGGTGATCAGGAGGGGATGTGCAGTCTTATGTTAACCCATACCAGGTCACCTGTAGTAAGGCATGGTGGCCATTTTGAGTGAGTGAGCTCACCTTGCTGATCCTGAAGATGGAGAACATGAGGGGCAGGCCGAAGCAGACCAGCTCCTCGCAGTACTCCTCCTCCCGGATGGTGCAGAATTCCCTGAGCAGGGCCAGAGTGACCTCACTGCGCGACTGCAGGTGAGCGCTGCGCAGGGATTCCAGCCACACGTGGAGCTTCCAGGGAACACCTGGAGAGAGGGAGCAAGAGAGAGAGAAGAGAGGAGAGAGAGGGAGGGAGAGAATGAGGAGAGGAGAGAGGGAGCGAGAGAGAGAGGAGAGGAGAGAGGGAGCGAGAGAGAGAGAGGAGAGAGGGAGGTGGAGAGAGAGGAGAGAGGGACAGAGAGAGAGAGGGAGGGAGAGGATAGGAGAGAGGGAGCGAGAGAGGAGAGGAGAGAGGGAGCGAGAGAGAGAGGAGACAGGGAGGGAGAGAGAGAGGAGAGAGAGAGAGGGAGAGAGGAAAGATGAGAGAAAGGAGATAGAGAGAGAGGGAGAGAGGAAAGATAAGAGAGGGAGAAGAGGAGAGAGGAGAGGGAGCGAGAGGGAAAGAAGAGAAAGGGAGAGAGGGAGTAAGAGAGAGAGGGAGAGGAGAGAGGAAGCAAGCAGGTAAGAGAAGTGAGTTTAAACCTCGAGTGTAATTGTTATTGAGCCAGATCAGTTAATTGATGACGTTTCTGTATATTTTAATGCTGTGATGTTTTGATTGTAATGTGTTATGATGTTTTAATGTGTTCTGCTGTCCTCTTGGCCAGTATAAATAAACAGTATTATTTCCACACTGAATTTCACTCCCATCTAAGACAAGTCATTGGGTCTGCTGTTTACCTGCGTTTCCATGCAACACTGAACTGATCATCTGATGTATTTCATTTCCGTTACCTCACCCTTTTTTCTTTGGCGTAAACTGGTTTCTAATTTTAGGATGAACAATAAATTATCGGGCCCTTAGTCTGGGGCTATGAGTAGTTCCTCCCTCATCACTGACCTCACTGAGCAGGCTGTGCTAAGCTCCCTGATGTGTCCAATGCCAACCCAATGGAAAAAAATCCACCCCCAGATCATTTAAGACCATGAATCATGTAACACGTACAAATTTCCACTGTTAGCGCATCACGCGGAGACGGTTACCTAGCGACCTCAGCTCCATGGTGACGTCCAGGTACCCGTGCTCTGAGCTGTAGTACGTGGCCTCCTGCAGGGCCTTCATCCGTGCCTTGCAGAGTTTGGGGACCCCGCCGTCGGCGATGCAACCGGGGCTGGACGTAGCCCCGCCTTCTCTCTCTGGCTCCACCCCCTCGGCCAGGATCTCCTCCAGAGAGAGAACGTCCTCCTTTACCTGCTGCGGCTGGGTCAGGAGCTTCCTCAGCACGTTCCTGAGAGAGAGAGAGAGCGAGAGGAGACAGAACATGTGTGAGAGAAAAGAAGAGTGTGTATGTGTGAGAGAGACAGCAGCAGGAGTGTGACAGTGTGTGTGTGTGCCTGTGTGTGAGAGAGAGAGGAGACAGAATATGCGTGAGAGACAAGAAGAGTGTGTGTATGTGTGAGAGAGACAGGAGCAGGAGTGTGACAGTGTGTGTGTGAGGAAGTAGGAGTGCGTAAGAGAGAAATAAAGGGAATTTTATGTGTGTATGTATGTGAGAGAGACAGAGGCATGCAATAGTACACCTCCTGTAGTCTAAGAAGCCTTGAATAATGATGTCTACTGAGCTCCATACCACTCATTACTAAATACCTCATGGTGTGTGTGTGTGTGTGTGTGCGTATGGGAGAGAGTATGTGCTTTCGTGTGAACATTCACGGTAGGGGGCATTTGTAATTTCCATTCACATACAGAACACACAGCTGCACTCACAGGTGTGCATTCCTTCGCACTGGAGCCTGTGCACACACACACGTGTGCACACACACATACCCAATTTAAATTAGCCGAACCCACCCCTGCTCCATTTACAGTACCTGTGTCCGTGCGCGGCGGCGTGACTGAAACAGTTCATGTCCTCGTAGAGTGATGATGTCAGCGCGTTCCCGTCATTGGCCCGCAGCAGTGGGTCCGCCCCCCGTGCCAGAAGCAGACTCACCATCTCGTAGTTACCTGGGCAACAGGTGGGGTGAGGACAGGACACGATGTCAATATTACCATTTGCCTGAGAAAGTGGACCATGATATCCTTAACATTACCATTAGCATGAGAGAGCTTGCTACCATCGCCTTAACATTAGCCTGGAAGGGTATGCCACATTAGCAATATGCATTAGCGTGAGAGCGCTCAACAACAGTGTCAGTATTAGCCTGAGAGATCATACCACAGTAGCATTAACTTTAGCCTGAAGGAGCTCACCACAATCGCATTATCAGTCTGAGCGGGAGGGCACACCTCCACAGTGCCAGCATTAGGCTTAGAGAGCACAGCACAACAGCATTAGCGGTAGCAGTAGCCTGAAGGAACACGCCATGGTAGCATGGGCATAGGCCTGGGACTTCCTCACAACGGCCCTGAGAGGCTGGAGCCAGCTGCTGCCTGTCACCGTGCCAACGGCCGCGAGGCTGGCATGTGCAGCAGCTTTGCGCGGGTGCAAAGAAGTGGGGGGGCGGGGGGGGCCGCAGGGCACAAGGGAGACATTCTCCCCCCATGACGGCATGCCAGGCCTTTGAGAAATCCCAGCTTGGAATGCAGCTCAGAAGACTTTCAAAAATCTCAACGCCCTACGGGCTCTCTGGCCGTCACTGCTAGTGGAAAAACAACTTCCAAAACACTTTTCACTGACCAGATTCAATCTGCTCACGCTGATACCGCACCTTCAGGCTAGCGAATAATAACTTTGTCATGTAAACTATGCTGTAACACATATCTCTCTTTGTGGTTGGCGTTTCTCTCCACTATAAATCAGGGCCCTTATTTGTAAAGTGTCACTCTGTCAACGCTGACCTGGGATCACATTCCCCCTCTCCACATCTTAAGCTTGAACATTTGGGGCTCTACTTCAATGGTCCAAACTCACTGCACAATAGTCAAAATAGAGCATATTACCTCAAGCAATTTCTGCTGTGTTTATTTCAAAACTATGCAGCCTCGAATTTCACGAGTATAAAGCAACAGTTACATGGCTGTCAGGGTTACATTCAAAAATGCTATAAAGCTAATTTTTCACTTACATATGGATATGACAAATCTAGGTTTCCAAATACAAGATGCGCCAACTACATAATATTAAAAATCTTAAAACATAGATAAATCTTAATATTAAATACAAACATCTTTATGTTAAAAATGTATCTTTGCCACAAAAATTTGGACCATCAAATTACAGCTTTTACAGCTACAAGATCAGCACTGACAAGTTTTATGAATACATGACACTGACCTGGGATCAGGTTGACCTTTCAGTTCATAACAGAAGGTTAGGATTAAACAAGGTACAACTGATCCTAGATCAGCACCCCAACTCTGAAGCACATAATGGATACAGGCTCATAGATGTGGATCAGTGTGGGTTTCGCCCTGCCCAGTGCCAGCTGGTCCCTGATCGGGTGCTGGGGTGGTTTGGGCAGGGGGGCTGCACCAGGCAGGTTGCCAGGGGGCTGGGTGGAGCTCTGCACCCACCTGCGGCGGACGCCAGCTGCAGAGGGGTGTCAGCGGAGCTGTCCTGCCCGTTCCTCACGGCCGCGCCCTCCACGTTCGCACCTGCATCCAGAAGGAGCTGGGGAGACACTGGGGGTTATTCCTCTGCACAGGGGGTTAGTCTCAAACTCTACGGGTTACTCCACAACAGGGGGATTACTACCAAACACAGGGTGTACTCAAAACATAGGGATTAGTCACATGCATGGGTGATTACCCCAAAACATGAGGGATTGGTCCCAGAACATGGGAGAATACCACTAAACACAGGGATTAGTCCAACAAATAGGTGATTTCCCCATGGACACATGGATTAGTCTCACACATGAGTGATTATTCTGTATACACAGGGGTTAGTCCCACTCATGAGTGATGTCTCCATAAACAGAGGGATTAGTCAAACACATGAGTGATTATTCTATGTACTCAAGGAATATTCCCACACATGAGTGATTATTCTATATACATGGTGTGGGACTAACCCCTATGATTATATACACAGGGGTTAGTCCCGCACAGAGATTCCAGCAGACTCACCTGCACCACAGAAATGTGGCCATGTAGCACAGCGAAGGTGAGAGCCGCCCAGTGCCGGCTGTCCGGGTGAACGGAGGGGTGTTTCAGAGAGTACCCAGGAACCTGAGGAGGGACACATAAAGGGGTCATGTGTGTCCCAAAGGTGTGTGTGCGTATGAACATTTTAAATATTAATACCATAGACCACACTTAAACGTAAATGTCAAACATATATCAAATAAAAATACTGACAGCAAACTCTGACCCAAAATTTTGAAAAGACTATAAATTAATGGAAAAAACATTTTGTACCATCCAAGAAACTAGGAACAATAATCCCTGTGTTTTTAACATCTTAAGTTTGCACCAAGAAGACAAATGCAATGCTTTTTAATATGACTGTTAAAGGAATGTGAATGGGAGCCCGGTATAATCCCTTGCTGAAGCAGCCGGGCAGAGTTTGGTGTGTTGAGATGACTCACACCGTTCAGAGCACCACTTACTGCCACGTCCAGATTCGCTCCAGCATCGATCAGCATCTGCACAAGGGCCTCGTCCCCTGCTGATGATGCGTACATCAGAGGCGTCATTCCCTGGGTACATTAGAGGGACAGAGAAGGAGGGAGGGAGGGGTTACATGGGCGGTTTCAAAAGGGAGCTCTGACTAAGACCGAGTGCCTACCACAACTAATTTAATTTTTCTTCTGTTTGATTCATTATTAGTTTTATCTGCCTTTTTCCTTTTTCAGAGACAGACACACAAACAAAGTTGTAATTACAAAATTATGCAGAGATGGCAGTGTGATATCTATTTTTTCAACAGCTCTTTTTTCATGCCTACCAGCTGCTGAAATAATGTTGCATGTATGTAATATTGATGTATTGACACTGTATGGTCTAAACATGTGTACTCTAGGTTCCCAGCTGGACTGTGGTCTGAGTGCAGCCTGGAGAACACCATTCTGCATTGGCCTGCAGCAAATGGTTTGATCCATCCACTTCTTCCCCTGCTTTTCTCTCCACCCCGGCCACTCACCTGGTCATCCATGGTGTTGACCCCCTCAGGCCCCAGCAGCTCGATGGCCTGGCCAATCAGGTCGGTCCGGCCGCAGTTCAGCATGCGGAACCCCAGGTCCAGCTGGAACTTGTCCGTGGCGGCTCTGGCGTCCAGCCGCCGAAATGAGCTGAAGCAACACTCTGGCCTGAGAGAGAGAGAGAGGGAGAGAGAGGGAAACAGAGGAAGAGGTAGAAGGAGAGAGTGAAAGATGGAGAGAAGAGGGGAGAGAGAGAGAGAGGAGAGAGGGAGGGAAACAGAAGAGGAGGTAGAAGGAGAGAGAAAGAGATGGAGGGAGGAGGGGAGAAAGAGTGTCAGCAGAGGAGAGAGAGAAAGCAAAAGAGTATAAAGAAGAGGTAAAAGATGAAGACAAAAGTTAAAAAATGGATGCAGACCAAAGAGTGAGAAGAGGTTCTAAAAGAAAAGGAGGATGGATAAGATACGGTCCCAATATGTTTTAACCCAAGACCTATGGCATCATAAGCAGCCAATAAATTTGGTTGTTGAAGCAAATTAATACCTGACCTGTTATTAGGAGTTTTATGGTAAATACCGTAATACCACTACAGCTCTGTGGAAGTTCCCACTCTCTTACTTCAGCTGTCTAGGCTCACAGTCGAGGCCTGGGAGGAGCTGGCGGGCCGTCTGTCTGACATCATCGCTGTCCACCAATAGGCTGCGTCGGTGCTCGGCGTGGACGATGGCCACCCTCATCCACTCCATCAGGGGAGGGAGCAGCAAGAAAGGCCTGCAGGAGGAAGAGGAGGGGGGATGAAGAAGAACGTGGCCTGATAAGAAAGCAGACTCAATATTTTTTTATTTAAAAGGAGTGGGCAGTCCTCTCTCCTTCAGTATTTTATTTGCTTTCTGGGACAGTACACAGCCAAGACAGACAGAAATAGAAAGAGAAACACAAGAGAATAGCAAAGCTGGGAACTGAGCCCACACAGTGAGGATGCTCAATGAACACCTTCGATAAAGACGAATAAAAGGGCTTTAAATGATAAACAGTGCAGATAATGAGTTATATTTTATGTCCAAGCACATCAGAAAACAATTAATTCTGATACAATTGTTGAAAGAGTAAGCATTTTTAGTGTGTAATACAGTTCCTCACAAAAAAGGGATGACAAATTTCAGTTCAGAGTTCAGTTAGATTATATAACGCTTACGCAAACACATAAAAATAAATATCTTCTGCTGGTTTTGAAAAGAAGCCATTGTCTCAGTTTCGGGTTTTGGCAAGAAGATCATTCAATTAGTTATGTGCATTTATGTTACAGTGCATGTTGAATTATTCTGACATTGTGTTAGAAATAATTTTAATTCAGCATATGAACAAATTGTAGTTGTATTTGGGTCACTGAGTTGGTTGTGAGTTCAGAGAGTTTGCACTGGATTTTACCTGAACTGAAACAACATAAAAATCTAAACCTTGATTAAAACAATACCAGTCACATGTTTACAATAAAAATTGGTAAAACACTTCACCTACAATAACATAAAAACCTGGTGTATTCACTTGGAAAGGTATACGATTTGTGGTTGAGTGAGAACATGACTACTCCATGGAATATTTACTTTTTTTTTTACATATTTTGTAATGTATTATCTATAGGAAGAGAGCCACACCCTCAAAATATGCTGAACTTGATGATGTCAGAACCGTAACCACATTCTTGGGGTTCGGTATAAAGCAGAATGACTTTACCGTTAGCCACCATCAAAATCCAAAGTTAACCATTAAAAAGGTTAAATAGGACGTAGCACAACACAAAATTCATGACTTTCAACCAGTGCTTGTGCTCAGACAGACTCTATTAGCATTGCTATTGTATGTCTATTGGAAAGCCGTGTGGTTAGATAAGAAGCTATCTTAAAAAAACTAATATTGATAATCTTCTGAGGACTTGAACTGAAACATTGTTTTTATTTTTTCATAAGATTTGTTCAACATTCTAAGCTAGGGAGAAGCTTGTTCAAGCTGTGTTTTTTTCCAATGATTGATTAGGGAGATTGATTATTGATTAGGGAGACATGATATATAGGGTGGTTACTGCTGAATGCTGCATTAAGATATTTAAATTTTCCTCGGTGAGTTTATGACAGTTTGCTGTACATTTTAATGCTGTGATGTTTTATTTGTAATGTCATGTGTTTTAGTGTCCGCAGCTGACCTCTTGTAAAAGAGGGCAGGAATTT
Organism: Albula glossodonta; assembly: GCA_019788955.1. Taxonomy (NCBI): domain Eukaryota; kingdom Metazoa; phylum Chordata; class Actinopteri; order Albuliformes; family Albulidae; genus Albula; species Albula glossodonta. The sequence goes on along the minus strand of JAFBMS010000098.1, from coordinate 131,087 downwards.
CCTGGTTAAATAAAGGCTAAATAAAAACTATGACTCACACCAGCTTCAGACTTAAGGGAGGGAGATAAAGGAAACCTCACTCTGATAAACAGACAGATTCCTGAAATATTGGTGGTTAGCAAAATATTTCCACTGTAAAATTAAAAAAAATAACACCGCATACAGCTGTTACAACTTGTACTATTCCGGAATATTACAGATGTCCAAACCTAAACGCTGTTATTGATCTTCCTGTAGGAACTTTGTAATAGTGGGATTTTTGGGGGAATTCTGAGGGTGGTACACACAGCCAAGGCAACAGAAATCACTTTCAAACACACTAATATTACTCTGTGTCTTTACATTCAAGTTCTATTCTTGCATTTAATTTTCACTTTTTTCTGTCTGTACCAGCCCACAGAGAGAGAGAGAGAGAGAGAGAGAGCTTAATTTATTGATATTATTTTTATTTGTATTGTTAATTTAAAATATATGTAAAACATTGTTTTGGCAACACTATTTTAATGTATGGTTATGCCAATAAAGCTCTTTGAACTGAATCTTTGAACAAATTGAGAGAGAGAGAGAGAGAGAGAGAGAGAGAGAGTGAGAGAGGCTAAACTAACAGGGGGATGGGAAGGAGAGAGACTAATAGCACGTGTTGAGTACAACACAAGGTCTTTGATCTGGGGCAGGGGCCCTTGGTTTCTGCCCCAGGGCCCCAGAGATGAGAGCACCCCCCCCCCCCCCCCCAACCTGTGATGCTGTGCCCCCCCGCCCTCTGTGTGTCTGGGGTCAGGTCAGCTACAAAGGCCCCGCCCTCCAGGCGCTCTGCTGGAGGAGTGTGGGGCGTCACAGCACCCCAGCTGGGTGTCACTCATCCCTGGCCCGCTTGGAGCCGACAACAAGAGCCCCGGGGCACCTCTTTCAACAAATCACCAGACACCTTCCTCCCTACCTGACCTTACAGAGGCCTGACAGGTACAGGTGTGCTGTCATGTTCTCTGCTTGTTATTTATTGTTTTCGCTTAGCTTTTAGTTCAGTTGCATTTTTTAACATCTGGGTTTTTACCTTGACCGGACAATGGGAAAATAAAAAAATTAATTAAAAGTGCAAATAATCTTCTATGGCAGTATCATTCAGTCTTTCCCTTGGAGAAGTAAAGCGTGTGAGTATTGATGTTGTTATTCAGCATGTGATTCATCAGTTTAAGAAGTTGCAATTACACACTTAATTACACACACTTAACTCTCCTGACCTGGTCCCTTAGATTGAACGGGCTAACAAAAGGCTCACAACTCACCCTGATCTTTTCAAACTACACACCACATCCTGTGATTTCAAAACGGTGCCACGGAATAATCTAAGAGAGAGTGACTTTTATTTCATAAAAGTCAATTTTCTGATTAACTCCTGGATCAATTTCCCATATTGTTGAGACCTATGTTCTTGGGAATACTGCAGATATGACATAGCCATCCCATGAGTGAAATTACTGAGAAAATGAGGGATGGGAATTTTCCAGCTGTTCTTTGAACTCTGACTTCAGCATTTTTCGCTTCTTTTCAATGAGTATTTGTTTGAGTAAAAGCAAGTCGTTTGGCAGGAGTGGACCACTAAGGTGACAACAAAAGCAGCTGCAGCTCCCTAATCACAAGACTACAGAGTGAAGACAATATCATTGTTCTCTAAGTTATTGGGGTCTCCTGCTGGGAGAAACACAGCGAGATCACTCTTGAATACCCGTGTCTGATAACCATATGCAAAGAGCCACCTGAGAGTCACAAGGTACTAATTTAAGTACAAGGAGCTGTGAGAAAGGAAGGTGACAGGAACCCCTTAAAGACCAATCATTTCCCAAGCAGTAGGTGCTGAAAAAAAACATCCAGAGAAAAACCTCATGAATTACCTACTCGAAATAACTCAGCGACAGAAATCCTGAAATCCATGTTACACCACCCCAGTCCCAGGGGCCACCCTCCATGTGCTTGTCTTCAATTAATTACTTTTAATTGAGTCACTAATTTAACACTGTTCTTCGTTTGACGTTTAATTTAATGCCTTATCCTGTTGGGGATGTTTTTTTTTTGCCACTTAAAGAAAACGTTGATTTAACAAATGTTTGCTAACATCTGTTCCTTAAAGGGCAAGTGTCTCAATTAAACTTAATTAGTTGTTCAATGAACTGTTCTCCCTGCCACTGAAAAACTAACCACTTTTAATTACGCTTAATCAATAAAGCTGAATACCCATCGGTATTACTAATGTGTTTAAGGCACTTAATGAAATACATGAAAGCAACTTGCAGAAACAGATTTTTTGGGGCTTTTCTATTGGGCAGACATTGTTCGGGCACGGTGGGACGTACCTGTGGTGATGACAAGCAGACGCTCGTTAAGAGGCAGCTAATCCATGTCATTAACTCAATTAACAGCTCAATCATTAGCTACTGTGAGGCTCAGCTGGAAGGGAAACCTATGATCGCAATATGGCCCCAAGCCCGGTGCTCGGAAACACACCGGGCTCATTTAGGGCCTGTACACAGGGATTTCAGATGCACAAAAAAACACAACTGGACCAGCGCTGTTCAGTGAGAATGATGCATCTTCACATGCCACATATAAACACAGCCAACTCCCCACAAAATACAATGTTGTCCATAAAAACAAAAAATAAATACCAGGCTTGAACTTTGCCAGAACCCACTGTGGTACAAGAATATGTCAACCAGTGGGATACAACCTCTGCCATTATGACATTATTTTTACATTAAATTAATCTAGAAAATGATGTGTATTTATGTTTTCTATGTTTATAAATCTTTTGATTGTGTTTCGTAATGAATGAACCAGAAAATAAGAGAGGTTCTTTGGCATTCCGGTATTGTCAGTCCTGCGGTGGTTTCGAATGAGATGGTCCAGGACCGGAGACGACATACTCTCATCTGCATCGCCATGACGAATGCAAGATTAACAACAGAACAAAACTAAATAAAGACTGTGATAGCTTAGTGAAGCTTAAGGAAGACTGTGAGGGTTTAGTGAAGCTTAATGAAGACTGTGAGGGCTTAGTGAAGCTTAATGAAGACTGTGAGGGCTTAGTGAAGCTTAATGAAGACTGTGAGGGTTTAGTGAAGCTTAATGAAGACTGTGATAGCTTAGTGAAGCTTAATGAAGACTGTGAGGGTTTAGTGAAGCTTAATGAAGACTGTGAGTGCTTAGTGAAGCTTAATGAAGACTGTGAGGGCTTAGTGAAGCTTAATGAAGACTGTGAGGGTTTAGTGAAGCTTAATGAAGACTGTGAGTGCTTAGTGAAGCTTAATGAAGACTGTGAGGGCTTAGTGAAGCTTAATGAAGACTGTGAGGGCTTAGTGAAGCTTAATGAAGACTGTGAGCGCTTAGTGAAGCTTAATGAAGACTGTGAGGGTTTAGTGAAGCTTAATGAAGACTGTGAGGGTTTAGTGAAGCTTACTGAAGACTGTGAGGGTTTAGTGAAGCTTACTGAAGACTGTGATAGCGTAGTGAAGCTTAATAAGCTTAAAGTCCTTCATGAGGACTGCGATGTATTCAGATTCAGATTTTGTTCAGTAACTCTTAAGGCTACTGGA